>OY754960.1:72538938-73138938 GCA_963576555.1 Ferdinandea cuprea
TGTAATGAACTAGAATTTAGTTGAATATTTGGCACCACAAAACGTAATGCCTCAGAGGTGTATCTCTCCTAACACCTCTTTTAAGATTGTAACAAGGTTCCAAGCACTTGTTTTTCGAGAAGTAATGTATTGTCAGAGCAAAAAGAACACGTTGCTATAAAAACGGCGCGAGTTAAAGCGCTCAAGAAGGAACTTGGCAAGATCCAAGGATGTTTGATTTCTCGGGGCAACCAGTATGGCAGCTGGACAGATATGAGAGGAAGCGCACTACCCATGCCCCGAAGAAAACCGCAGTCAACCCAACTGCTGTCATGACCCCCAAACCGAGGACCGCAGAAGGGGCAGATGGGACCGAGCAAGTGAGGTGCTACAATTGTTCCCAGTCAGCCACTATCAGAGCCAGTGCCTGAAGCCGCAGCGACCTATGAACGCATTTTTTAAGCATCACAAGATGCGGCATTTCCATGGCCCAAGAAAAAAAGAGCCGTCGCTGTAGTCCAGCAGCACCCCGAAGAGAGGAAACAACCGAAAAAATTAAGTCATTCCAGATGGTAAGTGTTGCCTTTGTCGACCGTCATAACAAGTGCACTGAGGTTAAATCCTACTTTTGTCTTTTTGATTCCGGTAGCCCAAGTAGTTTTATTACACAGTCGCTAGTCCCGTTTGTTAAGTGAAAAAAGATTCATACTCGGTTCAGAGGAATGGGAAACCAGCCGTTAAATACGTATGCCACAGTAGATGGCAAAAACCGTAGTTCCGGGATATTCAGTAAGATTTAATATACACCTTTGTAGGCTGAAGTTACATTATGACAGACAATTTTTGTACCGGTTGAACAACCAAATTTCATTTATTAAAAAAAATTTAATTACCTAAGGAAGTTGTCAGTGCACTTATTTCATTCAATTTATTGAAGAATACCGATGTTGTAGAGACCTGATAGAATTAACTAGAATAAGTAATACTGTAGAAAATGTAGACACAAATTGTGAAGTCTCGACCGAAGGTATTTCACATGTTTCGGGTGGTCGCGGAGTAGAGATAATAGAAATGAAGGATGACCCGGGTATGGTAAACTTTATTGATTTAGGTCTTTCAAAGATATATTTACTTAACGTTGAAACCGTTGATTGAAAAAGGAAAAGTTATTGTCTATATTGATGACATCTCCATTGCAACCATCGACATGAAGACGTATGTTGAAATTCTCACCGAGGTGCTGCGCGTATTAAAAGAAGCCGGCGTGTAACTTAATATGAAGAAGAGTAAGTTCGCACTTAACGAAATTGATTATCTTGGTTATCGGATTAGTGCGGATCCGGGATCCGCCCTAACGACAATCACTTAAAAGCGACTCGCACTTTCCCGCATAGCCTGCATAGCCAGGCCATTGACAAATTTGTTAAGGAAAGAATCAACGTTTTCTTGGTTTGATGAGTGTACTGATGACTTTGAGAAGTTAATAAATAGGCTAGTTTCTTCGCCAATATTGGCAATATATGATCCCAAACGGGAAACAGAGTTAAACTGTGCCGCCAGCGCACATGGTTTTGGGGCCGCAGTTAAGCAGACATAGTTTCATCCAGTAGCCTTCTTTTTAAGAAAGACGACTGGTGAGGAGTCGAAGCTAACTAGCTTTCTAGACAATCAGCCCTATTCTGCTACCCATCGGGGGGAATTTTCATTTGATATTCACCCAATCACTATTCTCCTATTCGCAAGGGGTGAATCTGATTCACGTCGGTAATACTGTTCACTTGTGTAGCATTCTACTATTCACGTGAATATATTTGTTACATACAATTCAAATCCGACTTTTGCTTTTACGAAGCCTGCTTCTACGCTCACTTGCAGAGTGGTCCATTTGGGACATAAATTTGTTTTCATACGTTCACTATATGCTTGCAAATTATCTTCGCCAAAAATTCTTAAGCACGCGATAAGCTTTTTCTTTTTTGGAAATTGAGTCTGCTCGCTTTTTAGTTGGAAACTATTATTTAACAATCTTTAAGATGTAACGAAATGCTAGTTTATTCAAACGGAAGTTTTTGATAAACCTGCAATTTCAAAATAATACTCTCATTATCTCTTTAAAATTTTAAATATACCAGCCTACGTTACATCCGATAGTTCCAATACATACTTTTTGGGTTTCTAACGTTGCTTCGAAGTTCTCTGATAGAGGATTGCCTTCCTCCGTTTTCAAGTGTAAACAAATTTTCAACACTTTCAATTTTGTTTACAAGACAAAACATTAAACAAATCGAAAATATCAAAAAATATTCTGATTAGCCGTAGCCGATCCAATGTAGTCGAGGTTTTTTGGCTTTTTGGACTACATCCACATCTTGGTACAGCTCATAGAGTTCGCTTTTGTACCTTCTCCTCCATTCGCCACCTCACACACAGGACCAAATATCCGTCGAAGGATTTTTTATGTTTATCGTCCAGCACTCGACGTATATCAGAACTGGTAGGTTAAGGGTTCTGTAGAGCATGCACTTTGTCAGAAACTACAAGGACATTTTTCAATTTTTGTCAAATGGTCCTTGGAATCGCACGACTGTTTTCGGTTGTAATAAAGTCTTTGTAAAATTGAAAATGGTGCCTCGACCTCCAAGAAAGCGAAATTTTACAAAAATATCCTGACTATTCAGCATTTAAATGTTTCCTAATAAACACTTCAAATACCATTTGTGCAGAATATTCTTGTACAGATCGGAGTACTGCAAAAGAAGTTCTGAGTTCACTGTTTAACACTTGTGTTCGTTTTTACAAATGTTTTTCTTTGAATTTTTAATGCAATATATTAAATACATTTAGAATTATTAATGCATAACTCTGCCCTTGAGATAACGGGTGATCCAAGAAGAGATACTTTTTTCAATAGCCTTTTTTGACAGATCACGTGTGAGTCGTGTCATGCTGTCATGTTATTTTTGTTTAGTATTGTTTGGCATTTTATAATGGAAAGACTTACGCGTGAACAACGTTTACAAATTGTTCAACTTTATTATGAAAATTCACGTTCTGTGAGGAATGTGTTTCGTGCACTTCGCTCAACTTATGGTCAACATAATCGGCCTACTAAGCGTACTATTCGCAACACCATCACCCATTTTGAGAACCAGCATTCATTATTGGATAATATTCGACCGAATAGACCACGTCCAGCACGCTGTGAAGAAAACATAGCGGCCGTAGCTGAGAGTGTACACGAAGACCGTAGAGAGTCGATTCGGCGCCGTTCGCAGCAACTCGGACTGACGTATGGAACGACTTGGCGCTATTTACGTCAAGATCTTAAATTGAAAGCGTACAAAATACAGCATGTGCAACAACTGAAGCCGCTCGACCTTCCCAAGCGACATCGCTTCGCTCTATGGTCCGACGTTTTCGAGGCAAATTTTATTTAGCGATGAGGCCCATTTCTGGCTCAATGGGTATGTAAACAAACAAAATTGGCGCATTTGGGACGAAGAGCAACCTGAAGAGATTGAAGAACTGCCACTTCATCCAGAAAAAACAACGGTTTGGTGTGGTTTGTGGGCCGGTGGAATCATCGGTCCATATTTCTTTAAAAATTATGCCGGTGCGAACGTAACCGTCAATGGCGACCATTATCGTGCCATGATAACCGACTATTTGATGCCTGAAATTGAAGCTCGTGATCTCGACGACATTTGGTTTTAGCAAGACGGCGCCACTTCCCACACATCGCATCAATCAATGGACTTATTGAGAGAACATTTCGGTGAGCACATAATTTCACGTTTTGGGCCGGTCGATTGGCCACCAAGATCGTGTGATATCACACCGTTAGACTTTTTCCTGTGGGGATATGTAAAGTCAAAAGCTTATGCCGACAAACCCGCTTCGATTCAGGCCTTGGAGGAAAACATCACGCGTGTCATTAGCCAGTTACCAGTCGAAATGATCGAACGAGTGATCGAAAATTGGACTCAACGGATGGACCATCTGCGACGTAGCAACGGCCAACATTTGATAGACATAATCTTCAAAAAATAAATGCCAAAGAATGTTCTTTCAAATGATAATAAACATTCTCCATTAAATTTGAATTTTCTGTGTTTTTTTCTTTAACAAAGTAGGGAACCTCGAATAGTAAGAAAAATAATCTGTGTGGCAGGGATACGACAGTGTAGTAGACAATCAATCAATGTACAGTTCATAGTTAAAGTTGCCGTGAGGATTTGGTGATAGATTGAATGATGTATGTTTCTTGTTTAAAACGTGTACGAAAAATGCACAACCATTTACATTGTATTAAACAACTTTTATTGCATTCGCAACAAAATGCATTCAATTTATTTTTCTACAAACAAATGAGTTCTGTTTACAAATTCGGACAACTAATGTAATAGTCTTTGACATTTTGGTACATAATCTAACATAAGCCCTGTATAACTAAAATGGATGGGAAAATGTTTTATAAATAAAGATTTATGCAGCGTTGCATAAAGCTCCTCTTAAATTCTACGACCCTGTATAACTATGCAACCGTTTTAAGGTATTTTAGTGAATTCTAATAAATCTGTTTAAGTAAATGTCAAATTGAGATGTGGTAATACGCCGTCAATAAAAGTCGTAGCAGTGTTGAAAGGCGATAGAACCTCTCCGTCCGCTAGTTGGGGGTTCATATCAGAGCCGTATCTGGCCACTACGTCCGCTTTTTCGTTCCCTTCCACCCCAACGTGTCCAGGAACACAGAAGAGTAGAACTGAGTGATGACGTATAGCCCTAAGTGCCAAGAGGCAATCTGTAACACATTTCGCATTAACAAGGTTGGAGCCGGTGCAGCTTGACTGTCCACACTGATGGTTATTTCCATGGCTGGTAGTTCCATCGATAAGATAGACTGTGCTGCTTTCTTAACCGCATACATCTCAGCTTGAAAGACACTGCAGTGATCACTCAGTCGAAACGACTGGTTAATAGCAAGTCTTTCTGAGAATACGCCAGCGCCTGTAACATTTTCTGTTTTTATACCATCAGTATACACGGATATACCTTTAATGATGATCCTGGGTGAGTTCCAGTCCTGTCTTTTGGGTATAGTATTTCTGAAATTTTTCTGGAAGTCATACTTAGGTTTCTCGTAATCAGTAAGTGACATGAGTCCCTTCCGATCAAAGATGTCAAGTGTGCTTGAGTATCCTCAGTAACCAGGTCTCCAAGATTTGTTCTCCCTTAATCTAAAAGCGGCTTTGGCTGCCACGTTCTTAGTGAATAGCTCAATGCGTTGCAGGTTCAATAGCGTTTCCAGACCTAGTTGTGGTGTGGATTAAACAAGCAATTCTCTGCACCTTGTTCAGGTTCTTAAGATAGGATTTGGTTTTAATCGCTTCCTACCAAACAACTGAACCGTAGGCAAGAATGGGTCCCACAATCGCGGTACACAGCCAGTGCATAATGTGCGGTTATAAGCGGTAAAAAGCACCGGTTATTTCGAGAATGTTCATTAAGTGCAGGTTCAATAACCCTGCTTCTTTGGGAATAAAGACCACCCTTACCTCTTTCCAGCAATCGGAAAGAAGTCCAAGTGTCAGGCAACCACGAAAGATTGCCTGCAGCCATGGGACGGTGCTTTTACTGCCCGCTGACTTGTACGGTTGGAAGGATTGAAGAGCCCATGTTATTCTATTCGTGCTAGTTCTCCAGTCCACCAAGCCTCGTGTGTTCCTTTGGGAGGACGACTAATAAGACAGGATTTTTTAAAGGAATCGGTTAGGAGCCTGGTGAGAAGATTGACTGTTTCGTTGACGAGTGTCGCCCTCGACAATGAACCTATGGGGTTAGGTGGAAGTCGACGTTCGACTAGCTCAGAGAATTTACTCCAGTCCGTCTTGGATTCCTAAAGGGGAGTTTTTTGGGTTATTCAAAGTCAATTGTAAATTCTTATCCTGAAATGATCAGAGAAGGTGCATTTCAGGGATACTATCCAGTCATTAACCCTGAATCTGTCTATTGGGAGCTCTTAAGTGAGATCTATTACCTCTTCCCTTATTTGGCACTTGGATAAGAAATTAAATTTCCTTGTTTATAACGATCGAATTAGGTAGATGTATTTCGGATTAAAAAATATGGACAAACTTATTTATTTTTGTAATTCAAAACACAAAAGTTTTGTTAAAATCAAATATACGGAATGAAAACAAAAACGCATTTAAAGCATTTATGCATTTAAAGCATTTATTTAAATAAATATAAGTATGCATAAGTATGCATAAAAATTAACTTTTAAACAACCATAATTGTTTCCTACAATGCATTTAAAAAATATAAGTGATGTGAAGTAAAAATATAAATTTTTGGTGTCAATTGTCAAATTTCCTTACTGAACGTCTCATTTAATTTACACTCTCGTAAGCCCACTCAAGTCAACGAACATTTGACAAAACTGAGCATAATCCTAATATGGTTATGCTGTACTGTTTACGAGTATTTAGATATTTTATTAAGCTAGCTTAAGCTCATGAAAGTCTATTATGGTTGGCCCTTAAGTTGGCTACACGTTCGTGGGAATGAAAGTCATGTCGCACGAGACAGGTAGACTTTAAATTAAAATGTACCCTCCTAAACCAATTTTACTACGGTTACGGTGAGAGAGAGAGCTTAACGCTGTCCGCATATTTGAGTCGAATATTCTAATATACTAGCCATCGAAATGGTATACAAATATATAGTATGCTGGATTTGATATGCGAACAGAAAATAAAAGTGGCATTCGAATAGCGGCAAGCTGATGGAAGGGCCGCATAAAATTATTGAATTTGAATATTCAATTTGGGTTTAAAAATAAGCGACGATTGATCAGGTGCATAGAATCACAGACAAGATCAAAAATGCATTTGAAGAGAAAAAAACTGCCCCCACTATGTTTATAGATACAGCACAAGCATTCGATAATGTATGGCATAATCCACACATTAGAAAAGCAACTTCCGAAGCAGTACTCAAAAATTCTCGAGTCTTATTACAACAAGTCTACGTATAGAAAAATTAAAGCTGGTGTGCCAAAAGGAAGTGTACTCGGTTCAGTGCGTGGAATATTATCTATACAGTTAAATATCTAGGTATGACCCTAGATGCTAGATGACATGAAAAAAGGGACGAATTATATATGAGATACAGTAAAATATATTGGTTTATTAGGAGATACTCTTGCTTGTCCAATTATAATAAATGATTGCTTAATATCGAGGGGGAAGTAATCAATATTTTTGCGTGGTCCTAGACTACAGAATACACAAAAATGCACGGAATACTGTATTCAATGTGGGATTACATAATGAATACATATGAATACACGAGAATACATGCGAATACGCGTAAATTAACTAGAATACATCAGAATACACGTGAATACACGTGACTACACTTGAATACATTTGAATACAAATGCACAAATTTAAACACACTTGTGTTGAAATCTTCATTTTTTAGCAATGCATGTCGGTTATCCAGTTATCGAGCATTTTTGCAATTTTTATTAGGCAATGTTTTAACCAAATAAAAACCAGCAAAATCGGCTTCTTCGATTGCAACAAAAACAAACAACACGCAAAAAGGAATATTCGAAGTATGTATACTGTGGCAAAAACAACCCTTCTCAGACCGTCATCCATGAAACTTTTTTTTTAATGTTCACTCACGTTGTGTGTAGGACTCCTTTGCCTTTTAGATTTGATTTTTTTCATTCTCTTTTTGTATTATTCTGTTATTGGTGTATATATTTTTGAATTTTGACTGTTGAATGCAAATCTATATGTAACTTTGAGTATTGGTCCCGAAATCGCGACTGCGATTCATTTTCTGTGTTTTTCGGTTTGAAGTTGTGTCAATTGCGCTAAATTTAATTATCGCCAACTAATTTTCAGATGATAACTTTGTAAAGGAACTGTCTAAAAATTCAAGTTTTGTTAACATTTGTCGAGTCATAAAATTATCCTTGTTCTTGGACAATTGATTTTACGCAATTGACGCATTTGTCTTTATCAGTCACTACCTATGAGCGACTGTTAAATAAAACGTGATTGTGATTTTTCACTACCTCTCATTTTATTATGCTCTGCACATAAAAAGAAAAATGTCACCGTGTGAAAATCACGACTCACTGAAAACATACACCACTCACAGTCACTACTCAACTCACAATCACCAAACAAATAATGACAAAGCGAAACCACGACAGCCTTATAGACAGAGACACAACTCACAGTCACGACAAGAACCACGATTCTTTCCTGAAATAATATCCAGGTTTTCTCTTTTACACCAGAATGATCAGATAAAAGCAACAACAATTAAAAAAGATGTTCTTTTTTATTCGTACATATATGTACATAAAAAAATCGCCCAGAAATAAAAATATGAGCTTATACATATGTAAATTTTTGGACCACATTACTCCGATATTTTTAGGAGCAAAGGAAGTTTATATAGTCGAAGTCAAACAAGCGCGAACCCTACTTGCTGACCAGAAGGCAGGCAGGTAAGTAGGAGGCCTCTGGTCCATTGAAGCTTTAATAAAGGGTGATTTTTTAAGAGGTTTAGAACTTTTTTAAAAAAAAAAACACAAAAAATTCGAAAAAATGTATGAAATATTTATTTGAATCGATAGTTTGAACCTTGCAATTTAATGTTTAAAGATAATTTCATGCAAATGTTGACCGCGGCTGCGTCTCAGGTAGCCCATCCGCTGAGTCCAATTTTGGCATACTCTTTCACACATATCGGCCGGTATCTCACGAATGAATGCATGGATGTTGGCTTCCAGTGCGTCAATCGAAGCGGGCTTGTCCCTATACACATTAGCCTTGGCATACCCCCACAAAAAATAATCTAATGGTGTCAAATCGCACGATCTAGGCGGCCAATTGACCGGCCCGAAACGTGAAATTAACTGTTCACCAAACTCGCCTCGCAATTGCGCCATTGTTTCGCGTGCTGTGTGGCATGTGGCACCGTCTTGTTGAAACCACATATCATGCAAGTCAAGAACTTCCATTTCGGGCAAAAAAAAGTTTGTTATCATCGCTCGGTAGCGTTCACCATTGACAGTAACGCTGCGATTCGCATCATCTTTGAAGAAATATGGCCCAATAATGCCGCCGGCCCATAAACCGCACCAAACAGTGGCTTTTTCGGGATGCATTGGTAGCTGTTGCAATGCTTCTGGCTGATCTTCACTCCAAATGCGGCAATTTTGCTTATTTACGTACCCATTCAACCAAAAATGAGCCTCATCGCTGAACACAATTTTTCGATAAAAAAGCGGATCCTCGGCCAGCTTTCCAAGAGCCCATTCACCAAAATTCGGCGTTGTGGTAGGTCGCCTGGCTTTAGTTCTTGCACCAGCTGTATCTTAAAAGGATTTACGCCCAAATCCTTCCGCAAAATTTTCCACGTAGTGCTGTAACAAAGGCCTAACTGCTGGGAACGGCGCCGAATCGACATTTCGCGGTCTTCTGTCACACTAGCTGATACGGCCGCAATATTTTCTTCAATACGCACAGTACGTAAACGTGTTGGTGGTTTAATATCCAACAAAGTAAATTTGGTGCGAAATTTGGTCACAATCTTCCGAATAGACTGCTCAGAAGGTCGAGAATGCCGATCATAAAATGGAAGCAGCGCGCGATAAACATTTCGAACCAAGCACGAATTTTGATAGTAAAATTCAATAATTTGCAAGCGTTGTTCATTTGTAAGACGATCCATGGTTAAATTGCAAACCAAACTGAAGCTGTTTGACAGTGACACAAGGTACTAAACACACGTCAGCTGTCAAAACCAGTGTTGCCAAAACCAAACCAGCTAAAAAATCACCCTTTAGTTATTCGCCGTTAAAATTGAAGAAGAGGAAGCAAATTAAAATCTATCCACACCGCATACCTAACCTATGATATGACTCCATTAAGTAATCGCATTAGGAGTTTACATTAGCAGTTTTCATTCACAGTGAATAAGAATTCGTATTCACAGTTATAACTGCGAATGCAAACTAACGACTTAGCTCAAGTTGGTCTAATTTAACTTGGCTTTATTTCACTGTACCGACATTTCCAATTGAAAAAGGGTATCATTCGAAATAATCTTACAGATTTCTTCCAATTTCGTTAATACTTCATTATTTAGCTCTAAAAAAATGGGCGACGACAAGGTCACGCACATAAGTAAAACTCGATTTATAAATATATAGAGAGATTTCAACTTCAAAGCAAAATGCAATTTTTAAGTTCATACAAGGTGGCGCAAAAGTAATCCTCCTATCAGAAAATGCTATAAATTTTGCGATTGGTCCCTAATATCAGTTCTGTTTTGACATTTGTGTAGTAAACACATGCGAAATACACGTTAATAAACAATGTTACGCTACACGGCTACAGAACGCGGAATATTGGTGACTTCACCAAAAATAAAATTTTTAAATTACTGCCAAAAAACATCGGAAGGTTAGTTTTGCGCCACCTTGTATTTTATTTTGTGATTGAAAAATCTATTTAATAAGCTACGTCATAATTGGCAGCCATAGAGCGACCCAACAATGAACTTTGATCGTCAGTGTTGCTGTTTTATTTTCTTATAAAGGGTGATTTTTTAAGAGGTTTAGAACTTTTTTTAAAAAAAAAACCCAAAAAAATTCGAAAAAATGAATAAAATATTTATTTGAATCGATAGTTTGAACCTTGCAATTTAATGTTTAAAGATAATTTCATGCAAATGTTGACCGCGGCTGCGTCTCAGGTAGCCCATCCGCTGAGTCCAATTTTGGCATACTCTTTCACACATATCGGCCGGTATCTCACGAATGAATGCATGGATGTTGGCTTCCAGTGCGTCAATCGAAGCGGGCTTGTCCCTATACACATTAGCCTTGGCATACCCCCACAAAAAATAATCTAATGGTGTCAAATCGCACGATCTAGGCGGCCAATTGACCGGCCCGAAACGTGAAATTAACTGTTCACCAAACTCGCCTCGCAATTGCGCCATTGTTTCGCGTGCTGTGTGGCACCGTCTTGTTGAAACCACATATCATGCAAGTCAAGAACTTCCATTTCGGGCAAAAAAAAGTTTGTTATCATCGCTCGGTAGCGTTCACCATTGACAGTAACGCTGCGATTCGCATCATCTTTGAAGAAATATGGCCCAATAATGCCGCCGGCCCATAAACCGCACCAAACAGTGGCTTTTTCGGGATGCATTGGTAGCTGTTGCAATGCTTCTGGCTGATCTTCACTCCAAATGCGGCAATTTTGCTTATTTACGTACCCATTCAACCAAAAATGAGTCTCATCGCTGAACACAATTTTTCGATAAAAAAGCGGATCCTCGGCCAGCTTTCCAAGAGCCCATTCACCAAAAATTCGGTGTTGTGGTAGGTCGGCTGGCTTTAGTTCTTGCACCAGCTGTATCTTAAAAGGCTTTACGCCCAAATCCTTCCGCAAAATTTTCCACGTAGTGCTGTAACAAAGGCCTAACTGCTAGGAACGGCGCCGAATCGACATTTCGCGGTCTTCTGTCACACTAGCTGATACGGCCGCAATATTTTCTTCAATACGCACAGTACGTAAACGTGTTGGTGGTTTAATGTCCAACAAAGTAAATTTGGTGCGAAATTTGGTCACAATCTTCCGAATAGACTGCTCAGAAGGTCGAGAATGCCGATCATAAAATGGAAGCAGCGCGCGATGAACATTTCGAACCGAGCACGAATTTTGATAGTAAAATTCA
Source organism: Ferdinandea cuprea (assembly GCA_963576555.1). NCBI lineage: Eukaryota > Metazoa > Arthropoda > Insecta > Diptera > Syrphidae > Ferdinandea > Ferdinandea cuprea. The sequence continues at coordinate 72,550,699 of OY754960.1, forward strand.
ATAATTTGCAAGCATTGTTCATTTGTAAGACGATCCATGGTTAAATTGCAAACCAAACTGAAGCTGTTTGACAGTGACACAAAGTACTAAACACACGTCAGCTGTCAAAACCAGTGTTGCCAAAACCAAACCAGCTAAAAAATCACCCTTTATTAAGCGCGCTTATCCTATAAAATATTTTCTTCGTATTGACGAATGAAGGCTTACCCCTGGCGGTCAAATTTCGCATCGACTCGCTATCGATTTTGACAGTTCGTTGATTTTTGTATTGAAATATCAGGTGCAGCCGCAAATTGTTTCTTATATTAATAATTAAAGAAGTTAGTACATTTTTTTTTATAAAAAAAACAGTTTTAAATAAGCTAATGCAAAAAGTGGAGTTACGAATGTAATACTAAGTTTTTATTTTTAATAGAAATTCCAATCTTAGAGCAGTCTTTCTGTTTTCTGATTTATACAGCCTTTAAAATGCAATTATAAACATAATAATTAATACACTTTATTTAAATTAACTTTATTACCAACTTTGTCACCAACTTTTTGTAATAAAAGTAACAAACTGATATAACAAATATTTGTTTACGCATTTTACAGTTTGTTTAACTGATTTGTATGTGTGGTCTACCAGTTCGATTTATTCAAATAACTCATATATTTGACAATATGTATTTTGAAATGTGAATTAAATTTTTTTTCAATAAGTTGGTTCACTTTTCAAACATAAAATACTTTATTTACTTACATGAAAAACTGGTGATTCTTTATGGAAATCCTATACAAATTATACGACTGTCAAACTTGTATAGGTCGCTACATATTAGTTTTTGAACAACCAAGTATCGCAGGAAAACTTTTCCATTCGTCAATTGTGTGTCATGTCATTATTTGACCAATTGGCACGCAGTCTTATCCTACCTTGAGACACCTTATATATCGCGGATCAAAAACTGACGGAAAAAGATGGATCAACGATTTTGCTTAAAAGGAAACATGTAAACATGCTCTTGAAAGTATGACTTCATATATTATTAAAAATGGCTGAAGACATTGCCAAATTTGACAAAGTTTCTTAATTGTCATGTTTATCCTTTCTAACATGTAGCTTCATGCAGTTGGGTTTGAGTTTGACATTTCAATATATTGTTACAGGTCTTCAGATTTATGAGAGATATTTTTGATTTGTTATTTTACGTATAAGTGTATCCGTGTTATTTATTAAAAATGCTTACCCTCTTTTTATTGGTACGTGCAATATATAAATGAATGACAAAATATTTACTCCGTTTAACAATTCAGGAGGTTGACTGTAGGACGTATGTTGACCAACTTAGCGGAAATGATAAGCTGCAATGTGAGGAAGCTTTAGCTCATATAAAGGATGCCGTAATTGGTAGTAACCGACAAAAGGCATATGTGATTTCACAAGGAATTGTTCCAAAATTGATTGAAAAAATTTGCAACCCGGAGGAAGAGCTCAATATTCGATTGGATGCTTTAATTGTTATTGGTAAAAATATTTGCGAATTCATTTGTCTAAAAATAATGAAATTTTTTTAGGTTCGTTGGCAAAAGGATCCGCGGAACAAGTGCAGTCGTTAATCACAGATTACAACATAGTGAGAATTTTGATCGCACAAACACTTATTCCAAATGCCGACCAAAGGTTTATAGAGCATTGTTTATCAGCTTTGCGATCGGTGTACCAATTTTCATTTGCTCCAGTTGGACTCTTGTATAGTAATATTGCAACCCTTTCATACCTTATGGGTAAGAACATAGTCTTAACAATGCAAACATCGTCTTAATAATTTTTATTCTAGGACTAGCCACACCAGAGAGTTCAATGCAAATTCAGGCTTCTGTGACTAGTATTTTGGTTCCACTTTGTAACACATATAACGAACAGATTCTGTTATGTCAAGCAGGAGCGATTCCGTTTTTAGCTCGAATGATAAGCTCTCAATATGATGTTTTGCAAATACCAGCTCTTAGATGTCTAGCTTGTATGTGTTTTACAAATCGGTGTGTATCTGACAATGTTTGCGTTACAAGGTACGTACATAAATACAAAAATCATATTTGGGATATTTGGTTGTATTACTAGTCCCTTGTTAAGCTTCTCTATCATGTGTTGGTACATTATTTACTGTTAGATAGATCTCAGCTACGAATTAATATATTTGTAACAGTAATTAATGAATTCGAGGGAAAACTTTTCAAACGTGATTAGCTCTGTATATGAAAAATAAGTTTTATGAACACGGCATTTAAAATATTGAGCTCTGTGTGATTAACTCAATACAATTCTTACTGCCACTGTTGTATTCGATAAAATTAGTATACGGATATCGTCGTGTTGTAGTTGGCTTTAAATTAATATAATATATATTGTTTCTATGCCTATAAAATGCACAGCCCAAAACGTTAATGATATGAAACTTGATTATGAAACTTGAAGTTTATAATTTACCTAACTCTGTAGAAGCGCTCTAAGGTATGTTTTTTTTAATATGATCCCCCTCACACGTTTTGTTGGACTACTGAGCAAACCATAGTATCACCTAAAAGTTTATATTAGAACTTGAGAAGCTTCTCAAAAAATTGTCGTTTGGAATCACCATTAAATTGTTGAAATTCCATACGTTTTAAATAAAATATATCTTCGCAAACACGATGGTTGAAAAAGTAAGAATTTTGGTTCTGTACGGGCGGTTTACACATAAAAAGTGTTTTCTATATGAACTTAGAATATACTGTGTAATTTGTGAATGTTGACGAAGTGTAAATAAATTGTAATTTGTTGATTTGATCACCAAACAATTCTTCAATCATTAACACAAAATGCATATTTGAAACTTAACAAGAATTCGTCTGTTCTGTAGTTAATTTTGATTTACGGTCCCGGGCATTCTTCTTCCAGTAATCTAGAAGCGCTTTAGCATCCGCAATGGCTTCCTCTTTTAAACGGTCGGTCCAGTCTTCCTTGATGTCTCTATCATGATGGCTGGGATTCGACTAGAGTACTGTCCATTTCAAAGTAGCAGATGTTTCATAGGGTAATTCTTCGTTGAATCTCCACTTATGTCGTTTTCGGTGTTGATGTTAACCCCGAGGTAGGAAAACTCCTTAACTACATCGCGTTGAGTGAAAGAACAAGATAAAAGAAGTCACATGATAGCGCATCACCTTGTCGAAATCCGGCGCATGTTTGGATGAGTTCAGATTAGCTATTGCCAAACTGCATATTGGACCGCGTGTTCTCCAGCGACCAAAATCTAAGACCATTTAGCAATGAATAAACCCACCAACACGATCGCAATCAACCAGTCGGCTACATATCAGGAATAAAATAAGTAACAAGAAAAAATTCGGTTTTTTAGGTCGCTTATGGTGTCGGATTTTCTCACATAATAAAGCGAAATTCGGAAGACGACTAATAATCCGACATTTCTCGGCTGAAAACGGCAAGCATAATAGAAGATTATAATTTGTGTAGAAAGTCTTAAGATTGAAGTAGCTTTAGGGAAGTATAGTGTTAATCGCGGTTAAGTGCTCGGTGGATACGTATATTATACAATCCCCTTTTTTGATAATTAAATTTCGTGTGCGCAAGTGGATCTAACGTTAGTTGTTTAAAGTATGTAATTTTTGAGCACGTTGATATGTTATATTTAGGGCCCGCTCATGCCTCCTTCATATTTTTTTTTGCGTTCAAATATCATTTTTTATTTATAATATTCCACATTATCCGATACTTCCACATCTCTAACTCACTCTTGCGTTTCTTTTTGCGCATGCAGTCCACCAACTGCTCTTCGCCGAATCGTCCTGGTGCTTGCATCCATGTTCAGTTCGTTTTTCAGCTCCCTAGAAGATATGAATGGATTGCTCTTAATCTTCCTTATCAGAGATTTATCGTCCCGTTGCGTCGTAACTCTTGGCCTGCCACCTCGGAGAATCGTTTTAACGGAATTGTTGGGTTTATAGTATTTAATTAAACGACAAATTACTGACTTATAAATTGAATATTTTTCGGATTGTTTTGCACGTGAAATTCCATTTTCATAATCAGAAATTTATTTTTTTTATCTCTTATTCCTTGCCATTTTATATAAAAAAATTAGAGCAAATTTTTATGTCCTACTGCAGCAAAATAATACAGGCGAATGAGTTAACATTTGCTTGTTTGTTTATTGTCAGTGTTTGTAAACTGTAAACACTCAAAACAACAGTTTTTTTTCATTTTCCGTAACAGAAACTCGTCTTTAGAAGGAAGGAAGAAATAATTTGCTTTAGTTTTGGCCAGCTGAAAATCGGCATATTTAGAGTGTTTTATGTTTTCTTTTGTTTGTGTTATAAGTAAATGGATTTCCTTTTACAATCTAATTTTTGAAGGTAATCGCTACATTTATAAATAAAAATTGTGTGAAATATATTTTAATTTAAGCAGTTTTATCAATTCTTTAAAAGTTGCTTTAGTTTTGGCCAACACTGTATATATGATTTTATCATAAAATTTGCCTTTAGATTGTATTTGTATTTCGTATTTTAATCAAAAATTCAACTATAATTGTATACCTACACCTTTATCATAAGCTTATTACTTTTAGCATACCTCTTCTATTATATTTCTTACTTTTCAAGTCCATTTCATTTCAAAATGTCATTAGAATCACACTATTTTCGGTTGTAATGATTTTTTACCGCAAGGTCCTTGGAACATACATCCTTGTAGGAAAAGGACATTAGAATCACACGACTACTTTCAATTACAATGCTTATTAACCAAAAAGTAATTAAAAGCTTGAAAAAGACGTATGGCGCCTTTTCTTAACTAGTTAAGGAATCGACAGTTTAATTACACGGATTATTAAATATCCAATAATTAACTAAATATACAGATATCCGGATATTTGGGAATCATTGTAATTTAAAAATGCGTATATTTATAATCATCCGGATATTAATCCGGATCCATTAAGATTCCGGATATCCGTATATCCGGATTCTTAATTACACGGATAATAGGGGGTTCTACTTTCAATACACATCTCACCTAAACTTTCAAATGGTAGAGTGTAAAATATGTTTGAAATGTGTTTACACTCGTTGCCACGCCCACAATTAAGAGAAAACTGTGTTAAGGCTAAATTTGATGGAATAAATCACTAAGTAAGACCCTCACAAAATATGTAGACATTGACACCCTTAACAAATTGGCACATAAGGTTTTTTGCCACGCCTACTTTTTGGGGCCTTTTTTTAAACAAAAAGTTGTGTCCTTCAAAAATGAAAAAAAAAATTATAAAAATATAGACAACATTGTACCAATGCTTTAAGCCACGCCCAATTTTTGGAAACTTTTTTAATTAAAAAAATGTGTTTAAAATAATATTTAGAAACTATTCTCCTTTCTTGTCCAGTTTTTGTAGGGGTTTTTTCAGAAATTCTGTTTCTTATGAATTTATCATAGAAATCGAAATAAAATGACATCCATCTTGTTTTCTATCCCTTTTTCATGGGGAGGGAAATGGATGTGGTATCATACTGTTCGCCCCAAGGAAATAACACGGTAGTGCCCAGCCAAGTTATTTAGCAACTTTGGCACTACACCCTTATTTATACGAACCAACTAAGGCCATTTTGGCGCCCCCTCTTACTTCGCTTACAACAAAGCTAGAGACATAAAATTTTTAGAATTAATTGAGACGCATAGCAGCAGGTTCCATACCAACTGTTTAACATCAGCGATTCCTGAGTTATAAGGCCCCAAAATTAGCAAAAACCGTAACCACTCACTTACTGACTCACTGACAGATCATCAAAACTATGGAGCACTTACAATCATCATCCTTGAAATTTGGCACAGTAATGGGGTTTGCGGAGAAACCACAGGGAAAAATCTAAAATTTGTAATTTTCCATCCAGGGGCGTGGCAGCCGCCCACTTCTCATAACACATCGTCATAATCAAAAGAAAGGAGCACTTCCAATCATCGTAGAACCTTGAAATTTGAAAAAATCTAAAATTTGTGATTTCATATATGATTTATTTTACATTTAGAGAGCGTGCCGCCCCTTTTGTTGAACTTTGCACCCAAAAGACTTAGAGCTATGAAATCATACGTGGAGGAAGGATTTGAAGAACAGACACAAATTTTGTGCATATTCCAAAAAAGAGGCGTGGTAACCGCCCATATATCGAACTTAGTCTATAGTTATGAAATCGTACATGTCGGTAATTCTTTTAAAGGAAAGCAAGGAAAGTTATAGAACAAATTGTATTTTCCTCGAAAGAGGGCATTAACGTTCGGTCGAAATCCCTATAATTTAAAAATTTTGCAAAATGTTCATGTATAAAAAAATCTTTGCAAACAGTATTGAAATCACACCAAAAACATATTCCTATATTCGGCCTTCCTGATCTATCATTATACCCGGATGATGGGCTCCATGGTTTCATATACTCGGCTATAGATGTAGTTTTTTAGGTCCTTTTTGACAACCGACCTTCCCCGCTTCGTACATTCCATGCTTCATATGGGCCGCTTGTATGTCCAAACAATTTAGGTCTCAGCTAAAGACCTGTTACGTACTGCGTTCGCTTAATTGGTACGAGTTCGTTCAGTTTATACTTCTTGTTTTGGTTCCTCTTTTCGGTAGTTTCTTCTTGGATCTTAAGGATATTTTCTTGAGCTTCCTTACTCACCTAATAACGTTCTGAGTTTAATTCGTCGATAGCTTCACCTTCCAGTATAGAAATCATGTCTGGATTTCCTGTACTTCTCATCTTTAGGCCAGTTAAAATCTTGAATGGTGATATCCTCTTACTTCTTGGTGGTATATTTTTGATTACCTGCTGTACCTTATCTACATATCTGTACCATGTTGATGGACTCTCTAAACAAATTGTTGGCAACACGGGTGCTATTATCTTGTGTATTCGTTCAATTGTACAATGTCTGATTAAGACCCCTTCAAAAAAATGCAACGGACAAAACTGTAAGATATAATACCCCAGGTGGCAGACCAGTTCTACTGGAAAATCCACACTCTTCGGAGGCATGCTCTACGGATTCTGGGGAGAGCCATTTATTGCAATCTTTTGACCCTTTCAAGGTTAGCAAAAGGGTATCTAGATCACCACCATCGGGATCTATACCACAATTAAAATCAAAAAGAAGTTCTACCGCGCAGAAAGACTTTCCGCGCGTATCCCGGGAAAACCGGGTTAGACCATCTTAAAGTCAAGAATAAGGCACTAAAAGAATCTTTGACGCAAAAGCACTCGGAAGGTAAAACGCTAATTCCAGATCGGCGCGACTACTTCACGGATGAAGAAGCGTTAGAGCACGAAACTGATTCGACTAAGTGGAGACCAAACAAAAAACGTAAGGCCGGCTTCTCACCAGAAATTGCAGTGGTTAAAGAAAGTCGTAAAAAGTCTTTAACCAATAGAAATGCAACGAAGACGCAAGAAAAAAGTGTTAAAGATAAAGTTTACCTTCCGCTGCCAATTAATGTTATCGCAATAACGGACTACGGCAAGCTTTATAAATTTCTTAAGGAAATCTTAAAGTCCACATTCAAAGTAACATCTTTGAACAATAATGTGTGGAAAATAAATGTTAGCGACCCTACAGTTACCGCGCGGTTTCTCAAAGCTTCGAAAAGTCAGAAGACATTAAAAAAATGTACAATATAAAAAATATCCTTAACAACATAGTTAAAATTGAGCTGATGAGTAAGAGGACTAGACTCATCCGTCAATGCAAGCCTTGTCAAGGGAATAACTACACAAACGCATATTGTCAAAAAGAACCGCGTTGCGTTAAATGCGCAGGAAAACATTTGTCTATAGATTGCGGTCTTAAAAGACAGGATTTACCAACCTGCATAAACTGTCCGGCAAACTATCGCGGTTGCGAAGTAGCTAAAGAGCTTCAAAGCAGGCAAATGCATTTCACCAAAAGAAAAAATTCTCTATGAATCCGGTATGCAATTTGGAGTAGACTTTTACTCGTCAGGCAAACCGACGTATTTCGTATTTCTTATGTTCGATCTACTCGTTGTGGAAATCTATAAAAAGCATCAAAAAACCAAAATCGCAAGCGCCTCCTATCAGAAAAAATAATGGCGGATGGGCGAGACGAGACAAAGAAAAAGCCGACATTTTTGCCGATCACTTAGAAGAAACGTTTAAGCCCTTTGACGGTCAAGAGCTAATCGAAGATATGGCCTTAGAGGCGATACCTGACAATTTAAAAATTAAAAGTGTATCACTGGATTAACTCTGCTATGAAATACAAAAATTGAAACTAAACAAAGCTCCTGGATACGATGTTATTACGGGACAGGTCCTAAAAGAGTTGTCTAGGAAAGCACTTACTATGTTTGTTTATCTCATAAATGCTTCGTTTAGGTTATTATACTTTCCACGACAATGGAAAGTAGCTGAGGTCATAATGGCCCTAAAGCCGGGAAAATCACTGAACATCATCTTCAGAAAGATTACTTGATATTAAAGTGTCCAATGTTTTTAGCAATCTTTTCGTTGTGTGATAAACTATGTCCTTAAAATTAACAAAAGCACTGGACTCATCTACAAAAATTGAGCTTTCTGAAGGAAAACAGTCTTTTTTTGCTTTACTTAAACTGTAAATAGAAGGATAAAGTAAGTGGCCTCTTTCAATAGATTGTTTTCAAAGTATTTTGTAAGCATTGTATGTTAATTTTGTGTCTATATAAAGCGCAAGCGCTTCCTCGCTAGTATAGGACTTAAGTTGTTGAACCTGCTTTTGGCACATCTTAATTTATTTGACTTCTTCTGGAGATTCGGAGACCTGCTTAAGGAAGTCTGCTACTAAACATGAGCCACTTGCACGCGTGGCCATTTGTGCGGCATACTGCTACTCGGTAGAAGTTCTTAGCTGATGTAAGTCTCAAACTTTTGCACGCTTGGAATGATCAGATAAATCCTTAAAATATTTTGTTGGTCTCCCTGAAGTTCGACACTGTTTTATGTCCGAAGTATTGTTATTGTCAAACACATCATCCGTGTTATTGTCTCTTACATATAAAACAAAATCGCTTTCAGCGAGCCAATCTTTATATTTTTGTTGAAATCTCTCTTTTCGCGAACCAGAAGACCTCCATTTCAACAAAAACTTATACGACATGGATCGAATTTTCGCAGTTCTGTATCTTATTTGATTTTAATTAGGTTCCAATATTTTAATTTTGTTAAAAATATATTCGCACAATTTTGTGTTGCGCTTGTCTTTCGAATATGCCGCCCATATATCAAAAAATTCCTTGCGGGAAATCGTATCCTGCGTTTCTAAAACGTAACAAAAAATGTATGCAAACTCGTGCGAAGCCCACCGATAACTGTTTTGGAAACTACACATTATAAGCTTTACAACAAAAAACTAATTACTGTGGTACTTCGGGGAACACACGTTTGGATTATCCAAAATATGTAAACATCACTAATTTGATACACCACTAAAAACTTCACAAGTTCACAAATTTTTTTCCCAATAACTAAAGAACGTACAATTTTAAAGCATAACACATATTAACTAGCATACCTTCTAAAATATTTTCCATTCTTTGCAACAAAATCGAACAATTTGTTTAGAAACTATTAAAAATAACAGTCGGCCGTTTTATTTATCAATAAGGCTGAATTAAATCACTGACAATAATTATTTGACTTTGATGAAAGATTACCACTCACCAACTAAGGCAACATAATACGTCTAGTTTGTATGAAACGGGGCACTGTGCGCCCCGTGGTATATCAGTAATAGTGATATCCACAGAGATTTGGATGTGGCAACCGTCGAAGATGAAATAAAATCATTTGCCCAGCAACACACTCGCCTTCGCGGTCATTGCAATAACGAAATGATATATATTTTGAACGATACAAATTTAGTGCGCCGGCTTCAACGGATAAAACCATTTGAATTAGCGCAATAACATTTAACCGCGCGTTTTTGGCGGTACAAGCAGATGCCTCCGATGGGAAGCTGCCTGGTAAACGAGAATATAAATTATTGAATCTAAACTACTAGATAGGAAATAACCTAGTTGTAGTATAAATTAATTTGAAGAGAGGTGTTTCTAGTGAGTAAGAATCTCACGCTATTATGAGTCGGTCCTCATAGTGTCTTATGGAAGATTTTCCACCTACCCTCGGAAAAAAAAAATGTCTGATCAACTTAGGGGCCATCAAATTCTTTGGAATACCTCTTTATAAAGTCTGGCGTAGAATTTGACTTATTTACAATGAAATTAATATGTCCTATAAAAGTAAGTTTGGGGTCAAAATAATCTCCAAGATCCTTAAAACTATCGACATTGGAAAGCATATTATGAGATAAAGAATAATGAAAACTGGAAGGAATGCATTTTCTTGAAAATGTCATATGTTGACATTTAGGTGGGTTAAGGATTAAACTGTTTATAGCACACCAAGTAGGGAAACTATTAATGTCGTTTTGGAGAAGATTTCTGTCATCCTGTGGCCTATTTCACTAACTAACAAATTGTAATTTACAAATTTAACAAATTGTTATATAAAATTTGATTGTAAAAAAATCAATTTATTCTATTTCAAAAAATATTTGTACTACAAAATTGTAGTTGTAGTTTACAAAGGGAAATTTGTAGAAATTTCATTATTTCCGTTTCACCGAAAGTTAATTTTGGAAACTACACATACTAACAATTACAAGTTTGTTAAAATTCATATTTTTTTGTTAGTATGTGTTTCACGAAATCAAAAATTTGTATAAATTTGTTCTGTTGTTTACAATTTTTTAACAATAGAATCGTGTGTTGATTAAATAACAATTTGTATTTTTCGAAAGAAATCTCATTTCAAACCTAAAAATGTCCTTGCGTCGAAAGCATAGTAGCACCGATATTGATATAAAATATCGTCCGCGAATTAACTATGATATATCAGATTCTTTTGTTTTTAACGAAAAGTTTCGGTGAAAAGGTGTTAAGACAGAGAAAATAATAAGACAAATTAGTTCTAGGATGCAAATGAGTCTCAAATCAACTATTCACTGACATCGACACAGCAAGTTCTAATAGCTATTACATTGGCTTGGAAAAGGTGGACAGTATCAGACAAATTTGCGAAAAGCAGTTGTTCTTTACAACTTTGCAAGGTAATTGGTAAAACGGCTTATTTTTGTATTTGTTAATAATCTTAATTTTTGTCTCTTTTTAAAAAATTTGTTGAAATTAAGTTTGTAGTTCGTTAAACAGAAAATCAATTAACGAATTTGTAAATGTATTCAACAAATACAAATTTGTAATTGTACTTGAAATTTTGTGAAATAGACCACTGGTTGTTGATAGAATTAAAAAATTTCATATCATCAGTATATATTAAAATATCGCTATGTTTAATACACAATTCTGATAACGAACCTCTAAATTTGGCTCAATAATCAAGATATAAGTTAATCCAATTGACAAAAGTGGTGGTAAACCATAACCACTGAGCTTAAATTCGAGATCAGTGTACATGGAATCGACTTTATATTATTTTCTAATTTTTAACCAATTTGTGACAGTAGCGCTGTTTTGTACAAACAGCATGTGTTTTGTTACAGATTACATTGCGACATAGAAATATTAATTTTTCGCAGGAAGCTTTGGAATACACGAAAGCTTTGAGATTGGTCTATAATTAGTGATATCACCCCTTCCACTCTGTTTAAATACAGGCTTGATATACGCAGTTTTTCATAAATGGGGGGATTTGCCTGTACTTATGGACAATTCAAACAAGTTCTTTAGATGTGGACCAAAGTCTTGACACATTTTTAAATTTTTTAAGAACAATCGGTGCAATCATATCGGGACCAGACGAGTTGTCGTTATTTAAAGAGGAGACAAATCTTGAAATTGTGTCCAAATCAAATGAAAAATTACAAAAAGATATTTGGGCACAATTATTTAAGAGGTGAGTCATAAAAATAACTTAATAAAATAGTCTGCAAATAAATTACTTGCAGCTACAGAGTCAGAAGTTGTACAATTCTTATAAGAAAAATTAGCTGGGTACCCATCAGATTTTTTCTTTGAATTCACAAAACCGCAAAAACTTTTTGGGTAATTTTTAAGAAAGCGCTCCATAAGGTAAAGTGAATATATATATCTTCAAAGCCTTGTTACGTTGATTTCTTATAGATTTTAATTCTTTAGTGTACCAGGGATGAGAAATTTGCCAAATTCTGATTAATTTTACAACAATCACTTTATTTACATATACAGTATTTTATGAAAGTATAAAAATATTCTACTCCATCGTCAATAATTGAAATAAGAGAAACATTTAAGTCAAATTTATTTATTTCTTCAAAAAGCGTATGAAAATTAGCTTTCCGAAAGTTAAAAGAGTGCGAACGATCATACGAACTACTATCATCCAGGGGAGTATCATATTTGTCTATGTTAGTAATACTGGTGTGAGATTCTACAACTACAGTACTAACAGCGTCGGGAGAAAAGACTAAATCGAGAATTCGATTTTTAAAGTATTTTATTCAGCTAGTTTGCTGTAAGACAAAAGAAAAAATGTTATCAAGCAGCAATAGCTCTTGTTGTGCAAAATCGTTAGAGGGTATAAAATGAGATTCATCCTCAGAAGATTCCCATCCGATGTGAGACAGATTAAAGGCGCCAAGTAATAAAATAGTGCTATCACAACAAGATATGGAAATATTAAAAAAGTAGATTTTGGATTTGTTGGGACTCCCAATATTCCCCAAACGTATTCGAAGTTATTTGAGGTAAACGCCGCCCTCTGGCGGAAATTATTCTTTTCGGATTTCTGAAATGAAAATGACAAACTAAAAAATCCATTCCCTACCACCGGTATGTTTCCTATCACAACAAGAGATATTCTGGTGGGAACGTCCTTCTTCTTCATAGTCATCGTAATTGGTGAATTGGTGACTATCTTATTTTGACCCCATGACATAGGTCATCCAGATTTTTAATGCCTGCACTAGAGCCAGGACTTCAAGTTAGTAGGAATGATACTGCTCTTCGCTTAGTTTTGTCTTTCGGCTCATGTATTGTACTGAGTTATACTGCTGGTCATCTGCGTTTTTCTGCAACAGCATTGCCCCATAACCATAAATGCATACGTCTGTGTGTGTCTCAGTCAGCCTTTGGATGAAACAGTTTGAGGACTGTTGATCATATAAGGGTTGATTTCAATTTAGTTAGGGTTGACTTTATGTTAGTCCCAGGAATCGTTGAGAAGATTTTTGATCCTTTGGCAAGGAGAAGTTCCTTACAGCTCTCGTTTTTTCATCGGATGGTTCCCGAGATCCCGAGCACGCTGCTTCCAGTTGTCCAGACCAAGCGCTCTGGCATCCGCGATGGCTTCAGATGAATGCTGTCATATGCGGCTTTAAGGTCGATGAAGAGATAGTGTGTCTCGACTTGAAACTCGTTGGTCTTTTCCAGGATTTGCCTTAGAGTGAAGATTTAGTCTACAGTTGATCTGCCGGGCCGGAAGCCACACTGGTACGTGCCGATTAGTGTGTTGCAGAAAGGTTTGAGATGTTCACACAGTACGTTGGATAGGATCTTATATGCGACATTAAGCAGGGATATGCCTCGATAGTTCTTGCAAGACATAGGATCGCCTTTCTTGTAGATGGGACGTATGGAGCTGATGGTCCAGTCATGGGGCATGCTTTCCTCCGCCCAAACTTGGTTGATGATTTGGTGCATGCGCCCTACCATAACATCTCCTCCGTATTTGAAAAGCTCTGCAGGTAGACCATCAGAGCCGGCGGCCCTGTTGTTCTTTAGCTTTTTAATAGCTTAGCCGTTTTGTCCGTTTAGCAGCTGCTGGAAGTGCTGCTTAAATACATCTACTATTCCCTGCGCGTCGGTGAGTAGGTTTCCATCGCTGTTACGAAGAGCCTGCGTTCCGGTCTTAAAGCCAGCAGCCAGTTGCTTGGCTTTCTTATAGAACTTTCGGATGTTGTTTCGGTCGCGGGACTTTTCGATCTCCTTGGGCTGGGAGACTGCGTGCACTCTTTTCTTTCTACGCAGGATCTTCTGCTCCTCCTTTCTCCTGGCTCGGTACTCATACCTTGCTGTCCTTGTTTTCCTCTGCAGCGTTCTAATATGTGCATCTTCTGTCACCTTTTTCCAGTATACGCATATATCATAGCACGGGCTTTTTTTCTAGGGTGGCTGTTATCCTAAGGTGTTTTCGGCTACCTCCTTGATGATGTCGCGATACTGAGACCACTGGTTGTTGGCGTCTGTGGTAGGTGAATGCACGGTGGGGAGTTTCTCACTCAGGCGCTCTTTGTAGGCTCTGGCGACTCCAGATGTGCTAAGGCGTCCAACGTCGAATTTCTTCTTTTGGGCAGTTCGCAGCTTCTTCTCGTCGGACAGTCGAGCTCTGAATCTGCTGCAACAAGAAAATGGTCAGAGTCGACGTTTGCCCCTTGGTAAGTGTGCATGTTCAAGATGTTGAATAGAATTCCTCCTTGATAGGGTTCGCAGCATCGTAGGAAGTGCCTTAGTGAGCTGGCACTCCTCTCCCCCTCTCGTCAGCTGCCACCAACGACCTTCAACAGGGGTTGGTTACCCCATCTCTAGTCGAGGTACTAGGCACCGAGCAGTCACCACGGGGAGGTGAGAAGTAGGAGTTGATGGTGTGATGCTAAAGTGAGAACGCTTGTGTTCTCATATAATCGCAATCACCATCCTTTTGACCACCGCTTCTACTGTATATCCAAAGAAATTACGTCTTTAATGGAACTGACACTTCGACCATTTTATCTGAAACCCATAACTAAAAACTATCTGCAACTCGACTTGCAACCTGAATTAAATCTCGCAACACTAACAGGTGTATCTTGAGAAAACTGCTGGGGAGTTGCTAATTCCAAGCGGCACAAAACGAAACTAAAACTGGCCATTGTCAACTCACTATTCCCTATCCGCCAAGTCTCTTGTCCTCCGTCAATTTTGTATCTCCAATCATCAGCAAGGTATCGTACCGTATCAGCCGCATATCACAGCCCGTAACTACCAGCGGTAGAACGCTAAGTTTGTTAGTAACGACGTCTTAAAAGGTCGGACTGCTTTTTGAAAGTTTATTGACTTTCATCATATCCGTGTTACCTTTCTCATTCTTCACATTTGTTGCGCACTCAAATGAGTAACCGACCGCATTTGAAACATTTGTACTTTTTGAGCTGAGAGTCCTTTGAAAAATGTTTCTCGTCGCCACATTTAACATTTAACACCTTCTTTTTATCCTGTCTTGACGACTGCTGTGTGCTTCCTTTGTTTGATGACTGGGACGCACCATATATCTTCTCATACACCATGATCTGCTCCTTTAAATCCACGACCGACCTTGCTTGGTAGAGACCCATTCTTTTTGGAATTTGTATCAATTATCCCCTAAGCTAAATATTCGATGATGCTGAATATAAGTATTTATGATATGACTCGTTCTGCTTCTTACCTCTTCTTCACAAATGACGATGAAATTCTTTCCTCAACAACTCTTTTACAGATGTCCAGGTTCGGGTTCCCTTCTGGCTACGAGCGAAACGTTTTGTTTCCCCTACTAACAGCTGTTTGGGATAAATTAACTTTTGGATCTTGTCCCACTGCACGGTTATGGCACATTCGAATTCCTCAATCCACAGATTAATGTCCAGTGAATTGGAAGAATCCCAATTGGAAGACCCTTTAACAATGTGCTCGATATTCCGAAACGTTAAAATTGACCTCCGCGTCTCCGCACGTGCAAACTCATCGTATTCCGAGTCATTTAAATCCTCATCTACTCATTCATCACTCATGGAACATCTCGGTTGAGCACCCAAAACGTTGGAACTTTTCCAAACGTGGTAAGCATTTTCCGTGGTTATAAATGACACGTACAACTCTTTTTAAAATTAAATTAACTTTATTAAAGCTATTAGGTAGCGTGTTTCAAGCATCGGCGTGTCATTTTCCTTGTGTCGTTTTCACAATCAATATTAATTTCGCGATCGTTTGTTCGGCATCTGCGTCCCTGACTTTGTTTGCGATATCGTTCGAGTTTATTTGGTCGTCTGCATAGATAGTGGTTCACTGTATGTTTCTTGTTTATTTTGGTTGTACACGTTGACATGGTTATACATGGGTTTGCGGTCGCCCTTGTCATATTCGTACGTCTGCCCCTTTCTCATCTTTTCTTGAGTGTATATATCATACATATTAATGCATTTCCAAAAAGAACCGTATAAGAATACGAGAAAGCCAAATGGGAAGACTTAAGCGCTTTTTTTAAGAGTTTTAACTGGTCGCTATGCTTCCTCGACGGCAATGTGGATTCTGCCGCCGATATGATAACAAATATAATTCACCTGGGTATGAAACGCTTTATCCCTAATAGGAAAGAGGTGACCTTTCGGTCTTACAAGGCCAACCCAACTGAGAAAAACCGAATAAAATTCAACGTATCAGAAATGACTACAATGCCCATATTACTCCTGCCAAATTCTCCTACGGCCAAAAGTTGAGGCAAAAAATACTACAAAGCACCTCTGGTAGTAAAAACTTTTGGTCGTTTGTTAAGAATATTAAAAATTCGGCCTCGTCATCTATCCCGACACTCATTTGCAATAACACTCCAGCTGTTAGCTTTTTTGATAAAGCCAATCTGCTTGCTGCTCACTTTGCGGCTAACTCAACCCTCCCAGATTGTGCTTTATCTCCCCCTGTACTTGAGCGCGTAGAAGTCTCTATGGGACCAATCCATTTTAGCCCTCGTACAGTGGCAAGAGTACTTCCAGATCTAAATATAGGTCAAATACAGTCAACTGCTGACTTGACCAAATTAAATTTTATTAATTTTAAAATTAAATTGCCACAAGAATTCTTCGCGCGCGTATTAAATTCTTCGGTATGGCCGTCGGGAATTCGTGTAAAAAAATTTTTGCCAAAAAACGGAGTTGCATTGCCCATCGCAGAAGTCAAAACATAAACACTGATCAGCTGCAACAGCAATGCACCTCCGTTTTAAATTATTCGCTTTATTATCAAAATATGGGTGGTATGAGAACGAAAACAAAAGAGATTTTTGTTGCGCTCTCTGACCATCAATATGATGTCATTGTTTTAACGGAGGCATGGCTGCACCCACACATTTTTTCTACGGAGATCTTCGATTCAACATATGTCGTTTACCGAAATGATCGTTGCCGAACAAGCAGCGAGCGAGGCGGGGGAGTTTTAATAGCTGTCTCTTCTCGTCTTCATAGTAGGCAAATGACATTGGTACATTGTTCGGTTGAAGTGGAACAGATGTGTGTGTGTATTGATTTCGTTAATGATGTGCGTTATCAGTTATTTATTTTTGTCTCCTACGTTCCACCAAACAGTGTTGCCAATGTGTATGAAAAACACATTCAAAACATAAGTAGTGTCGTTAGTAATCTTGCTGCCACTCAAATACCTTGTGTATTGGGTGACTTCAATATTGGTAATGTATATTGGAGGAATGTGGATGGTGATAAGAATTTAATACCATTTAACGTCAACCATGAGGTTGAACAAATAGTTGTCGATGGTCTTCTTTCTTTTGATTTATTTTAAGTAAACCATTTTCCGAACTCTATTAATAGAATATTGGACTTAGTTTTTCTTAATAATGAAATTAATTATACTATAAGTGAAGCTCTGGATCTTATAGATTCCAATAAAATGCATCACCAAGCCTTACTTTTGGAGATTAATTTTCTTAATTACTCCAGTGATTTAAATAATATTAATTCCGCGTTGTCTTATAACTTTTCGAAAACCAATTTCGTTGCTTTACAGGAATATTTGAGTGGTTTTGATTGGGATGAACTGCTGAAATCCCCCAACTTAAAAGGTAACTATGATATTTTGGATAAGATCAAATCTGGTTTTGAATTATTTGTACCAAAAACGCGTCTTAACAAAAGGTTTAAAATTCCTTGGTCAAATAAAAGATTAGTTAATTTACGTAACGTAAAAAGGAAAGCTTATTCTCGTTATATATCAAATAAAACTAATTCTAACCGTGAACTTTTTTTGAGATTCAGGAAAGAATATGAATTTTTAAATCGGTTTTTATACAGGCAATATATCTTGTCTGTAGAATCGTCGGTGAAGCGTAATAGCAAATCGTTTTGGAATTACATTAATTCGAAAAGAAATACCACAGGCTTTCCTAAGGTAATGGAATTCGAAGATGTAAGTTTAACAGATTTGAAAAGTACGTGTAATTTGTTCGCTGATTTCTTTGAGTCAGTGTACAAAAAGTCGCATGTGCAGGTAACGGGAAATCATAACATTATGATTCCTGAAGTTCTGGACATCGGTGTGTTGCAATTCTCGGATGACGATTTAATAAACGCGTTAGAAAAACTAAATTTAAATAGCAACCCTGGCCCAGATGGGATTCCTGTGGTAATATTAAAAAAATGTTTATCATCCGTTTTTCATCCACTTAAAATTATTTTTAACCAGTCTCTTGTAACTGGGAACTTCTTAAATGAATGGAAATATTCGTTCATAACACCTATTTATAAAAGCGGTTTAAGGCAAAAAGTGGTAAACTATCGGCCTATACCAAAGCTTTCTGCAATACCAAAATTGTTTGAAAGTATTGTTAAGGACAAACTCTTTTTCGCGGTAAAAGAAATTATTTCAAATAGTCAGCATGGCTTTGTTCGTGGTATATCATGTGCTACTAATTTGGCTTTGTTGACTAATTATATATTTAATAGTTTTTATGAACGATTACAAGTTGATGTACTTTATACTGACTTTACGAAAGCGTTTGACAGGATGCATCACACACTTCTTTTGGCTAAGCTAAAGTCTTTGGGTTTTCATTCATCAATGCTAAAATGGTTTCGTAATTACCTGACTAAAAGAAGGCAAATGGTTAAAGTCGATGGTTTGACTTCTCGCGTTATAGAAGTTACTTCCGGTGTTCCACAGGGCAGTCATTTGGGCCCGTTGTTTTTTTTTTATTAATAAATGATGTTCATGAAATATTTCAATTTTGTAATGTTTTGACTTTCGCCGATGATTTGAAATTATTTTCGCGGATAAAAAATGTATTTGATTGCATTCGTTTTCAGTCAGATATTAATAGATTGTCGGAGTGGTGCAATCGTAATGCTTTGGAACTTAACATTTCTAAATGTAAAGTTTTTTCGGCATATCGTATTAGTACTACAATTTTGCATAATTATTTTATAAATGATCTTAGACTTCAGCGTTTTGATGAAGTGAAAGATCTTGGTGTCATATTTGACAATAAGTTAAGTTTCTTTTTTCATTATGATTATGTCATTGCCAAGTCTAACTCATTGTTAGGCTTCCTTAAACGTAATAGTAAAGACTTTAGAGATATAAATAGCCTTAAAATTATTTATTGCTCGTTAGTCAGACCTTATTTAGAATATTGTTCCGTAATTTGGGATTCGCCATATGCAGTTCACGAACTTAGATTCGAAAGAGTCCAAAAAACTTCACGAGGTACGCGGTTCGTAAATTAAATATGTTTGATGAGCTTCCTAATTATGGCAGAAGGTGCAATTTAATTGGTCTGCAAACCTTAAGTTTCAGACGCGATGCAACTTCCGTCATGTTTATTCGCGATATTCTTAATTATCATATTAATTCACCAGAATTGATCTTTCTTTTAAATATATATGCTCCCCAAAGGTCACTGCAGGTTAGAAGCTTATTTCATACAGATAGGCATAGAACCAATTATGGTAATAATAAGCCTATTACAAGGTGCATAAGCACATTTAATGAATTCTGCAAAGAAATTGATTTTTGCTTGTCGCGAGCAGATTTTAAAAAGTCCATTAATGCATTAACTTTAAATTAATTATATTTGTAATTACTTGAAATAGTCTATAAGATGAAGATCGGTAGATGAAGCTTAGTCGCGCAACAAACAACCGTTGCGTAAAGCGATACTGAGAGCTTACACTTAGAGAACGTAGTGTTTTGTGTTTTGCTCTGTGATGGTATTAAAAAAAAAAACAAAAAAAAGATCCGCTGGTCCAGATAGTATTTTCCCTATCGTTCTGAAGAGGTGTTCTTCCACGCTGGCAAAAACACTGTATAAGCTTTTCTATCTGCCCTATTCGTCAGGGCTCTTTCCGAGAAGATGGAAAATATGGGAAGCATTTGTCCAGCCCGTCCCAAAAAAAGTCGAATCTTCTCTCCCTTCTCCTGCCGACCAATTGCACTTACGTCCCTTCTTTCCAAAGTCATGAAAACGCTGACAAATAGTCAGCTTATAAAATGTCTTGAATCCCGAAAACTTCTTTATGACCGGCAGTACGGTTTTCGCAGCAACAGGTCCAGTGGTGATTTGATGACATATCTAACCAATCTATTCACCACGGTGGTGAAAGCAAGGTCGTTGCACTCGATATTTTAAAGGCATTTGGTAGAGTTTGGAAACACGCTCTCTTGTCGAAAATGCGGGCATTTGGGATTGATGATACCCTTCTTCAATGGATTAGACAATTCCAGACCATTCAATGCAATTAGTTTTGGACGGTTTCAAGTCTGCAACTCACCAGTAAATGCCGGTGCTCTCAAAGCTCTGTTTTGTCTCCGACTCTCTTTTTAACTTTCTCGTATACATTAGTATACTAAAGAGAAAGTTATTGCGATCGTGTGGAAGTTTCGAACTCATATGGCGAAACGGTTCGACGGATTTGCTTCAAACTTCGTATATAAGGTTCTTGGGATTACATCTCAGGGCATCTTTTTTTTTCTTTATCTTTTGAAATAACGGTACCTGCCATACAATTTTTTTTGTAAAAATCACATATCACTATTTGTCTCAAAAGTGGTTCCAAGGATTTTGGTCTTTTTTTGTACTACGGATGTTTAGGATGGGGTCAAAAATTCTGCATACTCAGTTTTTGGAAAAATCGATTAACGATAATCTATAAAACTGGCAATATTTCGAAAACTAATAAAGGGAATTTAAAAAAAATTTACAGTTTTTTTTACTATAAAATGAACAAATTTGCATACTTCGATTTTCGAAATAATTTTTTTAAATTTTTTTTCCAATAACGATTTTCTTACGTTGAAATTAAATTCGTTTTCTCAAAAACGGCTCTTACGATATTGATAATTGTATTTCGAACAATTATGTTAAAAGTGTCCAATGTGCGAAATTACATCAAAATCGTAGTTGCCGTTTTTGAGAAAATCTAATTTTCCAAAACCTAAAAAGTGATTTAAATACATTTTCGATTCATTTTACGGTTCAAAAACGCATTTAATGTACCGAGAAAGTTTCGTATGACGCAGTCGTGAACTTTATTTATAAATGACCTCCTGTCTGTCACTTCTCCAATCCATTCCTTTTATCCATGAAAGGCAATTGCATTGACGAAACCGAAAGGATTTCCATCCTCGGAATGTGGGTTCATGACAAACGTTTTTGAGAAACGCTGCAATATGTCTAGGCTTCTTCAAGCGATGTAAGAAATATTTCACCTCTTCTGAAAACTGGAATACAACATAACAATAACATATTTGGAGCTACTTGATAAAATTCAAAAACCCGGATAAAACTTATTGGCAATCGAGATATCGCGAAGTCGCTTGACTCTCTTAGTCATCGTCGCAATGCTTCCTGTGTGTCATTATCTTATCGTTACTTCCATTATAGGTGCTCTTACGATATAGCCAGTTGCATTCCACCCTTTCAACAATTCAACCGCAATACTCGTCATGCTAGGAATACACATTAGTTTACCCCGAAGCCTACATTCGGACGTACTTTGAAATATAAAGATTATTTATTTAACCATACAATACGAATGTGGAATGCTCAACCACACTCTGTTTTTCACTTACATTACAGTTTACGGACATTTAAAACCAAATTGCATCGGTATCTCCTTTCCCTAATCCTTCACTTCCCTAATTCCCACACTGTGTTTCTTCATTTTAAGGATATATAAAGTCCCTTTAGAGGACGTTTATTATAAAAACCTAAGACGATTTAACAATGTCCGTCCGTCTCCGTCATCAATTTTTAGGCCTTTAAATTTCTATGCCTTTTTCATGGGGAGGGTCCAAGCGGACTGTAGCCTTTCTATATGTTATTTGTTTTGTTCTTTAAATAAATGTTTTTCTTGACTTAAATTAGGAGTTCTGCTATTTTTTTTTTGATTTTATGCTTTTTGAATTTGGGGTTGAATACTTTAAAATTTTTCCTTTGGCGATTCCGGTTTTTTAAACATGACAACCCTGGTGCGGAGGCTCATTGAGAGCAGTGATAGAGATAGTAAACAACCCAATGCTTCTTGTTTGCAGCAAGTATAGAAGTATCATCTGAAAAAGTGCTATAGTGATATCTTCACTTGCTGAGGTAAATAGAAGGGATAGTACTGGACCCAGTACACTTCCTTGTGGTACATCAGCTTTAATTTCTTTTAAAGTTAAGTATTCTGTTTCTTGCTTAATTCCAAACGCTCTGGAAAACTATTAAAAGCATTTAAAAGCCAAAAACGAGCGTCTCCTATCAGAAAAGATAATGGTGAATGGGTGAAAGAAGACAAAGCAAAATCCGAAATATGGCTACCGTCGAAGACGAGATAAAAACATTTACCCGTAAGCAACAGACTTGGCTTCAGGGTCCTTGCAATAACGCTATGCTACAAATTCTAAATGAAACGAATATAGGGCGCCGACTACAACCGATAAATCTATTTGAACTAGCGCAATAAGATGTAACCGCGAGCAATTGACGGTATTGGCAGATACTTCCGATATGAGGCTGCTTGCTAAAATGCTTGTCTGTGATCAATCGTCGAATGCTTATTTTTAAACTCAAATTTATCGTTTGGAATATCGATTTTCTTAGGCCTCTTGTCTTCGCATTATCTTTTGTTTCTTGATAATTTTTACCTTCATAAGATTGGAAAACGCCTTCGAGATACTCTCCAAATAAATTAGCTTCTTCTTGGGTGCTTTTCGCCCAGTTACGTTCTCTGCGTTTTTAGATGTTTGGCACTCACCACGTCAGCCCTGAAGATCCGCCACCTAATGCGAGCATAGGCTGGACAACTCCAGAGAAAGTGTTCTGCTGTGTCATCCTCCTCACTGCAAGCAGGACAGGTAGTGGTGTCGCTTAAGCCCAACACATTTAAGTGTTTAGCAAAAGCTTGGTGGCCCGAAAGAACGCCTACAAGCAGCATACAGTCGATTCTCCTCAGAGATAGAAGAAAAGATGCTGACCCTTTGCAAATGTCCGGACGCAGTAGTTTGGTCTGTCTACATCGAGGGTTCACGAGAAACCCAAGAATCGATAAAAGACATGACTAGAGATGCAGGCAGACACAGGTCCTGTTGAAAACTTCTTCTGAACCTTGCCTAGCAAGCTCATCCGAGATCTCATTTCCCTGGATGCCAGTGTGACCTTGTGCCCAGACAAGATTCACTGTGTTCAGTCTTCCAACCAAATTCAGAGAAAGCTTGAGTTCTAGCACTAACTTGGACGAGGCAAGAGGGTTTAGAAGCACTTTTACTGCAGCTTGGCTATCACTGCAGATGCAAATGCCTCTAGCCCTCCACCTGTTGTCCATAGCGCATAGCCATTAGGATGGCAAAAATCTCCGCTTGAAAAATAGATGCATGTTTACCCAAGTAGTAAAGTCGTATATCATTGCGTTCCATAAAGACCCCAGCACCCTGTCCGGTTTTGGTGCCATCCGTGAAAATACGATTGCATTCAATCCATGGTTCAGAATCTATCCGAAGCCATTCCGTTACGTTGACGTGAAGTTGACAGCCCCTAGATTTGAACCGACAGAAAGAACGGCGACATCATCCGCATAAGCTTGAGTGTAGTTTCCAGGAAAATTGAGAGCCGTAAGCAAAGAGTCTATCACCATACACCATAGGAGGGGAGACAGAACACCACCTTGAGGGCAGTCCCTATTTACCCCTGTTATGACGCACTTGCCACAATCTGCATCAGCTACCAACGTCCTGTACATTAGCATTGCTTTAATCCACAACACCAAAGTTTCATCTACACCATGCTGTCTGGCTGAGTTACACATACTGTCAAAGGTCGCATTATCAAAAGCACCTTCAATATCGACGAAAATGCCCAACGCGTACTCCTTCCGGTCAAGAGCACTATCAATCCTACCAACAAGGTTTTGAAGCGCAGTCTCGCAGGATTTTCCGCGCTGATAGGCATGTTGCATCTCAGATAGACGGTGTGATCGAAGAGCAACTTTGCGCACATGCAGCTCAACCAGTCTTTCGAAACTTTTCAGTAAGAAGGAAGACAGACTTATGGCTCTAAAGCTTTTGGCTAGAGTGTAGTCAGACTTACCAATTTTTGTTATGAAAACCACTTTAACCATTCGCCTTGGGGAAGGTATATAGGCCAAGGTCAAGCTCGCTGTGAAAATTCTTTTCAACATTGGCAAAACCTGACTTAAACCTTGTTTTAGCAAAACTGAATAGATTCCATCCGGACCAGGTGACTTGAAACTCCCAAAAGATGCAATAGCATATTTGATAGCATCATCAGTCACCACTCCCGAGGCAATATACCAGCTGTGCCGCTTGGTATTAGCATATTTGATAGCATCATCAGTCACCACTCCCGATGCAATATACCAGCTGTGCCGCTTGGTATTAGTCGGTTCAAATGTAGCTACAGTCGTTTGAAGGGCTGAAGAACACGTAGTAACCTGATTTCCCGGAAAGTGAAGGTAATAGGCCTTGGGGAAGGTATATAGGCCAAGGTCAAGCTCGCTGTGAAAATTCTTTTCAACATTGGCAAAACCTGACTTAAACCTTGTTTTAGCAAAACTGAATAGATTCCATCCGGACCAGGTGACTTGAAACTCAAGTTCATTGGTTCACTATTGTTATTGAATAAAAAAAGGAATATTGAATAAAAAAAAGATTTTGAAAGCTTGTCATCTGTACATTACTTTGTTTTTTATATTTATAGATATTGCTTGTATAGCACGTGATTGGTAGTCCGCTTCTATGGAGTGATCAATTGCATCCTTTGGTATAACCGCAGCTCAGCTTGTGAAAATTTGGCCTATCGTCGATTTTCCGGGCCGGAAGCCACACTAGTGCAGATTAGTGTGTTGCCAAACGGCTTGAGTCCTTCACACAGTACGTTGGATGGGATCTTATGTTCTTGCAAGATATAATGTAGATGAGTCATATGGATGTCATATGGATGTGATAGTCCAGTGATAAGACTCGGTTTCTTCCAACCGTGGTTTCTTCCATGAGTTAGTGCAATAGAGTTCCGCTGGCATTCCATCAGAACCATGCTCCGTAGGCATAGTCCAGGAGCTCATATCTCCTCCTTGATTGGGTCTTCAGCTTCATCGGTAGAAGCTTGAGCTTGATGTTGTAAAATGTGCCTGTGTAAAATGCGGATAACAGCCAGGCAATCGCTTTTTGGTCTAAAGTCAATGACTTTTGATTTAAGCCGATTCCCCACGACGAAATCGCATCTTAACACGTGCATTGTTTTGTGTCAGCTTTAATAAATGTCGTATATTTTCCTTTTTTGCATACCTGAACCTATGCAACGTATCTCCTAGATCGCGGAAATATCTGCCTTATACTGCTCGAGGACAGATTCCTGTCGCACGACTCGTACCATCGTACGTACGTTCCAGGTGTACACTTTTAAATGGTAATCCATTTTCGTTCCGGTTCGTGATCTTAAAAGAGGGGTTGGTGTCTCTTTCATAACATATTGTGTTTTACGTGGTAGGAAAGTTACCCCGTCTGCACAACCCCCAACCTGAAGCGCTAGATTCAAAAAGTATTTGGATGGGTTTCCAGTAATCCTTTATGGGAATGCGATCCCTGAGGTGCTCCGTTTTTTACTTTTGAGGAAGCTGAAATTTGGAACAAATACACCCTTGGGTCCGAAATGTTATAGTGTTAAAAATGTTAAATATGCCAACTGCCACGCCCACCATCTAGAATAAACCGTTTTAAAGCTAAAGTAAGAGAGGTCGAGTGTTACAACCTCCAGAATATATGTAGGCACATCTTTATCTTACTTACTTAACGGGCTTCCGACCCGTGAAGAGTCCCTGCCTGAGACACGGCAGCCTTCCATCTTTTTTTGCGGTCCAGGGCACGCTGCTTCCAGTTGTCCAGAACAAGCGCTCTGGCATCCGCGATGGCTTGGTCTTTAAAACGGAGGTTCGGTCTTCCTTGTCGTCTCGAACCTGGAGGCTGGGATTCGAAGATGCTCTTGGCTGGAGCGTTGTTGTCTATTCGCTCGATATGGCCAAGCCAATGTAGTCGACGAGTTTTAGCTTTTCGGACTACATCCACATCTTGGTACAGCTCACAGAGTTCGCGATTGTATCTTCTCCTCCATTCGCCCTCCTCCCACATAGGACCAAATATCCGTCGAAGGATTTTTCTTTCAAAGGATCCCAGTATAAACTCTCCTTTCCTGCTTATCGTCCAGCACTCGGCGCCGTATAGCAGAACTGTCAGGATAAGGGTTCTGTAGAGCATGCACTTTGTCCTTCGAGTTAGGAGTTTAGAACCCATTTGTTTTGCCAAACCGAAGTAGCAGCGGTTTCCTAGGGTAATACTTCGACGGATCTCCACTAAGATGTCATTTGTGGAGTTGATGTTTACCCCGAAGTAGATGAACCCTTTAACTACCTCGAAGTTGCTGCTATCAACAGTGACATTTTGTCCTAGTCGTTGGACAGATGATTGTTTGTTTGTTGACAGCATATATTTAGTCTTGTCCTCATTCACTTCAAGGCCAACTAGTTTCGCCTGTTCTTCAATAGCCGTGTAAGCCTCTATCACGGCACGCTGGGATCGACCGATGATATCTATATCGACCGCATACACCAGCAGTTGGACTGGTCTGTTGAAGATAGCGCCTTCCGTGTTGACACCTGCCCTGCGCACTATCTGCTCAAGAACAAGATTGAAGAAACCACATGACGGCGCATCTCCTTGCCGAAATCCGGTGCATGGTTGAAAGAGTTCAGATGAGCTGCTGCCAAACTGCACATTGCATCGCGTGTTATCTAGTGTCATGCGACACATCTGGATTAGTTTTGACGGGATCCCGAATTCGGCCATCGCCACAAAAAGCTCCTGACGATGAATGCTGTCATATGCGGCTTTAAAGTCGATGAAGAGGTGGTATGTCTCGACTTGAAACTCGTTGGTCTTTTTCAGGATTTGCTTAGTGTGAAAATTTGGTCTACAGTTAATCTGCCGGGCCGAAAGCCACACTGGTACGTGCCGATTAGTGTGTTCCAGCAAGGTTTGAGACTTTCACACAGTACGTTCAATAGGATCTTATATGCGACATTAAGCACTGATATGCCTCGATAGTTTTTGCAAGACATAGTATCGCCTTTCTTGTAGATGGGACATATGGAGCTGATGGTCCAGTCATCGGGCATGCTTTCCTCCACCCAAGCTTGGTTGATGATTTGGTGCATGCGCCCTACCACAATATCACCTCCGTATTTAAAAAGCTCTGCAGGTAGACCATCAGAGCCGGCGGCCTTGTTGTTCTTAAGCTTTTTATAGCTAAGCCAACCTGTTCTATACTGGGCGGATTGACTGGACGTGGGTTCTCTTCATGCCCCGTCACTCTCTCTACATTTTGTCCGCTTAGCAGCTGCTGGAAATGCTGCTTAAATACATCTACTATTGAGGTGACTAGGTTTCCATCGCTGTTGCGAAGAGCCTGCGTTCCGGTCTTAAAGCCTTTGGTTTCTTATAAAACTTCCGGATGTTGTTTCGGTCGCGGGACTCTTCGATCCCCTTGAGCTGGGAGACTGCGTGCTCTACCTAAGCAGGTAGACCATCAGAGTCGGCGGGGGACTGGTTCTTCATTGACTGGACGTGGTGTAATGGAGGCGGTGTTAAGGTTGGTGAGAAGATTGTCTACCAGGGACAATAGGTATAAAATTGGAGGGAATTAGTATAAAGGTATGGGAGAGAGGAAAGGAATGGAAAGAAAGTACCATTGGCAACTCTGACACGGGGCGCATGCCTTGTTGTACTCAGCGTATGCTCGTCGGAGGGTGGGAACTTGCATCCGAGCTACCAAATTATCACCACTACACAAAGATATTGCATGCTAAGATATCAATACGAAAGAAACGATATTGATAACGAACAAAAAAAGGGAAGAGAACTGAAACTGGGAAAAAAAGGTGGGGGGGGGGTGGGAATCTCTAACATTACCTTCGTGAGGAGCAGATGGTATTCCTCAAAGCGGGTCTATACCCTCCCTACCGTGTGCTAGTGGCCGCAGGCATATTTACCGGCACCCAAAAGAAAGCCCTATGCTTTCACATCGTCGGCCCACTAAACTACTCCATTGAAATGAGACACAAAATTTAAAAGCTTAAGCAAACATAGTTAGCTCATTTATTAACTCATTTTCAATTTCAAATACATTTTCGTTTGAATTGGAAATAGGAAATAAAGACGAACTACGTTTTAAGGGGCATTAATAGTATTAAAAATAGGTAATATATAATAATAATAATTCAAATTAAGTAGGTGTTTAGGTAAAAAGAAATTTCTATGTATTATTGGTTCTATATTATATTTGAGAAGGTATATTAAGTAATTTTAGGCTATAAGAAAATTTGAAATTTTTTTATGATAATTTTTTTAGGCAATTGAATATATATATAAAGATACAAGTTACATTAATATTTTAAAGCCCAAAATAATTTACTATCGTTTCTTGAATTAAAACAAAAAAACAATTCAATTATCTTAAACAACTTCTAGGATAACTTTAAGAAATAATAATAGTGTGAATGTGTGTTTTCTTTCTTCAAAATTTTTTATTGATATGCAAACAAAAATACGCATAGAGTTGGCTTTCTGGGCATCCGCGTCGTCAGGCCTGTCGAAGTGGGAAGTGATCTTTAAGAAGCCCACTGATTTTGCACACACATGCACAAAAACTAATTTTACAGGTATACATATAATAAAAAAAAATATTTTATATTGTTTTTAACTTTAGTAGTAGTATGTATAACTATAAGAGAAAAAAATGGAAATGCGGTATTTTGCGGTCGGCAGAAACAGCTTACTTGATTAAAGAACTTTTGATGTTATCTTCTCGTTAATGACGTCAGGGCGTGTGCAGTGACTATGACGATGATAAGTTTGAGTTTTTTTTTCTTGCTGGTTAAGCAGGTTGCTCCGCGGGATCAGGTTCAAAGAAAAGAGCCGTGTGGGTGGCGGAGGTATTAAATTTTTAGGTGGCAGATCACCTTAAGTCTGTGTTGGTCGACTTGGTAGAGAAGGTACCGGCTAGGTCTACCGGTGCAGGCGGTTTCGTCAGGTGGGTTGGTGGGTAGTGGTACGGGGACAGATTGGCTACGTTCAGCTTCTTGGAATATTGACAGAATATATATGATTTCTTTTTTGTTTCGCGAGAAATGGACTTTTTCACACACGTGGGTTTTAAGTTTTCCACTAAAAAGTGCTAGCTACATATGCGTAATAAAAAAAATACATACTTTTACCTACCTTTCGCGCAGAGTGATTTAAAATAGGTTTTTTATTCTTGGGTTTCTTCCACCTTTTCCAATGGAGGGGGGATAATCGAACTGTGTCGTATTTTAATCGTTCTCGTTTTCTTTTAGGAATTAAGTTTTTGTGTTTCTTTTTCTTAAATTTGTTCTCTCGCGCCATATGGTCACAAAAAAAACTCTGGGTCTCAGTTGTTGAGCTGAAGACTACCGAGCGAGTTGAAGACAAGTACCACACCGACTGCCATCATCATCTTTTTTTTTCTTCCATAAGCTCGTCACTCAACACTATATATGCTCGCGAAAACTGAACTTGACACTCTTTTCTCCATGAGGTGACATATCCGCTATCTAACTAAGCAAGAATAGAGCGTGGCTTAGCGGAATTTCCGATCGACCTATGTATTGTTGTACTTAGCGTATGATCGTCGTAGGAGAGGCGACCTAGGATACCATCCTTCCATTACAGTGGGTTCTCTTCTTGCCCTTGGAAATGCTGCTTAAATACATCTACTATTTCCTGCGCGTCGGTAATTAGGTTTCCATAGCTGCTGCGAAGAGCCTTGGTTGCTTGGCTTTCTTATAAAACTTCCGGATGTTGTTTCGGTCGCGGGACTCTTCGATCTCCTTGAGCTGGGAGACTGCGTGCTCTCTTTTCATCCTACGCAGGATCTTCTTCTCCTTCCTTCTCCTGTCTCTGTACTCATCCCTTGCTGCCCTTGTTTTCCTCTGCAGCATTCTAATGTGTGCATCTTCTGTCACCTTTTTCCGGTATACGCATACATCATCATACCACGGACTTTTTCTCTGAGGTGGCTGGTATCCTAGAGTGGTTTCGGCTACCTCCTTGATGATGTCGCGATACTGAAACCACTGTGGAGAGTTTCTCACTCAGACGCTCTTTTTAGGCTCTGGCGACTCCAGATGTGCTTAGGCGTCTAACGTCGAATTTCTTCTTTTGGGCAGTTCGCAGCTTCTTCTCGTTGGACAGTCGAGCTCTGAATCTAGCTGCAACAAGAAAATGGTCAGAGTCGACGTTTTTGCCCTTCGGTAAGTGTGCACGGTCAAGGTGTTGGATGCGTGTCGATTTGGTTGGCGGTTCGACCATCTGGAGAGCGCCAGGTTGCTGTGTGGGTCCTTAGTCTTGGACACCTAGTGCTACTTATCACCGTATTACAAGCTGCTGCAAAGTCAATTGGTCGGTGGCCTTTATCTGTTGTCGTTTCGTGGAGGCTGTGCTTACCAACTAATCCGCCGAAGATGTTTTCCTTGCCGACTTTAGCATTGAAGTCCCCGAGTACAATTTTGACATTGTACTCCGGACAGGCTCCGTCCAAGAGGTCATAGAATTCCTTCTTGATAGGGTCCTCAGCCTCGTCGGTAGGAGGGTGTGCACATATTAGGCTAATGTTTTGGAATGTAGCTCTGATGCGGATCACAACCAGGCGATCACTTATCGGCTTGAAGTCCTTTACTTTGGATCTAAGGCGATTTCCCAGGACGAATCCGCATCCTTACACATGCAATCGTTTGTTGCAGCTGTAATAAGTGTTGCAATTTTTTCTTTTCATAATTCCTGATCCTATCCATCGGGGTAATGTCGGCCTTGTACCCCGAGAGTACAGACTCACAACAGGAGAAGTGCCTTAGTGAGCTGGCACTCCTTCCCCCCTTCTCTCGTCAGTTGCCACCCAGCAGTCACCACGGAGAGGTGATAAGTAGGAGTTGATGGTGTTATGCTAAAGTGAGAACGCTTGTGTTCTCATATAATCGCAGTCACCATCCTTTTGACCACCAGGCACATCTTTATCATATAAAGTTTTTGCCACGCCTAATTTTTGTGGGCGTTTTTCACTAAAATGCTGTTTTCTTCAAAAATTTTCATAGAAACCGAAAAAATGTTTAACATAGAAACTTTTTGGCTACGCCCGCATTTTGGGAAAGTTTTTAAAAAAAAATGTTTTCTTTCAATTTCATTGAATGAAATAAAATGCTATCCATTATCTTCTTAATGCTTTTTTTTGAGGCATATAGGGATATGGATAGGGTATCATACTGTTCGCCCCAAGTGGACTGTAGCCTTTTTTTATATTTTTTTTTGAATTTCGGAAGCCCTCATTCCACTCAACATATATATCAAGGTCGCTGATACTTATATATATATATATATATATATATTTATATGTATATATTGTTTAATATACGTATGTAAAGGGTGATTTTTTAGCTGGTTTGGTTTTGGCAACACTGGTTTTGACAGCTGACGTGTGTTTAGTACCTTGTGTCACTGTCAAACAGCTTCAGTTTGGTTTGCAATTTAACCATGGATCGTCTTACAAATGAACAACGCTTGCAAATTATTGAATTTTACTATCAAAATTCGTGCTCGGTTCGAAATGTTCATCGCGCGCTGCTTCCATTTTATGATCGGCATTCTCGACCTTCTGAGCAGTCTATTCGGAAGATTGTGACCAAATTTCGCACCAAATTTACTTTGTTGGACATTAAACCACCAACACGTTTACGTACTGTGCGTATTGAAGAAAATATTGCGGCCGTATCAGCTAGTGTGACAGAAGACCGCGAAATGTCGATTCGGCGCCGTTCCCAGCAGTTAGGCCTTTGTTACAGCACTACGTGGAAAATTTTGCGGAAGGATTTGGGCGTAAAGCCTTTTAAGATACAGCTGGTGCAATAACTAAAGCTAGCCGACCTACCACAACGCCGAATTTTTGGTGAATGGGCTCTTGGAAAGCTGGCCGAGGATCCGCTTTTTTATCGAAAAATTGTGTTCAGCGATGAGGCTCATTTTTGGTTGAATGGGTACGTAAATAAGCAAAATTGCCGCATTTGGAGTGAAGATCAGCCAGAAGCATTGCAACAGCTACCAATGCATCCCGAAAAAGGCACTGTTTGGTGCGGTTTATGGGCCGGCGGCATTATTGGGCCATATTTCTTCAAAGATGATGCGAATCGCAGCGTTACTGTCAATGGTGAACGCTACCGAGCGATGATAACAAACTTTTTTTTGCCCGAAATGGAAGTTCTTGACTTGCATGATATGTGGTTTCAACAAGACGGTGCCACATGCCACACAGCACGCGAAACAATGGCGCAATTGCGAGGCGAGTTTGGTGAACAGTTAATTTCACGTTTCGGGCCGGTCAATTGGCCGCCTAGATCGTGCGATTTGACACCATTAGATTATTTTTTGTGGGGGTATGCCAAGGCTAATGTGTATAGGGACAAGCCCGCTTCGATTGACGCACTGGAAGCCAACATCCATGCATTCATTCGTGAGATACCGGCCGATGTGTGTGAAAGAGTATGCCAAAATTGGACTCAGCAGATGGGCTACCTGAGACGCAGCCGCGGTCAACATTTGCATGAAATTATCTTTAAACATTAAATTGCAAGGTTCAACCATCGATTCAAATAAATATTTCATTAATTTTTTCGAATTTTTTGTGTTTTTTTTTTAAAAAAAAGTTCTAAACCTCTTAAAAAATCACCCTTTATATACCACATATATGTTATCTCTGCATCGATAAAAATATAAGTGAAAATCAAGTATTTTTATATATGACATTTTTGCATTGACTGAACCATTATCTTCACAACCCAAACCTCGTCTGTTATATGCGTGATTTCTGGCACCGACGTGAAATTGACAACCCTTCTGGAGGATTAGGTGTGTTTTACGAAGACCGAACAACTTTTTATACCCTATCCTAAGGGTATATTAATTTTGACACATAGTTTGTAACACCCCTTAATATTCGTCTTAGACCCATAAAAGTATATATATTTATGATCAGGACCAAACCCTAAGACTATTTAGCAATGTCCGTCCGTCCGTCGGTATCAACTTTTGAGGCCTTTAAATTTATGCTGGGAAGCTCAAATTTAGAGCATATACTTCTTAGGGTCCCGAAATGGTAAAGTGTTAAAAGTTTTTAAATCCGCCACTGCCACGCCCACAATTTAGAAAAAACCGTTTTAAGGCTTAAGTTAGAGAGATAGAGTATTAGAACCTTTACAATATAGGTAGGCACTGCCCTCCTTTATAAGTCTGTCATATAAAATTGTTTGCCACGCCTACTTTTTGTGGGCTTTTTTCACTAAAATGCTGTTTTCAGCGAAAATTTTCATAGAAAGTCAAAAAAAATGTTTAACAAAATATTTAGCAAATATTCTTTCCAATATATCGCCCATACAAAGTTTTTGGCCACGCCCACTTTTTGGGGGCGTTTTTTTTTTTTAAATATTTTTTTTTATAAATTTCATAGAATGAAATGATATCCATCACCTTCTTAATGCGTTTTTCTTTGGGGCATGTAGGGATATGGATAGGGTATCGTACTGTTCGCCCGAAGCGGACTGTAGCCTTTCCTTATGTTTACTATATGCACTATATACATTTATATTTATACATACTATATACATTTCTTTAGATAAGGTACCGTATCATTTTATTACAGGCATAGTTTTAGCTTGACATCATTGTATATACCCCTAATGAATGTCACAAATGTTTAATAAAGTTCAGTTAGAGAGGCTCCGCGTGTAATTCTCGTATGTCGTTGTAGACAGGGATGTGATCCGAAACGGAATGGTACGAAAAGGTGCGAAACTAGCCGTTCGAAAATGTCTATAAAATAGCCTGACAAACTGCTGTTGTTATGAATTTTCACTCGGAAGTCCTTGGAACACCGAAAAAGGTCCTTGAGTCCTTAAAAAAGTAACAAATTGCTGTTGCTATGAATTTTCACTCGGAGGTCCTTGGAACATCGAAAAAGGTCCTTGAATCCTTAAAAAAGGAAGTTTTTGGAAAATTTCTATAAAATCACGTAACAAATTGCTGTTGCTATGAATTTTCACTCGGGGGTCCTTGGAACATCGAAAAAGGTCATTGAATCCTTAAAAAAGGACGTCTGTTAGCAAATATTTAGGATCTTGTGACTGAGGTTGCTAATTGTTTTCAGCGACAGCAAAATGATCTTGGAATCTCCCTAAGGCCACAACATTTTATTGGGAATACGCAATTATTTTTCAAGAACTTACTTACGTATGTATGTACATTTAAACCATTTTAAGAAAAACGTGCTAAAAAGAATTTATCGTTTCGTAATGATTTTCTTACAATTTAATAGAAAATGTACACATTTGTATGATAAATTTATTTTATTTTATTTCAACTTTTTTTCGAGAAAAAGATGGGTACAAAACTTAAAGTAACTATTTGTTAAGAAGAAAATATTTATAATAGAAGATAATGTATGAAATATGGGTAAATAGCTAGTAATTATAATTAACACATATGATTATTTTTTAGGAATTTCTGTTTTTGAGTAAAAAATAATAAAAAAGAATATATGTAAGTATGTAACTAGAAATAGGAAGATAAAAATGTATAAGCAATTACATTTTTTTTAATATATAACAAGAAATAGCAATAGTAATGTTTTATATTGTCAAAAGAAAATTATTTTAATATGTTACAAGAAATAGCAACTGATATTAAAAATACTTATACGCAATAAAATGTTGTCACTCCCTAAAGTTAGTAAGGTCTTTTTCTATTTTAAAAAATTTATAACTATGTGACCATATACATACATCAGAAATTCACATTCAATTCAGATCCTAAATAGTTGCTAACAGACGTCCTTTTTTAAAAATTCAAGGACCTTTTTCGATGTTCCAAGGACCTCCGAGTGAAAATTCATAGCAACAGCAATTTGTTTCAAGATTTTATAGAAAATTTCCTAAAATTTCCTTTTTTAAAGGACCTTTTTCGATGTTCCAAGGACCTCCGAGTGAAATTTCATAGCAACAGCAATTTGTTACGGGATTTTATAGACATTTTGCAAAAATTTCCTTTTTTAAGGATTCAATGACCTTTTTCGATGTTCCAAGGACCTCCGAGTGAAAATTCATAGCAACAGCAATTTGTTACGTAATTTTATAGAAATTTTTTAAAAATTTCCTTTTTTAAGGATTCAAGGACTTTTTTCGGTGTTCCAAGGACCTCTGAGTCACGTAGCGCTTTTGCTTTGATCAGGCAGATATCGTTATACATATATTAACAGGTTTAGTTTCGTACCACTTTCGTACCGAGGTTTAGTGACAGAGTTTCGTACCGGCTAGTTTCGTACCGGTTACGTACCTGTTTCGTACCGGTTTCGTACCGACAAGCAATACCAACTGAAATAACTCCAATCCAACCTCTGTCCAAAAGAATGCGAAGCGTGAGTTCTCTTGATGCTCTACAACATCAAGCTAAACACCAACATCAAACGCTGAGGCAATATCACTGGATAATAATAATCAGATAATCTTAAATGAAATTCTAAAAACGAGGAAAGAAATGACAGAAATAAATAATAGTTGTGAATTCGTTGCAAGCAAATATGAAGAAATAAAACAACACATGACATCGAACAATGAGGCACTACAGAAACTGTCAATCGAAATAAAAGAACTTAAAGAAAGTAACATAATGGAAACAAAAATCAATACACTTGAACAACAACTATTAAAAAACAACATTGAAATTAAAAACATTCCACCGACACAAAATAAAAAATTGATTGAAATTTTTCAAGCAGTTGGTACAATTGACTATACAATAAACAACTCGGATATCACTGATATCTACAGAACAAAAAAAAATCCAAACAGAGCAACAATAATAGTTTCGTTTGCGAGCCACACGTGTAAAACAAATATAATTAAAAAGGGGAAAATCATTCGAAATATTTCCCTAAAGAAAGTTAGGAAAAATACTTGCAATGGTCAAGTTGCAGCGACAGAAAATGAAGCAAGTATTTTTGTCAACAATCAACTCACACCAACTAATAAACACCTTCTATGGCTAGCAAAAAACAAAGCCAGAAAGTGTAACTGGAAATATGTGTGGGAGACAACAGGCAAAATACTTGCAAAAAAAAAATGAATACGGCGAAACAATACATATCGGAACTTGCAACGATGTAAACAAGATGAACAACTAATCTTGATGCATCGCTCGAACTAGAAGAATGAAATAAAAAAAAAAAAATAAAAATGGAAAACCTATATAGTGAAGCTGATGTCGACTTAAGGGTAATATATGGTATTACCGGCATTGAAAAAGAATTTTTAAAAAAAATGAATTTTTGTTGTGTAAGTTTTAACATAAGATCGATTACAAAAACATGGGATACTTTTATGGCAGAAATTGAAAATGTATTATGTTATGTATATATCTACATAGTGCTTAATGAAATTAATATACCCAAGAACAAAAATGATTTCTATAATATTGATGGATTTACGCCTGAATTTATTAATCGTGATGCAATGAAAAGCGGAGGTGTTTTAATGGAGAATGTTTATTATCATTTGAAAGAACATTCTTTGGCATTTATTTTTTGTAGATTATGTCTATCAAATGTTGGCCGTTGCTACGTCGCAGATGGTCTATCCGTTGAGTCCAATTTTCGATCACTCGTTCGAGCATTTCGACTGGTAACTGGCGAATGACACGCGTGATGTTTTCTTCCAAGGCCTGAATCGAAGCGGGTTTGTCGGCATAAGCTTTTGACTTTACATATCCGCACAGGAATAAGGCTAACGGTGTGATATCACACGATCTTGGTGGCCAATCGACCGGCCCAAAACGTGAAATTATGTGCTCACCGAAATGTTCTCTCAATAAGTCCATTGATTGATGCGATGTGTGGGAAGTGGCGCCGTCTTGCTGAAACCAAATGTCACCGAGATCACGAGCTTCAATTTCAGGCATCAAATAGTCGGTTATCATGGCACGATAACGGTCGCCATTGACGGTTACGTTCGCACCGGCATAATTTTTAAAGAAATATGGACCGATGATTCCAGCGGCCCACAAACCACACCAAACCGTTGTTTTTTCTGGATGAAGTGGCAGTTCTTCAATCTCTTCAGGTTGCTCTTCGTCCCAAATGCGGCAATTTTGTTTGTTTACATACCCATTGAGCCAGAAATGGGCCTCATCGCTAAACAAAATTTGCCTCGAAAACGTCGGATTTTCTTGGTACTTTTCAAGAGCCCATAGAGCGAAGCGATGTCGCTTGGGAAGGTCGAGCGGCTTCAGTTGTTTCACAAGCTGTATTTTGTACGCTTTCAATTTAAGATCTTGACGTAAAATGCGCCAAGTCGTTCCATACGTCAGTCCGAGTTGCTGCGAACGGCGCCCAATCGACTCTCTACGGTCTTCGAGTACACTCTCAGCTACGGCCGCTATATTTTCTTCACAGCATGCTGGACGTGGTCTATTCGGTCGAATATTATCCAATAATGAATGCTGGGCCTCAAAATGGGTGATGGTGACTCACACGTGATCTGTCAAAAAAGGCTATTGAAAAAAGTATCTCTACTTGGATCACCCGTTATTAAAAACGATATAACGTATAAAATAATACCAGCAAATTCAGTTAATTACGAAGGCATGCACCTAGAAATCACTCATAAAGGTGAAACAAAACACATACACGCAATTTATAGGCCACCAAGTTCTAGTGTTTCAAGGTTCATTGATGAGTTAAATTAAATCATCAAAGAAAAGAAGGAAAATATTTTGTTAGGTGATGTCAATATAAATATCCAAGATGATAATAACTCCCTTTCCTCAAATACATGGAGATGGTGGCTTCGAAAGGACTGACAAACGTCATCAAACGACCATCGCGTGTAGATATAACAAATAACACTGCAACGCTCATTGCGTAAAGCCGCAGTATCATTCTAGGGTTAAGGCCCCAAGTCCTGTTATGCAGGCGTCTACTGGCCCACATGGCTCTAGTTGCACGCTCCGTGCCGGACTTAATATGAGAATTCCAGTTGAGTTTTTTATCTAGATAATTCCCAGATATTTGATATTTGACTTCATTGGAATAATTCATTGAGGAACCTTCCATAGAAATAGTTTCAAGATTAACCAGTCTTCTTCTAGTGAAGCCACTCGAATGGTTTTGCTGGGATTAATAGATAATCCTTCTTTTTTGCACCATTCTAAGACGTGTCGCAATGCATCATGCATGTCACTAGGAATGGTTGCACTAAGCTTGCCATTAATAATAATCGCCAGGTCATCAGCATAACCTATGGCGCTATAGCCTAGTCTGTCTAGACTAACTAATAAGTTCTCAATGACTAGTGACCATAGGAGTGGACAACCTTTAATTGCCGTCACCGACACTGACACTCCTCCATAGGTGGAGGTAATGATTCTACTTTCCGACATGGCCCTGATCCAATGGTTGGTCAAATCCTTGATACCTTTACAGGGGATTGCCCTAGCAATTTCCTTTGTCAGAAAGGCTTTTTCTATTTATTTTAACAAGATAGTGAATTGACTGAAGGGGATTAGTTATTTCTATCTGTCCCCTGATAAGAACATCAATAAGTCTCTCCATAGTTTTGAGAATAAAAGATGTTAGACTTATGGGTCTATAAGATTAAGGCAGTTCACTTGGCCTATTGCCGCCTTTGGGAATGAAGATTACGTTCACCTGTCTCCAAGAGAACGGAATGTAACCCCAGTTGTAACTAGCGTTAAATAAAGCAGTGATTGATGGTAAGATTAGGTCTATTACCTTCTGGAAATAGACCATCACCACCAGGAGCTTTGAACGGTTTAAATGAGCCAATTGCCCATCTAATCTTATCCGGGCAGAAGATCTTGCCAGATAAGGTATTAATTCTACTGGTTACGATCGTATTAGGATCTGTAGCGTTTGAGTTATCGTGTGTTTCACGGATAGACGAGCCCGGAAAATGAACCTGTAATCAGGTTTTGATAGTTTCTAAACGGTTCGTCATGTAGATGCCATTTGATTTCTTTAGCAACCCTACACAATTAGTGTGATCTTTAGACAGAGCTTTATGGATACGTGCCGCAATCGGCATGTTTGTTATGTCTTCGCAACACTTTCTCCAGACTATTTTTGTTCTTCTCAGTTCTGAGTTGTATTCTGTGAAAGCGAACCTATATGCGTTTTGTATATTTGGCCTGATTAAAGAGTTTTCTAACCTTCTTCCTCATTTTAGCATGTTTATAACGCAACTACTATGTTAGGAGGTGATGTGCTGCCTCATCTAGGTCCCATGTGGATTCAATTGATGCGACAAGCATATCGAATTGAGAGAGAACGAGTCCTCGATACATGTTCCAGTCCGTCGACCACAGATGAGGAATTAACCAGATAGTCAACTCTGCAACCCCCTATCACTTTCAACCCGCAAAATATATTTATTAATGGCCGCCAAATCCTCTCAATTTTCTTATCTGTGAATACGTGTGTGCCAGACACATGAAGATATATCTTATTTGCTCGATTAAATTATTTTTTGTTACAAACATTGTACGTTTAGTCAATGAAGTTTCTTAGCTGTTTGTTTTCTTAGGCGGCTTTGGAAATTTTATATAAGTTAATATGCTTAATAAGCAGGCACATTATGTTACATATATATATATATTGAATTAATTAGCCACTCTTTTTAACAGAACTTTTAAACAAAGCAATTTACTACTACTACTACTACTAAGTAAGTGATTGCAAATGTTGTTAAAAAAAGTGTTTTCACGTACCAAAAATAATATTTGTAAGAATTTGGATCACGTTATATTAAAAAGCGTTTAAACTAGTGCCTAATTGTGTAATGCAACGTTTCCACCGAGCACTAAACCGATATTAAGGTTAATCTTCCCTTAATCCACTTTAAATCTCAAGATTAACCATACAAATTTTCTGCTAAACACAAGATTAAAAATAAATCTAGGTAATAAACTTCGTTTGCATGAAAATTCTTGTTGCGAACACACTCTGTACGACTCTACACTACCCTCCTACTCTCAACATGTCTCATATCTTTTTTTGAATTTGCATTTTTTTCCTTCTAGCTACTCCAATATTGGTTTGAAGAATAAAATGGTGTGCTAATAATATTTTTATTTTTTTTCACTTATTAAACTATAGCAACAAATTTTTATTTTATTTTCGCTTTGTTTGATGTTCAAGAAATAATATCTCTTCTCTCTTGAAATGTCAATTACGTTCTCAATTTTAAAACAAAAATGCGATAAAGTGAGCCAAACTATAGATTAATTCATTTTCCTCAAAGGAAATTTTTTAATTTTTTGTGCTTAATCTCGGTTCAGTTTTTGATGGAAACGTATCACAAAAGTACTTAACTGCTTCAAAATAACCATCCATAATGTACGAGTCCGTGTTTATATAGTTATTCCCATTTGAATTGCACGTAAAAGCTCGTATAAGTGCAAATTATGTGGGGCTTATCAGTTCGACTTAGCTTGTAGGCAAGGTGAGAGATTGTCTCTCGAGTTGACTATCTAGTTAATTCCTCATCTGTGCCGTCGACTTGGGGTCGTATCTGGTTGTGCAGTTAGCCTGGAATGTCAAAGCTAATGTGTTGGTGGTCTGATAGAGAGGCTTCGTCTGACATATGCCAATTTACTCTGAAATTAGAAATAAATGGACTCGCGAGTGTAAGGTCAAGTACCTCTTCGAGGATCGCATTTATAAAGGTTGGTTTGGAACCTTTGTTAAGAATACCTACTCGGTTACTACTAAGAAAATCGAATAGACACTCGAAGTCGCTGCTACCCCGATCCGATGATATAATGCAGGTGGCAGTGGTTGATGAGAGCTTGGACCTCGACTGGTGCAATGTTGTCATCGTCACCAGGAAAGTATGCCGAGGCACATACTATGTTATGCGTGCCTCTCTCGGACGGGACTTCTATTAGTAGAGCAACTAGGGCAATAATTTCCTCGGCGAACCTTTAAGTTGGGCCTTTTTGGGGCCTTTCCCTCTACGACAGGCAGCCTGAACAGGACGACCTGATGTTCTGTCCCTGGCTGACTCCGTGTTACCCCTTTTTTTTCCGCGCCCAGCAGCAGCGTAAAAAGGGTTTCGTTGGTGTCCTGTTGAGACACCGGGCTTACTGGCCACTGTGTTCTTACCGGGTTCTGCAAGAAGCGATTCATCGGAGTGATAGCCGTTGCCTTAGTTTCGTTACCAGATGTACACTTTGGTTAAGTTTGATTGTCTTCCGATAAAAGTACATATATTAATTTTTAACCCTGAAAGTAAATTTTTAATTTTTGTACGTAAAGGACATGCTTCTTCGAATCGACGACGGCATGCACATGATCTATGTACCAAAAATTTTGATAAGTATTTACTTCTAAAATTTAATTTTCACAGACATAGTTTTTTTTTGCAGAATTGCAAGACGACAATATGTGTCGTCGACGACAATTTAGACGTCGCGTCATATTACTTTTTCTAATTAAATATTTTTTATTTTTTTTGCAGTTACGAAGGAAAGTCTTTGCCTGACATTCTTTCTTCGCTATTATCACGGATTCGGAATCCGGAAATTCAACTTACAGCAGCGAGATGCTTAACATATATACATCGATCTGGAACACTTCCACCAACAGACAATAGAATAGTCTACAAAACCCTCCCTTGTTTAGCTAGGCTTTGTACTGATGACTTTGATCAGTATACAAGAGCGTCTGCTGCAGAAACATTAGCATATTTAGCTGAGGTAATTAAAATACAATAAATATATCTTAATAAGTTTAAGCACAATCGTAAGTATACGAGTAGATTGATTCTCAACTACAACGACTTGCTGCGATTTGTAATCATTTAATAAAATCGTTATCAGAGCTCCTACAAAGTCAATTAGCTTTATTAAGACAAGCGGCGTTTAGATGTTTTGCATCACTCGGAGCCAACGATGAAGACATACGAAAAAAAATCATTGATACAAAAGGATTAATGGAAAGAGTTCTCGAAGGATTAGTCGATTCCAGCTCTCAGGTAATTTAATAAAGAAAAAAACGAATTGCGTGAATATAATAACTTATCAAAAATTTGTTAGGTTCGTTTGGCCGCAGTAAGATGCCTACATTCATTGTCGCGTTCTGTTCAACAATTAAGGACTACATTTCAAGTATGTACATTAACCAATGTTCTTAGTTGCACAAAAACAATTCTTATTTTTTTTTAATTCATTTAGGATCATTCAGTATGGAAACCGCTAATGGCCCTCTTGTCTGGCCAACCTTCTAATGAGTTGCTCACTGTTGTTACTTCTACTATTTGCAATCTTTTACTGGAGTTTTCCCCTGCAAAAGAACCAATGCTTGGTTCAGGAGTTGTAGAAATGTTGTGTTTGCTTACAGAAAACTTTGATCCAGCATTACGGTTAAACGGAAGCTGGGCTCTTATGAATATGGCTTTTCAAGCTGAACAACATGTTAAAACAAAAATTATTAATTCGCTCGGAACGGATAGAATATTCAAACTTCTTAACGATTCCGATACAAGGGTGATTATGAAAACTCTTGGATTATTGCGGAACTTACTTAGCAAATCTGTACACATTGATGATATTATGTCTGAACATTCAGTTGAAGTGATGCAAGCAGTTAATATGGTTTTAGATTCCCAACATCCCTCTGAAGTGAAAGAGCAAGCTTTGTGTATAGTTGGCAATATCGCAGCTGGCGCACAGGTTAAGGATTACGTTATTGAAGATGATAAGATGTTGACCCGTTTAAGTAGTTTTTTGGTATGATTTTTAAATAATATACATAGCATGAATACTAAATAAAAGATTTCATTTTTAAGAGTCATAAAGATGCAAAACTCCAGGCAGGTACACTTTTTGCTATTGGAAATCTGGTTCATCGTAAAGATTCGCGATCTCGAGAACGATACGTTAAACTAACTGAACTAGGAATAATCTCACGCTTACAGGATCTTTTTGAAAAAACATCAGGTGGAACAGAAGCTTATGAAGAGTAAGGTTTATTTTAAATGTTTATTTTTTCGTCACAGCTATTAATCTAATATGCCAAATTATTTCCAGGATACGCAATATACTTAAACATTTACAGTTCTCCTAAAGGTTATAAGTTAAACATGATTTTGTATATACGAACAACACATGTATTTTGTTAATTTAGATCTTTAATTGTAGCAACTAAAAAAAATGAATTAATAAAGGGCAAGTGCTTTGCGACTATTTTAATTGGGTCTTTTTAATATTTAAGTCTTAGCCATTACCAACAGTTTTGCTAAACTGTCATGTCGGGTAAATAACTCCCCGCACAGGAAGCCGAGAGTGTTAATTCTTCGTGGGTATGCACTTCATGAAGGGCTTTGTTTTTAGAAGAAATACCTTTAAGCCCAGTTGCTGTTTTACAGAGTTGTAAAAATATGCAATCATTTTTAAATGCAATCTTTGATCAATTAAAATTTGGTTCGATTTCAA
This sequence comes from Ferdinandea cuprea, assembly GCA_963576555.1. Taxonomy (NCBI): domain Eukaryota; kingdom Metazoa; phylum Arthropoda; class Insecta; order Diptera; family Syrphidae; genus Ferdinandea; species Ferdinandea cuprea. Next base: position 72,594,681 of record OY754960.1, read on the forward strand.
TTTGAGATTTCGAAAAAATGAATATAATCACGATATTTTGCCTTCAAAACAGTGCACTAATTTTTCTACCATTCAATTGAATGCAGAAGGAATTTTGCGTTTTCTGAGAGGATTATCGGCACAGATGAGGAATTAACCAGATAGTCAACTCCGCAATCCCCTATCACTTTCAACCCGCAAAAAAATTTATTAATGGCCGCAAAATCCTCTCAATTTTCGTATCTGTGAATACGTGTGTGCCTGACACATGAAGTTAGATATAATTTACCCGATTACCCGCCAAAAATAAGTGTGGGGAGTTTTGCAGCATATCCAAATCACAACAACAAAACGGTCACGACGGATGTGGTGGGAAATAGGAAAAGTGCTACGAAGTGTTGAGTTTATGTGATTCAACTTTTATAGGTATTTTAATGTAAATTTTTATGAAGAAACAAAAAATTAGTTACCCAATAAAGTTATTACAATTTAAATGGAATATTTTTTGCGGTTATAAGAAATAGTTATCTATTTTTAATCGGCCTTAAAATAAACATTCTGGGGTTGTATACTTTTTCCATTTTGGTTAATAAAATGAGATTTAAGCAAGTTCGTTAGCATTTTTGCAGTTACGCAAGTTAAAAATAAAATAAGGAGTATCATATTTTGTTTGCTTGTAATTAAACTAATTTAGCACTTTTAAATTGTCAGTAATAATAAAATTATTTTGTTGGTTGATATATCGAATGTCGAGTAAAATAATAAAAATCAAATAATTTTAAAACGGAAGGTTTAATAAATATTTTAGCAGTGAATTAATGAATTATTCTGTAAAATTACTAAAATTGTAGGTAAAATGAAGAAATGCTCAAAGAATGTGCATATGAACGTTGCGAATATGAAGGTACATTAAATTTTCATATGTTGAATAAAAACATAATAAAACAACCAAAGAATTTAATATATATAAAAAACTAATCCAAAACTATTTACTATAAATATTTTACACCCAAACATTACTAATTTAGTAATATTTATGCAATAATAAAATAAAATAAAATATATTAAAATACGTTTTCATTCATCCAAGTCTACATTTCATTTTAAAATCAGATAAATAGGTAGAGAAACTATATCTCATAAACACAAAATATATTCGCATTTAATTGCAACAACTTCATATCTATTATAGGGGAAGTCGGGCATAACAGGCATCCGGGGCAAGATGGGCTCCCGATACATTTCTCTATTAAGTAAGGTGAGAACTCTGAAAGTAGGCTGTCTGCTTTAATGTGTCGGTGGAAATTAGGGGAAACCCCTTTTTTGAACAAAAGTGACATGTGTATTGTGTTTTGGCTAAGAAAAGCTTTTTCATTGAGTTTTGAAGCAAATTTAAGTGTATATTTTGAGACGAAGGTCAATTTTAAATTGGATTTTCACCATTTAATATATATTAAGTACATTTTTGTTTGTATAAATCCATTTATTTCTCTTTTACAGATAGGTTGAAAAGATTTTTTTATATAGTATGTAAGTAGAAAAGGATATGGGGCAGAATGGAAGAGGCATAATGGGCATGGGTGCTAGTTATGCCCCAATCATTTTGAATTCATATTTTTTTTTTATCCTATTAGCGATCATTTTCATGTTTTAGATGGTTCGCAATTATGTGAGAAAACCTAACCGGCAAGCATGAAGCGTAACCAATATACGACGAGCTGTTAAAGACGTCAAATCAAAAACAAAATGAGCTCCAAACAGCTGCCCGGTACTATGAAATTTCTCGAACTACTTTACAGAGATTCCTAAAAAAATCAAATCAAAACCCTAACCTTCCACTTGTTATACCAAAAGTGGAAAATGTTTGTCATGTAAAACCACGGACATGCCAAATTAGAAGGAACCCCTTCTGTTGACGCATATTCGCAACCAGAAGTGCTGCCACTAGGCTCATCAACACCCACCGATCCATTCATGTTATCTGAAAACCCTGTTTCGAAAATTAATAATTAAATTTCAATGTCCCAATATAATTCCGTTAAACTGATGCACTGATATTATCCCCAAAGCCCGTTTTGACAGATAACGATGCGCCAAGGTCTTCAACTTCTTTCCAAAAGTTTTTTCCATCTCATATTTTAACAGTTCCCAAAGAGTTTACCGGAGCAAAAATAAAAAAATAAGCATCGAGGAAAGACCGCAGTAATAACAAGCTCGACTTACAAGACACAGGTTGAACGTAAACGTAATCCAACAATTCAAACTGCCTCACTATAAAAAAGATTTGCCCAGCACCGGCCCACATTGGGCAAACTCAATCATTTATTTAAATCCATAACACATGCTGAATTATTAATTTTTATTTGACTTTCTTTTGTTTAATAATGTATTAATAAATCCTTTTTCTAATAAAATTATTTAGGAGATAAAAAACTCGTTTATAAAGATTTTATTTAAAAAAAAATCCTTAAGAGGCCTGTTATACCCTGGTTTCCCCTATATTGATTTTATTTTCATAAACATTTATATTAAAACATGAACTATGTTAACTCAGCACTTCGCAGTACTTCCTCAACACATCCGCTATAATTAGCTATTTTTTGTTGCCATATGGAATTGTAGCAAAACTGCCTGCGCTAATGTCATATTTTTGACACACCAACGCCTCCCTACTTTATGTGGCTGGCTCAAACGTATTTACAGATAGGAAATTGGAGAGAGGATTTTGCGATCATTCTTAAATTTAAAAAAATTGAATTTTTTGCGGTTTTAAAGGGTTATGTTGAGTCTACTATTTGTACAATTACTCATCTGTGCTTCTATTATAATAATGCGTATTGCATAAAAGAAAACAAAACTTTTCAATGTCATTAAACAGAGATGTGATTCGAAACTAAACTGATGGTTTACGAAAACCTCGATACGAAAAGGTACGAAACTCTGGCATTAAACCTCGGTACGAAACAAGCCGGTACGAAGCTGGTACAAAACTGGTGCGAAGTTAAAATTTATAGCAACAGCAATTTGTCAGGTGATTTTTATAGATATTTTTGAAAAATTTCCTTTTTTCAGGATTCAAGGATCTTTTTCAATGTTGCCAGGAACTCCCAATGATAATTCAAAGCAACAGCAATTTCTCAGGGCATTGTATAGATATTTTCGAAAATGTTCTTTTTTAAGGACTCAAAAAAGTTAAAATTTATAGCAACAGCAATTTGTCAGGTGAAAAATGAAAAATGTCCTTTTTTAAGGACTCAAAAATAGCAATTTAAAAGGCAAATTTAGTTACAAACATTAAAAAAATTTTGCATTACCTACATTTTCTATGTATGTAATTGCGGTATGAATAGCTTCGGATCATCCCGGTACAAAACTAAACCATCAGCTTAGTTTAGTTTCGTGATCCGGTGAAACTATTTCGGACCAGTTTTGTAACGATTTCGTACCGAGGTTTTCGTAAACCGTCAGTGTAGTTTCGGATCACATCTCTGTATTAAATGCATCTACAAATTGAAAAGTCTTGTTTTTGTTGTTATCTTATCTGGCCCTCCTATCGAAAATTCATTCGGACGCCTATAAGCATACATAGACAAATATGAAGTGCATATGCCAATAATGAAGAATCCGACAATACTAGTGAGTGTTTAAAGTTTACCAATCTTTTAAAAACAGAAGCTGTTACAATGCAATAATAGAGGTGGATAACAAATCCTTTCATGAAATTATGGAATTAAAAAAAATTATATTAAATATGATCGGTGTGTTGTATATGAAAGAGTTGTCGGTGTTTTAAGTGTCTTGGTTACAATCATTAAATTGCACCGGTGATAAAATTTGTATGAAATGTGGTGAAAAGGATCACAATAAAAAAATTGTGTAAGTGATATTGTTAACTGTGTAAATTGTGAAATGGACGTAAATCATGATGTATTTAGCATCGAATGTCCAATATACCGCAGGCAAGTTATGAATGAGCGCAGAAAAACGTACTATTAGCAATTATCTGAGTTATAATGTTTATACCTAAATATTCAAGGTCTAATTTATAACTTCGATCAATTAGAAATAGTTGCAAATAGTAGCAATTTCGAGTTTATATGTACAACTGAAACTAATATTACTAATATGGATAACAACAAAGAGATAGAATTGAAAGGTTATAACATCGTAAGGTGTGAATCGATATCCAAGTTCACAGGTGGTATTGTTTTCTATATTAAAGACATTTGGAAATTTGATATAATAGAGAATAGTTCAATCGACAAAAAAATATGGTAGTTATTAATTAAAGTGACGTTAACTAATTTGGTGTTTATACTTGGAGGAATATATAGATTGCCAAGTTATGGCGAAGCTATTTTCTTGGAGAATTTTTCAGATTGGGTTGAAAATATTGAATTTAAATGTAAAAATGTGACATTGATGGGTCATATTAATATAAATTGGTTAGTGAATGACTGCTACCAGAAACAAATAAGTGCAATAATTAGGGAAAATTCATTTCATCAAATAGTAACGGAACCAACAAAAATAACAGTAAATACAAATTATTTAATTGACTATGTTGTAATAAACAATCTAAAACTGAAAGTGCAATCAAAATAAGTGATCATGAATCTGTTAGTTAGTATTAATAGATATAGTACCTTGGCGTTTAAATCGATGATATGATGAGTTTTAATTATCATTTTGATTATACATACAGTATTCTGCAAAACCTAAGCAACTTTTCTTACTCTCATGTAAAAAGTTGTCTCCCACTTTTAAAAATACTTCCCGGTAAACTGTAAATATATTTATTTACATATTTGCATGTGTCCTCAAAATCACCCAAACAAAGTTTTTAATTTTCATTTATTAATAGTAAATAAAAAAAATAAATCAAAATCAGTTTAAAAAACAGCTGTGCAAAACCTAAGCAACTTAGAGTTTGCTAAAACAGTTCTTGTTATTACCACAAATTTAACGGCATTTTTAAAGTGTAAAGCAATGTGTAAAGTTAATTTTGCTCAATTGTGGGTAGAGATTGCGATCGGGTAGTCATTCACGGTCATTTTCAATATGGAGCGCGCTAAATATGATAAAACCTTCAAATTAAAAATAATTAACCTATATAAACAAAGTGTATCACAGTCAAAAATTGCAAAAATATTCGGAATTAATAAATCTATAGTTTCACGTTTGATTAAAAAATATAAAGCCACCGGTAGCTTAGAAAATAATAATGTAGGAGGAAGGCCGCGTAAAACAACTGATCGGGACGATAGGAAAATAACGAGATTAATCAAATCAAATCCCTTTATTTCCTCTAGGGAAATATTGTCGACTTTGAATTTGAACGTTGACTCCAGTACGGTTCGTAGACGGGCTCTTGAAGCTGATCTTAAAAATTATTCAGTGTTGAAGAAACCTATGCTTACGAAGAAGCATGTACAGAAAAGGTTTATTGACAAAATTGTTTTTTGAATTGAAATAATCTTTTCTTTAAAACACTTTATAGGTTGAATTGTGCTAAAAAATATATTAATTGGTCAGTCGGCAAGTGGAGAAGTGTGTTATTCAGTGATGAATGTAAATTTAACCTGTGGAACACTGATGGCACTGATACAATACGTTAGGCGTACGCCCAAGCAAAGACTTAATCCACGCTTCTGTAAAAGTACACTGAAGCATGGGGGTGGAAGTGTTATGATATGGACATGCTTTTCTGGTTATGGTGTTGGTCCTTTTCATGAAATAGGGGGCATAATGGATCGTTTTGTTTATTGATATTGATATTAATATTTTGGAAAATGTGATGCTGCCGTATGCCGAATGGACTATTCCACTTTCTTGGGTATTCCAACATGACAACGACCCGAAGCATACTTCAAAAATGGTCAAGGAGTGGCTAACAGACCATCGGATTGAAGTTCTTGATTGGCCTGCACAGTCGCCGGATTTGAATCCGATTGAAAATTAATTCGGGATTCTTAAACGTCGTGTTGGAACAATACGGTGCAAAAACCAAATGAAGTTGATAAATTTTTTGAAAATACAGTGGGAGAACATACCAGCAGCTATTATTTCTAATTTAATTGAGTCGATTCCTCGTAGATGTGCTGAAGTCATAAAAAATAACGGATATTATACAAAATATTAAAAGAGTTGCTTAGGTTTTTCACAGCTGTTTTTTGAACTGATTTTGATGTATTTTTTTATTTACTGTTAATAAATGAAAATTAAAAACTTTGCTTGGGTGATTTTGAGGACACATGCAAATATGTAAATAAATATATTCGCTGTTTACCGGTAAGTATTTTTAAAAGTTTTTTTTTTTTTTTTTTTTTAATGTGTGGGTGCAGTGGCTTAGTGGTTAAGTGCGTTGGACCACTAAGCGAGATGTCGCTGGTGTTCAAATCCCGACCTGTACCTGAACGTTTTTATTCGCTGCCCCACCTCTTGCGAACGTCTGACAAACATCCAAGAGAAAGAAATGTCATGAGAAGCTTCTCAAAAATAAATTGCCGTTAGGAATCGGCATTAAACTGTAGGTCCCTGCATTGGTGCATTGGTGTGTATAACTTCGCACACACAATGGTTGGAGAAGCTAGGTTGGAGAAGCTAGCTCCTGTATGGGCCGTTTACGCCTAATATATATAAATATTTTTAAAAGTGGGAGACAACTTTTTAATGAGAGTGGAAAAGTTGCTTAGGTTTTGCACAATACTGTATGTAAAATTTTAAATAAGAATTAATTTTAAATACTGTTTGACTATATTGTTTATGTGCAACAATCAAATTTTAAATAGGTTGCAAAATTTGCAAAATAAAGGTATGCGTATATTAGATACTGTTGTGCAATAGATTTACACCTATAAGAGAAATGCTGTTCCAAATTGTCCTGGATGAGTGCTGACCAAAGATTAATGTATAATGTGATACTGTTTGTGTAAAAAGTTAAATTTAAAGTATTACCCAACTTCTTAAATGAAGCGTAACGCTAGTGACTTTAGATTGCCAATATTTAGAATTTTAAAAACGAAAAATATGGTACTTCATAGAGGCCTAGATATTTTTAATAGTTTACCAAATGAATTTAAAAATGAACAGAACGTTATTAGATTTTAAAAGCTTTTAAAAACCTATGTAAAAGATAGATTTATTTAGTAAGTGATTAATTTGTTTTTGATGAATGAAATTTTGTTATGAATTTTTAAGTGGCGTCCTTATGCCAAATAAATAAAACAAACAAAGAAAAACTTACATAGGAAATTGTTGATCTGCTCTGCTCTATATTCTATAAAATGGTTTTTGTTTTAAAGGAATGTAAGGAATTCAAGATTACAGAACATGTAAAAGAATTAATGCATTCAATTGAATGGTAGAAAAGTGAGTGCACTCATATTTACGCAATCTAAATTGAAGACCATGAGTGCAATCATAAAACTGAATTCATTGGAAATTTTTGACTTGCAGGTCACTTTGCACAAAAAATGTGTAAAACAAAGATTGCTTTACTTTATGAACCTTATAATAATAAAGACGAAATATTTTCATAAGTTTGCGAAAAATACTCATAAGGGCGTTAGTGTGTCAAAAATATAAGATTAGCGAGGGGAGTTTTGCAACAATTCCAAATGGCAATATGAAAAAACCTGATTACAGCGAATGTGTTGAGTCAATGTAATTAAATTTAATAGATATCTTAATGTTAATGTTTATAACAAAAATAGTTATATAATACGTATGAAGTTATTTTAATTGCATGCGAATATTTTTTGGGTTCCTAAGACACAGTTCTCTACCTATTTATCTGATTTTAAAATGTTGGCATACCTTCTTGGATGAATGAAAACGTATAACAAAATGATAGGACTAAATTAGTAATATTTGGGTATAATTATATGTTATACATAATTTAAAGCAATTTCACCGAATATTTCATTAATTCACTTTTTAAATAGTTACCACGCCTTACCGCACGTTTAAAAATTATTTTTATTTTATTTTTTCACTTGACATTTGATAAATCAACCAACAAAATTATCTTGCTATTACTGACAATTGAAAACGGCTAAATTAGTTAGTGCTAACGAAATTATTATTATTTTATTTTTAACTTGCCTAATTGCCGAAATGTTTACGAAACAGCTAGAAAATATTTTCCAAGAAAATAAGTTTGTTAATAATAATAAACATATAATAATTAAAAACATTCACTGTAATTTTATTCTTTTACAAATTCATCATAAAGCGTTGCATATTATAACGATGTTATTGGACGCAGGTCGGATTGACTTTTAATATGCCTACATGAATTTACACTACACTGTGTGCGTTAGCTGGCTCAAATTAGATAGAGTTCTACGCCTTTCTCAAGCAAATAAAAAGGGGTAGGCGAGAGTGACAAAAATCCTATCAGTCGACTATCTGTGTAATTACTCATTTGTGCTGTTGACATGAAAAGCCTTTCAAAAATAAAATTAAAGTTCAGAATCGGCATTAAACTGTCCGTCCCTCCATTCGCGTCCAAAAATAAATCTTAACACACGATGGTTGGAGTTTAGGACCTGTATGGGCGTCCACAGTTCCAGTTAGGTGGAACAAGTGATCTCCCTATATGAGCTGCTTCGACTTATTTGAAGCCCAGGTCTATAGGGATATTCAACACTAAGCCAGGGTGTTGGAAAAGAGTTGGTGGCGAATGAGCCCTTGTTGGGTCAACTGCAGCAGTTGCATCCCCGAAGTGAGTTACTGGCACCGGAATTACCGCCCTACTGTCGTAGGGTCAAGAACAGGGCCTGGCCCTCCAGGTTGGGGGTTGTGCCGTCGGGGTAACTTCCCGACCACGTCAAAAACATTTAGTTATGAAAGAGACTATGGCAGCCTCGGATATAAATGAACCTCAAAGGCAAAATAGACCCGGAACGTTAACGGACATGCGAGTGTGTACCTGGAATGTGCGGACACTCTACACTCCAGGTGCTACTTAAAAACTTGAGTCTGTCCTCTCGCGGTACAACGGAGCCTGTCCGGATTACGATTTCAAAATTGTACTCGGGGACTTCAATGCTAAAGTCGGCAAGGAAAACATCTTCGGCGGATTAGTAGGTAAGCACACCCTCCACGAAACGACAACAGATAAAGGCTACCGACTAATTGACTTTGCAGCAGCTTGTAATACGGTGATAAGTAGCACTAGGTGTCCAAGACTAAGGACCCACACAGCAACCTGGCGCTCTCCAGATGGGCGAACCGCCAACCAAATCGACACGCATCCAACAACTTGAACGTGCACACTTACCGAAGGGCAAACGTCGACTCTGACCATTTTCTTGTTGCAGCTAGATTCAGAGCTAGACTGTCCAACGAGAAGAAGCTGCGAACTGCCCAAAAGAAGAAATTCGACGTTAGACGCCTTAGCACATCTGGAGTCGCCAGAGCCTATAAAGAGCGTCTGAGTGAGAAACTCACACACCATCTCTTCATCGACTTTAAGGCCGCATATGACAGCATTCATCGTCAGGAGCTTTTTGTGGCGATGGCCGAACTGATCCAGATGTGTCGCATGACACAAGATACCACACGATGCAATGTGCAGTTTGGCAGCAGCTCATCTGAACTCTTTCAACAATGCACCGGATTTCGGCAAGGAGATGTGCTTTCGTGTGCGCATAGTGCGCAGGGCAGGTGTCAACACGGAAGGCACTATCTTCAACAGATCAGTCCAAATGCTGGGGTATGCGGACAATGTAGATATCATCGGTCGATCCCAGCGTGTCGTGATAGAGGCTTTCACGGCTATTGAAGAACAGGCGAAACTAGTTTGCCTTGAAGTGAATGAGGATAACACTAAATATATGCTATTAACAAACAAACAATCATCTGTCCACCGACTAAGACAAAATGTCACTGTTGATAGCAGCAACTTCGAGGTAGTTAAGTTCATCTACCTCGGGGTAAACATCAACTCCACAAATGATATCTTAGTGGAGATCCGTCGAAGAATTACCCTAGGAAACCGCTGCTACTTCGGTTTGGCAAAACAAATGGGTGAGTCAAGTGATTTCGCGATGTCTCGATCGCCAATAAGTTTTACCGCACGTTTTTGGATCCTGTCAAGTAGCTCCAAATATGTAATTGGAGCACCAGACCAGATATGAGCGTTGTACTCAAGTTTGGGGCGAATAAACGCCTTATAAATTTTTGCCAGATCAGAAGGAGTGAAATATTTCTTGCATCGCTTAAGGAAGCCTAGACATTTCGTAGCGTTCTTGGCGACATCGAATATGTGGTCATTCAAACGAAGGTTGTCATTAACACACATACCGAGAATGGCAAGTCCTTCGGATTCAGCGATGCAAGTGTCATCCATTGATAATGGCAGAGAATTAGGGATTCACTTCAATGACAGCATTGCGTTTTGGAAGCATTAAATTCCACTCTGTTGGTTTTACCCTATTTAAGTATGCTGTCGATGTCGGAATTTAATGAGCTTAACATACGTTGCCGTTTCAGTTCAACGCCCGAATATGTTGGGCGTTGACAAGGAAACGAACATGTAAAGCTGAGGGTACTGTCATCGGCGAAGAATTGAATATGATTAAAAGTAATAGAGAGGAGATCATTTATAAAAATGAGAAAGAGAGTCGGAGACAAAGCGTCAAAATGCCTTTGAAATATCAAGCGCAACGACCTTGCTTTCACCACCATGGTGAATAGATTGGTTCCACTTTTCGGTTAGATCAGTCATCAAACTACCAGTGGACCTGTTGCTGCGAAAACCGTACTGCCGGTCATTAAGAAGTTTTCGGGATTCGAGATATTTCATAAGCTGACGATTTATCACCGTTTCCATGAACTTGGTAAAAAGGGACGTAAGTGCAATTGGTCGGTAGGAGGAGGGAGAGGAAGATTCCCCTTTTTTGCGACGGGCTGGACAAATGCTGTTTTCCACCTTCTCGGAAAGAGCCCTGAAGAATAGGACAGATAGAAAAGCTTACGCAGTGGTTTTGCCAGCGTGGAATAACACATCTTCAGAACGATAGGGGAAATACCATATTGACCAGCGGATTTATGTATGTTGAGATCTTGAAGAACTCTTGCCACTGTATGAGTGCGAAAATGAATGGGTCCCATAGAATATTCTACGCGCTCGAGTACAGGGGGAGATAAAGCACAATCTGGCAGCGTTGAGCTAGCTGCAAAATGAGCAGCAAGCAGATTGGCTTTATCCGAAGAGCTGACAGCTGGGATGTCATTGCAAATGACTGTCGGGATAGATGACGAGGCCGAATTTTGAATATTCTTGACAAACGACCAAAAGTTTTTACTCCCTCCGGTACTTTGTAGTATTTTTTGCCTCAACTTTTGGTCGTAGGAAAATTTGACATGATTAATGTGGACATTGCAGTCATTTCTGGCTCGTTTGAACTTTTTTCGGTTTTCCTCAGTTGGATTGGCCTTAAATGACCGAAAACTTACCTTTTTAGCCCTGATAGCTTCTTTACAGCTCAAGTCACACCATGTGTTTTCCTTAGGTCTGATACACTTTGTTAGGAAGCACAACGACCAGTTAAAACTCCGAAAGAAACCGTTTAAAGCTTCCCAATTGGCTTTCTCGTATTGCCATACGGTTCTTGTAGGAACTTTTTCTTTAACTGAGGCGATAATACATTTAAAGTATATTTATCAGGGTGAGAGGTAAGAAACAAGTCCAGAGTGTTGGCGTTTTGACCGCTAATGTCCGGTATCCGTGTCGGCTCATTTACAATCTGGGTTAAATTATTAACCTCAGCAAAGATCTCAGCACACCTGCTTTCGGGTGTTGTCTGTCCGGAATGTCGAAGCCAACTTGAATTGTTTATATTGAAATCGCCCGCAATGACGATTTCTGTATGAGGATAAAGGGTAACAATTCGGGTTATGGAATCAGACAGTGCATCAAACTCATTATACGTTGAATTCCTGTCCTAGTTAGGGCTTCTATAAATAAAACAGTAGTGAATTAATTGCCTGCGGACATGGAATTTTAGCCAAATAAAATTAAATTCCGGATTTGAAAATTGGCCGTATTGAGGTAGATGTTGGTAGGCTGCATCACTACGGATATAGATGGCGAGACCGCGATGAGAAAAGAATAATGGCACTAAGTTATATCCAGGCAGGCTAAACTCCGTTAGATCAGAATTAATGCTGACCTGTGTTTCACCTAGTGCCAAAACAGCTGGTTTATTAAGATTTGTGTGGGCGTACAAAGAAAAAAAAATTCGCCCTTAACCCGCCCTTGCTTTCCAAAACAAATCACTGCAGGTGCTATGCCCATACAATGAATTGCTTTGGTCTACCAACAAAATCTACACAACGCGACCCGCTATTCGCCAAATGATGCTTTACCCAGCCATAGCCCGTGCACGCATAAATATACGACACTCGCTATATCCAAGCAAAGCAGCAGCAAACGATATGGAGTGGGACCAGAAGGAATGCCCCAACATAATACACTTATTTTGTTTTCACTAACACTGCACTGTAAACCTGTTTTTGCTTTTTTAACAGCGCGCGCGATTAGGGTTTTTTTTTGTTTGTTTTTTTTTCGCACTTTTTTTTTGCACTTAAAGTAAAGTATGGGCTGTTTTCGCCTAATATATACATATTTTATTTTTATTCAAAAAATTCATTAATTCATTCGCAATGAAAGACATAGAAAACACGTTGGATGACATTTTATTTGGTTTCTTATATAAAAATCATATAAACGGGTTTTTTTTAAAAATCACCCTCAAAAAGTGAGCATGGCCAAAAGAGTAGTAAGGGTTAAATGTTGAGAAGAATATTTTCTAAATATTATGTTAAACAATTTTTTTCTTTAAAAAAAACGCCCCAAAAAGAACTCCTGGCTAAAAAAATTATATGGGTAAAATGTTGCAAATTGTATTGTCTAAATATTTTGTTATAATTTTTTTTCTAAAGAAATTTTCGAAGAAAACAACATTATGTTAAAAAAAAATTGTTTAAGGAGTGTGATAGGACAGGTTTGTAGGAATTAGGACTGTTGGATTTTTGAAGTGACAGGAAGCCGGATGAGGAAGGGAATGTGGGACATGAAGGAGTGATGGAAAGGGATGTGTTGTGTGCAAGGAGCGTGGCACGCTTGCTTTGCTCGACCGGGCTCGCCGGAATGGGAGGGTTCTTGTCCTCGCACAACAACGGTACCTATACACAAAAACATAAATCGTGCCGAAACGTACTTTTTTTGTTTTGAAATAATTCAGACGGACGTTACCACATTGAGAGGGCGCTGTAGGTGGAATTCAGCGCAGCCATTACCCACCCAGCCTGGAAGCTCCTTGGCCTTGGACTTCCCCTTAGAGGCGGATGCCTCGGACTGCTCAAGCCATCTACCGATAGTGCTTTAGCGCACCTTAGTCCACCCCCTGAAAATAAAATTAGGCCTCCATAATGCCTTTAGGCCTTAACAAAACAATCAACACCATTCCTTTTGTATCATTTGTGTGGGTTGTTTAATTTTAATTTTCTTTAAATTGAGTTTTTACAAGAAAAATAATAAAAAAAAGGCAATTTAACATAAAATACACAAAAAAAAAATTATATAAATTTTGTTTCCCCGCGAAATCGTTTACCGTATTTTTTTCAGGCACCTTTTTACCTGTCACGCAACTAAATAAACTATATCATACATTTAACACGAAAATCCTACCTATAACGAGCTCTCTATAGGGGACATAGTACAATAAACGCGATATAAATATAAAAAAAACGAAAGGAAACTAAACTTATTACATATAAAAAAAACAAAATCCACATAAAAAAATTAAATACTCAAAAAGAATTTTGTTTATCAAAAAAAATTTTGTTAATAAAATATACTTAAATCTACTTAAATCTAATAGGCAATATAATTTTTTTTTTTTTTTGTATCTATATGTATGTTTCGGTTCTTTGTTTGAATTAACTAATTATATGGACAGGTAACAGTTATATTTTTTTTTGTTTTTTTATTACGGCGGAAATCTTTTGTTCTGGGGCTGCTTAATTTTAATTCCGGTAAATTGTGCAATTTTTGTAACTGATGTAAATTTTGCAATTTGTGTAACTTTTGTAAATTTTATAATTTGTTCAAATTGGGTAAATGTTGTAATTTATGTAGATTTCAAATTGTGGAAATGTTGTAATTTATGTAGATTTCAAATTGTGGAAATGTATGCGGCGGCCAAGGCTTTTATTTTGATTAAATTTTCGTTGAAATTTGCCTTTGACCGCCGATTGACCCCTTTGTCCTACGATGGACGTTACCAGTTATAAAAGTTTTAACAAAAGAAAGAACACATACACTGACTCTATTGTTGTTATTTTATTACATTAAATTAAACATATATATACTTTATGTCCGACACTGCGACTTGTCTTCTACACACTTAAATGACTCATGTGATTGAACTACTATTCGTACAAGCTGCCCAATAATGCCCCTTTTAGTCCCCCTACCACTCTCCCAAAAAAAAAATGCTTGGTCATTCCGTACCCGTTTTTTTAAGCATCCGCTACTCAGATCGTGCTACCCTTTTTAAAAACCCTAACGTCCTGCTCTTTTTAAAATTCTTTTTAACAACGCCTATCAAACTGTTGGGGTACTATATTCCATAAGTTTATTACATTTTTTCTTTTACCTCCAGTTGAATGACGTTTGACAGACAACAAAAATAAATAAATAAACAAAAGGAAAAAAAAAACAGAATGTGGTCCCGGGAATTCGTTTTGGTAAGATTTTTACTTACTTTATAACAATAATTCAATTTTATTTTATTTTGGAAAGCTCACACAAAAAAAAACAAGGCAAGAGGACGTGGAAAATTAAAAGATGTACTCTGGACATCAGCCATAGGAACAAAGATAAGAGTTTTCTTCGTTCTGATAGTGGCCGATGAATTCTTCACTGCGGCAGGAATCCGACCGACACAGATGCACAAGCCATTAACTGCATTAATGTCTAAAGATCAAAAGTGTCGTAAATGTATAATTCCTCCGCAGCGGAAAAATCATTTACCATTCTCGGCACCATTCAATTTTCCTTATTGTAATGTACATTTCGTTTCTTTTCAGGAAAGGATTTACTACGACCGCAACAGGAGGTCAGACCTTACATATTTTGTGAAGGCCTTAGTGCTATTTTGATGCTGATCATAAATATGTATACTTTAAGGGTTGTACGACGAATATTAAGGGTTGTTTCAAACTATGTGTCAAAATTAATATGACCTTAGGACAGGGTGTAAAAATAACAACATAACACGTATTCATAAATATGTATATATATTATTTAATATATAAGAAACTAATATGCATTCTATGCAAAAACAAATTACACTCAGAAGTGTTACTAAAATAAGACAAGGAATATCTATTAATTAAACTCTTTATTTAACTTATATTTTTTATTAAGTAGATCCGTTCTTCAGTAGACCGCCTCGTCTCGCTTCTTATTTTTCACTGCCGATAGATTCAGTACTAGTTCAGTATTAATGAAGCCGTCTCTTTTCTTCCGCTTTAGATTCGTCCATCCTGACAGCTTCGTCGTCCTCGTCGAAGTCGTGGCTTAACTGAATCCAGTGTTTCATTCTGTCGGCTACCATACGGCCGAATAAGGCTTCTGGCTTCTAGGAGCAAATGGCATGTCTGCAACTTGATATCGATCATGTGGTAAAACAGCAGTCACGCAATAGGGTCCTCGGTATCGAACTTCAAGTTTCCGTGACATTCCAGTTGCTGCGATTCCGTCGTTCAAGGACATAACTAGGTCAGCAACTTTGTATGCTTTGGCTTGGCGGTGTTTCAGGTCGTGTAGTCGTTTTTGGGACTCTTGCTTTTTCTCGGTGGATACAGCTGCTTCTTGTCGTAAGGTTTCTATATTCTTTGTTGTTTGGTTTAAGTCTAAGCCATGAGCTAGGGCGTCTCGCAATGGGTCACGGGGAATGTAACCCATTAACAGCTGATGAGCTGTTTTCCCTGTTGTTTCATTATAGGTGTTGTTAATTCCCCACTGTACAATCTTGGTTTTCTGGTCCCACTTAGCTTCCTCTTCCACCGTAGCCAAGAGGGCGTGTAGTTCGATTATACCGCTCGACTTGTCCATTCGCTCTAGGTGTTTTTGTAGAGTTTTGTATGTGTTGAATGGAGTGGCTTTTTATAAAGTCTTCGAACGCATGCGACGTAAACGCAGTTCCTCTATCGGATACCATTCGTCGTGGTGTGCCAAACAAGAAGAATATATCGGTGAGAAAATTAAGGACAGATTTCGTTTGGGTGTTAGGTAGTGCTTTGATATTGATATATTTAGTAAATGCATGTACTAAAACGATAAAGTACGAATTCCCCTTTGTAGATTTAACGAAGGGACCCAGATGGTCGATGTGTAGGGTATCAAATGGCACTTTTCCCTTCTCAATCGTGAATAGTTCCCCCCGTGGTTGGACTTCTTTCTTGTTATATGCACATTCCACGCAGGCCTTCAGATATTTTTTGATGAATTGTGTCATCCTCTGGAACCAGTAACGATCTCGTAAGTGCATTGTAGTCTTCTTCTCGGAAAAATGACCCATCAGATCGTGGCTATTGCGCAGTACCCTATTCCTTACCCCCTTGGGACCGAAAAGCCTGAACTCACCATTTACCTTCCGGTAAAGTCTGCCTTGCTGTAGGGCGTAGCCTTGATGTATCTGCTTTTCGGTGTCGTTTTTTGGAGGGCTATATCCCTTGTATTAAAACAACTACTATATCAGTAATTTCCTTGTCCTGGAGCTGTAAGGGATATAGCCAGTCAGTTTCGTCGATATTGACCTTTAATACGATCAAGTCTAAAACTTCGGGGGATGTTGCGGGTTCACATGGGTTTCTCGATAGTGAATCCACATGGGCCATTTGAGTACCGGGCCTATGTATCACCTCAAAGTCGTATTCCTGCATCCGCAGCCACCATCGAGCGATTCGGGGAATCATTTCTTTTTTCTTCATGGTTGTTTTCAGTGCTTGACAATCCGTAACGATGAGAAAATGCTTGCCAAGTAGGAACTGCCTGAACCGGTTAGTGGACTCGACTACGGCGAGTGCTTCCAATTCGTAGCTATGATAGGTTGACTCTTCTTGCGTAGCTCTTCTACTGTAGTAGGCGACCGGATGTAGACTTTCATTTCCTCTCTGCAACAGTACTCCCGAAATTCCCTTGCTACTGGCGTCAGTGTGAACCTCATGTTCAGCGTCTGGATCGTATAGCGCCAGCACTGGTTTTCCTACTAAGCACTCCTTCAATCGTTCAAAAGACGCTTGTTCGGGTTTGCCCCATACGAATTTTTTATCCTTCTTGGTGAGATCGGTGAGAGGTGATGCTATCTGTCCATATTCTTTGATAAATTTTCTAAAGTAGCTGGTGAGACCAATGAACTGTCTCACTTGCTCATTTACTGGTTTTTCAAACTGTTCCACCGCAAGTGTTTTTGCTCTTTCAGGTTGGATTTTTCCATCTTTGACGACGTGCCCAAGGAACTCGATCTCCCTTTTAAAGAATTCGCACTTCTTTAAGTTCAAAGTCAGGTTTGCTGCTGATAAGACCTTCAGGAACTTTTCCATTTTTTTCATCCCGTCCTCGAACGACCTTACTGGTAGAACGAAGTCATCCATGTAACTCACTATACGGTCGTGTAACATTCCTCGTTTGACAATTCCCATTAGTTTTTTAAAATAAGCTGGAGCGTTAACTAGTCCGAATGGCATTACCTTGAACTCGTACAGTCCATCTGGAGTGATGAAAGCTGTAAGAGGCATGCTTTCCTTCTTTAACGGTATCTGGTAATATCCTGACGCCAAATCGAGTACAAGGTAATATTCGTATCCGATAAGGTTATTTAGTTCTTCCTCAATAAGGGGCGTTGTAGATTTTACCTTTTTCGTGACCATATTGAGTTTTCGGTTAGCATTTCTCGCTTCCCATAGGGTACCTTATATGGCTGCTGAGATATCGGTTCGGTCCTATTCAGCTCTATGCCCATTTCTACCAGACTCGTTCGTCCGAGCTCCTTTGGGTCCATAGCGACGCATCCACGGAATTTATTCAGCAGTGAGACTAAGTCCTCTAATTCGAATTCGCTATTTATACATAGATCCATCGCGGTTATCTCCGGATGTTTACCCTTTTCGTTCAACTTTTCTATTCTTTGCACTGTTAAAACATTCCCTTCTTTAGACACCTTGCACGCAGAATCATTAAGTATGTCTTTACCAATCAGAATAGGATTTGAAAGGTTGTTATCCGATACCACCACTGCGTCGACTGAGAACCAATCATCATCAATCTTGATGTCGCATTTTATTCGACCCAAGGCATGACATTTTCCACCTCCGAATCCATGCAGGGTTACGCTAATCGGCTCAACTGATAGTGCAGTCTCTTTGGCGACAGTATGTGTGACTAGTGTTTGTTCACTACCAGAGTCTAATATTGCTGAATATTCCTTACCATCGACTATCACATGCTTATAGTAGCAGTCTGATTGCTCTTGTCGTCGAATAACGTTTATTTGGATATTTTTCTCTACCGGTTTCTCGGTTTTAGTCGAATTCCGAGCTTTGTTTTCCTTACCATGTGTCCATGACCTTTTTCTGCTCTGTGTGCATTGTCGGGATATATGTCCTGACATATTACAGTTGTAGCAGATCGTCGAGTTAGTTCGTGAAAATGGTGGGCGATTATTATAATTTGTCCGTTCGGTCAGTGGTTCTCATCGGGAGAATTTTACTTGTTCACCGGTTACCGATCGGTTACTATAATTTTGTCGCGGTCCGCCACTTGACGATGAAGTAGTTCGAATGTTTCCACGGATATTTTCGCACCATTTAATCTTTTCGATGAGCTCGGCAATGGTGTTAAAATTCCCTGCCCACAAGCTTGAGCTAAGTTGCGGATCGTGTAAACCAGTAAGTATATACTGAATGATTGTCTTGTCTGCGAGGTGAATTTTCTTTCCTAGCCTATTCATGCTGAAGCAAAAGCTCTCAATCGATTCGTTTGGTTTCCTTATCTTCCTGGTCAACTGCTGGTGAACCTCAATTTCGCTATATTGTTGCGGAAAATTGATTTTTAGACCCGTCGCTAGGTTTTTCCAGGATTCAGACATATCCTGTGAGGTGTTCCACCAGTCTTGAGCCGGGCCATGCATTTTGGAGGCTGCCGCCATTAGAAGCGCCTTTTCGTCCCACTCGTAAATTTTCGAAAGTGTTTCTACTCGACACACCCAACTTTCCGCTGAAATTGATGAAATATCCTCCGGCGAAAATATCGGCAACACATCCGCGATATCTTTAATGCTACAATTCACCTTCGGCTTGCTTATTACATTCTGGACTGGTACTCGATTCTCCTCTAGTCGTCTTAATTTTTCTGCAGTCTCTAGTTCTTTGGTCATCAGATTGCGTTCACTCTTCAGAAGTTCCTTTCCCTGTCTTATGATGTCCCCTTCTCTTGCTCTTAATACCTGATCGTTCACAGTGGGAGCATCGTAACTCGACTATGCATTAGCTTCGTCCTCATCAGAGCAGTTTGCTTCTGATGCAATTATATTGGTCTCACTCGCTATTGACTCCGATCGCTGTAGACTCTGGTTTCCCTTTTTTTTATCGTGTGTCAGGACTCTGTTGATCAATACTCTTTTGGAGCCAGTTATCGACAGCCCTCTATTTTTGAGCTCGTTCTGAAGTTGTTTTACGCTAATCTTATCCATCACGATCTATGAAAAAGAAAAATTATTGTTAAGACTTGTATCAATGAATGTATCGTATCGAGTGCGTAAATGATGCCTTTCCCTAAATAGTAGAATAGGTAACGGGTGATCCAAGTAGAGATACTTTTTTCAATAGCCTTTTTTGACAGATCACGTGTGAGTCGTGTCATGCTGTCATGTTATTTTTGTTTAGTATTGTTTGGCATTTCATAATGGAAAGACTTACACGTAAACAACGTTTACAAATTGTTCAACTTTATTATGAAAATTCATGTTCTGTGAGGAATGTGTTTCGTGCACTTCGCTCAACTTATGGTCAACATAATCGGCCTACTGAGCGTACTATTCGCAACAACATCACCCATTTTGAGATCCAGCATTCATTATTGGATAATATTCGACCAAATAGACCACGTCCAGCACGCTGTGAAGAAATTATAGCGGCCGTAGCTGAGAGTGTACACGAAGACCGTAGAGAGTCGATTCGGCGCCGTTCGCAGCAACTCGGACTGACGTATGGAACGACTTGGCGCATTTTACATTAATTTTGTTTAGCGATGAGGCCCATTTCTGGCTCAATTGGTATGTAAACAAACAAAATTGACGCATTTGGGACAAAGAGCAACCTGAGAGATTGAAGAACTGCCACTTCATCCAGAAAAAACAACGGTTTGGTGTGGTTTGTGGGCCGCTGGAATCATCGATCCATATTTCTTTAAAAATTATGCCGGTGCGAACGTAACCGTCAATGGCGACCATTATCGTGCCATGATAACCGACTATTTGATGCCTGAAATTGAAGCTCGTGATCTCGGCGACATTTGGTTTCAGCAAGACGGCGCCACTTCCCACACATCGCATCAATCAATGGACTTATTGAGAGAACATTTCGGTGAGCACATAATTTCACGTTTTGGGCCGGTCGATTGGCCACCAAGATCGTGTGATATCACACCGTTAGACTTTTTCCTGTGGGGATATGTAAAGTCAAAAGCTTATGCCGACAAACCCGCTTCGATTCAGGCCTTGGAGGAAAACATCACGCGTGTCATTCGCCAGTTACCAGTCGAAATGCTCGAACGAGTGATCGAAAATTGGACTCAACGGATGGACCATCTGCGACGTAGCAACGGCCAACATTTGATAGACATAATCTACAAAAAATAAATGCCAAAGAATGTTCTTTCAAATAATAATAAAAATTCTCCATTAAATTTGAATTTTCTGTGTTTTTTTCTTTAAAAAAGTAGGGAACCTCGAAATGGATCACCCTTTAGTTTCAACTATAAGTAAATTACCACCTTAGAATTTTTTTCTACCCTAATGCCTTATGTTGTCTACCTACTACTACCCACTACTTTTAAAATATATTGACGACATCAAAATTAATCCCACCAACTTCGCCAATGCGTTATCTTAGTACACTCAATGGCGACTCTTCTCCGAAGCATTTGCTGCAACTGCAACTGCCACGCCGTTACCGTAGCTTACATTTTCTTTATAATTTGACTTTATTGTCCTCCGAATACTCCAATGCAAATCTGAAAAACGCAATGCACTTTTTTGTTTTTTTTTTATAATTTGCACGTGCAAAAGGGATTGTTAGCACCCTTATAATGTTATAGTAACACAGCACGGGCGTGAAGGAAATTAGGGATTAGAAGAAAGGATGAGAAACCGATGCACATTGATTTTAAATGTTTGTAAGTTGTAATGGTCAGGAAAAACAGAGTGAGGCAGAGCATTCCACATTCGTGTTGTACGGCAGAGAAACGAATCCTTAAATTTCACTGTTCGACCGAATATAGGCTTTAGGGTGAACTGATGAGCATTTCTCGCGTGGCGAGTATTACGGTTGAAGTGTTGAAGGGGAGGAATGCAACTGGCTATTTCGTTTGAGCACTTGTGATGGTAGTATCGATAGAACAACGATAGGCAGGAGACATTACGACGATGACTAAGAGGGTCAAGCGAACTCGCAATATCTCGGTCGCCAATAAGTTTTATCGCGCGTTTTTGAATTCTGTTAAGAAGCTCCAAATATGTAATTGGTGCACCGGACCAGATATGAGCGTTGTACTCAAGTTTTGGGCGAATAAACGCCTTGTAGATTCTAGCCAGATCAGAAGGGGTAAAATATTTCTTGCATCGCTTTAGGAAGCCTAGACACTTCGCAGCGTTCTTGGCGACATCGAATATGTGGTCATTCCAACGAAGGTTGTCATTAACACACATACCGAGAATGGAAAGTCTTTCGGATTCAGCGATGCAAGTGCCATTCATGGATAATGGCAAAGTATTGAGGTTTCGCTTTAGTGACAGAAGACAACATTGTGTTTTGGAAGCATTAAATTCCACTCTATTGGTTTTACCCCACTCAAGAATGCTGTCAAGATCGGAATTTAATGAGCTTAACATACGTTGCCGTTCCAGTTCAACGCCCGAAGATGAGGGGCGTTGCCCAGGAAACGAATATGTAAAGCTGAGGGTACTGTCATCGGCGAAGGAATGAATAGGATTAGAAGTAACAGAGAGTAGATCATTTATAAAAATGAGAAAGAGAGTCGGAGACAAAACGGAGCCTTGGGGAACACCAGCATTTATTTGTTAAGTTGCAGACTTGAAACCGTCCAAAACAACTTGAATTGAACGGTCCGAAAAGTAATTTCTAATCCATTGAATAAAGGTATCATCGATTCCAAATGCACGCATTTTCGACAAAAGAGCTTGGTGCCAAACTCTGTCAAATGCCTTCGAAATATCAAGCGCAACGACCTTACTTTCACCACCACGGTGAATAGGTTCCACTTTTCGGTTAGATATGTCATCAAA
The DNA here is from genome assembly GCA_963576555.1 of Ferdinandea cuprea. Lineage (NCBI taxonomy): Eukaryota > Metazoa > Arthropoda > Insecta > Diptera > Syrphidae > Ferdinandea > Ferdinandea cuprea. The sequence continues at coordinate 72,617,264 of OY754960.1, forward strand.
TCACCAGTGGACGACGATTTATCAGCGTTTCCATGACCTTGGAAAGAAGGGACGTAAGTGCAATTGGTCGGTAGGAGGAGGGAGAGGAAGATTCGCCTTTTTTTGGGACAGGCTGGACAAATGCTGTTTTCCATCTTCTCGGAAAGAGCCCTGAAGAATAGGACAGATAGAAAAGCTTACGCAGTGGTTTTGCCAGCGTGGAAGAACACCTCTTCAGAACGATGGGGGAAATACCATCTGGACCAGCGGATTTATGTACGTTGAGATCTCGAAGAACTCTTGTGAACCAAAATCGTAAGCTAGAACGCTTTCCCGAATTGCATTATAACTCACAACACTCATTATAACGTATTTATATGTTTAAGTTGATCTATAATGTGTATGTATATCTGTATATATTTTTTTTTTGTTATCTCCATTTGTTAACTATTAATATCGTACTTAACTTCAATACACGCGTGAAAGTATCCCACTTCTCATTTGTTGCTAAAATAAGACAAGGAATATCTATTAATTCAACTCTTTATTTAACTTATATTTTTTATTAAGTAGATCCGTTCTTAAGTAGACCGCCTCATCTCGCTTCTTATTTTTCACTGCCGATAGATTCAGTACTAGTTCAGTGTAAATGTAGCCGTCTCTTTTCTTCCGCTTTAGAAGCCTTTTTTAAGTCTTTTGAGAAATGTTATAGTTTTTAGTTCAGCTATAGGAACGTTAAATTTTATTTTAATTTTTTTAAATAGATACATATACCTTAAAGAGGTAGAATGTAAAGAGATTGTAATTATGTTTCATGAATAATATTTCATTTAAATGTTTGGACTTTTAGTCATCACCTGGCCTGCCCAGATGAGAATAATAATAATTATATTAGGCGTAAACAAGAGGCCCATACAAGACCCAAAGCCTAGCTTCTCCAACCACTGTGTGTCCGAAAATATATTTTTTTTAACACCAATGAAAGGGACCTACAGTTTAATGCCGATTCCTCCTGGATGTTTGTCAGACATTTGCAATAGGTGGGGCAGCGAATAAAAACTTTCTGAAGGTACAGTTCGGGATTTGAACCAGCGTCCTCTCGCTTAGTGGCCCATCGCATTTAACCACTGAGCCACTGCACCCCTAGATAGAAATAGATTTTCAATTTATAGTTGAAAGTTTGACAGTGGCTTTGGTGCGTTTAGAAATATAGCCCTGCTGTTGGTTGTAGTACAATAATTTGGATTTTGAAAGCTTTTAAACTATCGATAGACTATCGATGTTTAACCATCAGTACTGTAATTAGTGCTGCCGTTTTTTAATTTCAAAAAGGAGTTCATTTGAAGATTTTGGTGAGCCATTTTAGTGAAAAAGGAGCCACAGAAAAATTATTCCATGAAGATGTTGGTTTCGGATCTTTTTTGGTCAGTGGTTTTATTCCTGTCTGCGCTGCTTCCCTTGGTTTTCTTGTTAAAAATTTTAAATAAAAAAAATCTAATTGGTTCCAGCATAATTAAAGCTTTACAAAGAAATAAAAAGAGAGAGTTAGTTTTCTCTGCCAATTTTAAAGACGTTAGATGATATTTGAACACGGCATTTTTAGTCGTACTTACCTATAAGCACCATAGATTCTAGCTGTCCTATTTCCTCGTTTTAGAATAGCGCTCTCTAATTACATACACCGAAGAAGTCGGATGTTCCAAAATAGATAGTAAAGGTATAGTTTCCATTTTAAATAAAATCAAATTACTTCAGTTAATAAAGATATTTAGTAGCTTATTATCGTGTTTCATTTTAGCAAGCAATTTAAATTAGCAAATAGCTGTGTGAACGTAAATTAACATTACCGACCATAATACGTATCTCGCATTTTTGCATGTTTGGTGGTACTGTCCCTTCCTTCCAGTAGACTATTGCGCATCCTACGTTGTAGGTTTGTGTGACCATGTAAGCCAACCACAAACACTGTTCAAAATTTTTAATGATTGAAAAGCATTTTAAAATCGGAATAGAGTATATATAAATATATATGTATACAACGAATATTTATTAAATAGAAGGCAAATATTTTTTTGCATTATGCATTAAAATGAACTTTACTTGTTACTTTTCTGTTTTATATATCTAAAATTTTTAAGGATTTGGGGAGCTATTTTGATTTTTAGGGAGCCCAGTACCCAGCAAAGCAGACATTCCCGCAGCGCTTACTATAATTTGTAGCTGAATTTGATTTGAAGGCAAAAACTTTTTATACCCTATCCTAAGGGTATATTAATTTTGAAACATAGTTTGTAACACCCATAAATATCCATCGTAGACCCCTAAAAGTATATATATTAATGATCAGGACCAAAACCTAAGACTATTTAGCAATGTCCGTCCGTCCGTTCCTCCGTATCAATTTTTGAGGCCCTTAAATTTATGCTAGGAAGCTGAAATTATTTAAAGTGTTAAAGTTTTCGAAAAAACCGTTTAAAGCTTAAGTTAAAGAGATAAAGTTTTACAACCTTCACAATATATGTAGGTACTGCCCATCTTTATAAATTTGTAATATGAAGTTTTGTACCTCGTCTCCTTTTCGTTGTCGTTTTTTCACTCAAATGCTGTTTGAAAATTTTCATAGAAATCGAAAAAAAATATTTAACTATATATTTAGCCAATAGTTTTTCAATATATTGCGCATACAAAGTTTTTTGGCCACGCCCACTTTTTGGGGGCATTTTCTTCTTAATGCTGGTTTTCTTTGGGGTACATTGAGATAACGATGGGGTATCATACTGTTCGCACCAAGCGGACTGTAGCCTTTCCTTATGTTTATACCCTATCCTAAGGGTACATTAATTTTGACACATAGTTTGTAACACCCCTTAATATTCGTCGTAGAGCCATAAAAGTATATATATTTATGATCAGGACCAAATCCTAAGACTATTTAGCAATGTCCGTCCGTCCGTCCGTATCAACTTTTGAGGCCTTTTAATGTATGCTAGGAAGCTGAAATTTAGAACTTATACTCCCTAGGGTCCTCAAATGAAAAATTGTTAAAAGTTTTTAAATCCCTCCCCTTTCTTAAATGCCCTCCTTTATAAGTCTGTCTTTTTTTGGGGCCCCGTGCGGACTGTAGCCTTTCCTTTTGTTTTTTTTTATTATTTTATAATTTACCGACCCGCACTAAAGGGAGTTTGGGCACCCTTATTATGAATAAACACAGTGCGGGAATTAAGAAAATTTGTGGAAAAGAGGAAAGGAGGAGATGATTTTTAATCTCTGTGAACTGTAATGTGTAGGCAAAACGTAGCGTAGTAGGGTATTACACATTCGTATAGAACGGTTGATGAACGAATCTCAATATTTCACTGTACATCCGAATATTGGCTTAAGGGTGAACAGATGAACATTCTTGGCATAACAGGTATTGCGATTGAACTGTTCAAGAGGTGGAATACAACTGGCTTTTCCGTTTGAGCGCTTGTAATAAAAATACTCATACAACAATGACAGGCAGGAGACATTACTATGACTAAGAGCGTCAAGAAATTTCATAATGTGTCGATCGCCAATAAATTTTACAGCATGTTTTTGGGGCAAATAAACGCCATATTGTTGTCAGACAAGGTAAACACTTTCTTGCATCGCTTGAGGAAGTCTAGCAATTTTCGCAGCGTTCTTGGCGATATCGAATAAGTGGTCAAACGATGAAACGACAATTAGATTGCATTCTATTGATTGCTCAAAAAAGGGGTAATTCATAGACTTCAAAATGAATGGTGATTGAATTTATCAATCTGAAATCTTTAAGCCAAGAGTAGATAAACCATCCAAAACAATCTGATAAATCTGATAACGATACATGGCAGACAGATAGTATTAGTCATTGTAATATGTTTTTATTAACCCAATATTATTTTATTATTTGTTTAGTTAAATTTTGTAATAACTTTCAGCTAATCTCGTCAAAATTTAAGAATTATTAAATGCATCTGAAAAAAAAAATTATATTTCTCGATTATGACGTTAATGGTATTTGAATGTGTTACTGCTTCTGGTTTTGATTCTGAATTCAAAGTCAAAAGCGAATTTCTCGTCTTTCCGGGAGAGGAACTGTCATTTTAGTATCAAACGAACAGTTTCAGAAGAGTCCGAAAGTCTTCCGGATAACCAAACAAAACGACAATAAGCAGTGGTTTTGCCAGCGTGGAACGATAGGAAAATACCATCTGGGCCAGCGGATTAGCGAATGTTGAGATCTTGAAGAACTCTTGACACAATACGATTGCTGAAGTGAATTTGACTCATGGAGTGTTCTACCCGCTTGAGTCTTCGGGGAGATAAAGCACAATCTGAGAGCTTTGAGCTAGCTGCAAAATGAGCAGCAAGCAGATTGGCTTAATCCGAAGAGGTGACAGCTCGAGTGTCATTTGTAAGTAATGACATTTTCGTTTGGTAATCCGGAAGAGCTCTCCGATCAGGGATGCCAAGGAAACATATTTAATTTAATTTTAAAGTGTATTTGTGTATATGTATGTATTTCCAACCGGAAGACAAATAGTATTTGTTATTTTTTTTTTGTTTATGTAACACCCAATATTATTTTATTATTTGTTTAGTTAAATTTGGTAATATTTTTTCGATTGGTAATCCGGAAGACTTCTGTAATCTTCTGGAAGTGTTCGTTTGGTTCTTGAATGGCAGTTCCTCTCCTGAAAAGAAGTTCAATTTGCTTCTAGCTTTGTAATCAGAATCAAAACCATTTGCTGCTAATGCATTTAATAATTCATACATTTTGACGATATTATCTGACAGTTATTACCAAATTTAAATAAAAATAAGTAAAATATGTTTGCTTATTCGATTGGCATCCCGGATCAGAGAGCTCTTCCGGATTATCAAAAGAAAGCGAAATAACTGCAACTAATACAGATACAGTTCGACGACTTTTCTAAGCCAATACAAAAGGTAGGGCGAGAGGGGCATAATTTCTCTCAGTCGACTATCTTGGAAGGGTGGAAATCCCTAGGAACTAGATGTGAGTGAGGATCATTAAAAAGTATTGATCGGTTTTCATTTGCACTTAAAAGTATATATCTTCGGCGGCAAGCAAAATTAGTAAATATCCAATTGAAATTATATGGATATTGATCAATTTTGCCTTCCGCCGACAATATGTATGTACCTATAGGCAAACAAAATTGTGTTTTGTTAACAATTTGCGAGGTAAAAGCTCAATTAATATACAGTTTGTCAAGAAAGTGTTTTGACAAGTAAAAATATTGCTTAACTTTATTTTTCCTTGCTAATAAAGACTCATCTATAATTTTGTTGAATTTTTTTTATTTACACTCCTTAAATTAATAGTCAAGTGACCAGATAACAAAAAATATATTCAATTTTATTAACACAACAGAAGAAAAAACAACAAAAACTAAAATATTCACAAATTTACGGTGTCAAGAAAGTCTTTTTACATATAACTGTAATAATTTTTTTATTTTTTTTGTTTCCTTCCTGAATTGCCAAATGAGTGTGGTAAAATTGTTTCAGTCATTGTTTATCCGCCGAAGAAGTATTAAGTAAAAAAAGTAAATAAAAATGTCTGGTAAAAGAGTTTCAAGTGACGTTATTCAGTTGGTTTATTGTAACCACAATAGAGGTAAGGGTGCAACAGAGTTAGCTCAGATGTTTGGCTTGACCAGGCAAACAATATATAATATTATTAATCGTGCAAAAAATGATGGATGGTTGCATTTAATAAAGGAAAAGGTCAGGCAAATATTCATCAAGAATAGTCAGAAAAAAAACCGTTGCTTTCACAAGACAACATAAGGAAAAGGATGACTTTCGCTACAGAGTATATGCGACCGTCTGACGAATTGGGATGACGTTATTTTCTGTGACGAAAGTAAGATAATGCTGAGGGACTCAATAGACTATGGCGGCAACCTTTAAAAGCGTTAGATAAACAAAATATTATTCCAACCATTAAATTTGGTAAATTGTCTGTTATGGTGTGGGCTTGTATATCAAGCAAAGGAGTTGGGGGCTTAATTTTTATTGTTGGTCATATGGATGCGAAGCAGTACTTAAATACTTTGCGTTCTCAGCTTCATACTAGCGCCCGTAAAATTGGTTTTGATGGCGGTGATTGCACCACAACACCGAAATTCAAATTTTATCAGGACAAACAAAATATGTTCAGTATATCAAAGAGGAATGGAAAAAAAATATTAGATCTATGAAACGTCGACTTCAAGCTGTTGCTTTTGAATCGAAGTATGCAAGAATGGTAACATTTGATCACATACCAAATTTATATAAACCACTTTTTAGGTTTTGAATTTGATTAGATTTTCTTAAAAATGCACCATATTGGACATTTTTAACATAATTGTTCGAAATACAAAAATTTATCAAAATCGTTAGAGCCGTTTTTGAGAAAAGGAATTTAATTTAAATTTAAGAAAATCGTTACATGAAAAATAAAAAATTAAAAAAAAATGTTTCAAAAATCGAAGTATGCAAATTTGTTCGAATTAATAGTATTAAAAAAAACAGTAAACATTTTTTGAGTTTGCTTTGTTCATTTTTGAGATATTGGCAGTTTTATAAATTACCGTTAATGGAATTTTTTTGAACAAACTTAGTACAAAAAAAACAAACATTTCTAGAAAAATTGTTATAAATGATTTTTACCCAACAAATTGTTTGGCAGGTACCGTTATTTCAAGCGATAAAGCAAAAAATAAAAAGATGCCTTGAGATGTAACACCTAAAAACCTTATATACTTTGAAGCAAATCCGTCGAACCGTTTCGCCATACGGCGCCCAGACAGACAGACCGACGGACGGCATTGGCGGAACCACTTTTTTGGACTTCTCTATAGCCGTTGTATCATACCTCATACTCAGTTTGAGTTCGAATTGTCCGCACGATCGCAATAACTTTCTCTTTAGTATACTAATGTATAAGAGAATGTTAAAAATAATGTGATAAAATTGACCTTTAAATGATTAAGGGCAAAGTGTAAAAAGACTTTTTTGACAATATAGTTTTATGAATATTTTATTTTTTGTTGTTTTTTCTTCTGTTGTGTTAATAAAATTGAATATATTTTTTGGTTCACGTGAAATAATGCGATATAATCATGCCTATTTTCAAAATTGAAATAAGACCAAATTGGGTTTATTTCTAACTACAGCAAATAATGCCAAAAAATTAATGGAAATAAAGCCAAAAAAAAATGTAATGTATTATAAATGGGGCATGCTGCCGCCCTGCAACCCCCTGCTTGCTTTCACTGTTAAATTTGGAGTAGGTGCGAAATTGTATATATCCACATATTTATTGGGTTTAAAAGAAGTTTGCATATGGGCAACCTCGTGCCTAACCCAAATCTTAGAGTAAAACCAAGCAGGGGGGTTGCAGGGGGCAGCCATATTTTATAAACATCACGAAATAATTCTTCTTCTCTCCATTTAACGCCGGCGTTATGATCAAGATTACAGGGATCATAAGCCTACCACTTCACTGCATTCCTACTGGTCCGCCTGTGGGTTTCGCGGGTTCGGTATCTTTTAATATCGGCAGGCATCCCAATTTTGGATCACTTCATCATTGAGGCCATTCAAATGCTGGTGTTTCTGCATTTGTGTCATCCAAGAGTTTTTAGGCCTGCTTCTCTTACGCGATTTTAAGGGAGGGTTGATTGCCATTTTGAGAGGGAACGTAGGATGCCTCCTTTGAAGCCATTCAAATGCTGGTGGTGCCACGCCCACAATTAAAAAAAAACGTTTTGAAGCTAAAGTTAGAGATAAAGGGTGTTACAACCTTCACAGGATATGTAGGCACTGCCCTCCTTTATAAGTTTGTCATATAAGGTTTTTAACCACGCCTTTCACAAGATATTTAGCCAATATTTTTTCCAACATATCGCCCAACAAAGTTTTTGGCCACGACCACTTTTTGAGGGCGTTTTTTTTTCAAAATATATATTTTTTTTAAATTTAATAGAATAAAATAAAATGCTATCCATCATCTTCTTAATGCTTTTTTCTTTGGGGCATATAGGCATATGGATAGGGTATCATACTGTTCGCCCCAAGCGCGGACTGTAGCATTTCCTTATGTTTAAAAGCGTTTTTATTTTGGGAAATTGTTTGCTGGTAAATTATTTTGTTGTTCACACGTTTTCATAACAATGTGTGCTGTGTTAATTGCTGCTAGATTGTAGACTGAAAGGTTTAAATACACACAAGCAAAAATAAAAATACGAAGGCATACACTTCCTTTGAAATTGGAGAAGCTGCGTGTGTTTTAAAAGCTGAAAAAGAAAGTTCAATTGTTATTAATTGAAAAATTAAACATTTATATACTACCGTCTAAATAAATGACCATTCATAATTGTTCTGCAAATTGAGGAACCTCACCTTGAACAATCTTCAATTCCTGTCACTAGCTACAGTTTTGCCTTTTTTGGCGAAAAAAATTTCAAAGGTCAAACCGAAAAGATGCTGACGTTGCTTTGGGGCAAAGCACTGTTTAAAATTTGTTGACAAAAGTCGATTTTAGGGAATCGAATTTAGTTTGGCTAGATTTTACAAGACTGCACCATCTTCGAAATCGCTTAAATTTTGTATTCCAGTTCCATCTTATGTCCTAAATTCAAATCTGCCAAAAAATGTTGGCGCTCTCTTACCGCTTGGGCGTGGCACGCCCCCAAAGTTACGAAAATTGTCTATGAAATGGTAACAAAATTTATGGAATGGAGTGTCCAATTGTTACAAAATTGATTTTATTTTACTCGTGAAATGTGTAGTTAATTATTAAAAAAGTTTCATCAAACTCGAGACCACGCCAGCGACAGAGGTTATGAGGGGTGTTCTGGTGGAGCTCTTCATCGCCGCAGCTCCTACAAATGTCGTCATTATTGACATTTACAGCTAGGTTCCAGAAATCGATATTGCAAATCGAGTGAAATCATTTTCAGTGTTCTATATTTCGATCGATTTGGGAACTTCGATTTTTTTTCGAAATCGCTTTGCGTGAAATTGAAAATACCTGATATCTGTCATTTGACACATTTTCAAGTGTTTTTATACCCTATCCTTAGGGTATAATCATTTTGACACATGAAAGTATTTAGCAATGTCCGTCCGTCCGTCCGTACGCAATTTTTAGGCCTTTAAAATTAAACTAGGTGAAATTTGCACAACATATTCCCTAGGGTCCAGAACCGGTTAAGTGTAAAATTTGTTTTAATACGTCCACTGCCACGCCCACAATTTAGAAAAAAACTGTTTAAAGCTAAAGTTAGAGAGATAGAGTGTTACTACTTTGACAAGACATGTAGGCACCGCCCTCCTTTATAAGTTTGTCATCTAAAGTTGTTTGCCAGGCCTACTTTTTGGGGGCTTTCTTTGAACATTTTTATAGAAAGCGAAAAAAAATGTTTAACACGATATTTAGCCAATTATTTTTTCCAACATATCGCCCATACAAAGTTTTTGGCCAGGCCCACTTTTTGGGGGCGTTTTGTCAAAAAAAATATATATATTTTTTTAAAATTTAATAGAATGAAATAAAATGCTATCCATCATCTTCTTAATGCTTTTTTGTTTGGGGCATAAAGGGATATGGATAGGGTATCATACTGTTCCCACCAAGCGGACTGTATGTTTATTTTTGGAAATTGTTTGCTGGTTAATTATTTTGTTGTTTACGCGTTTTAAAGTATAATTAATAAGTGCTGTGTTCATTGCTGCGAGATTGCAGGCTGAGAGGTTTAAATACACTCAAGAAAGAAATGAATAGACGAATGCTGAGAGATTTATCTAATCCCTTTTAAATTGGAGAGCAAACCAATCGATTTCGATTTCTGGAACTTAGCTGATAGTGCCATATTTCCTGGAGTCAAATTTTTTGGATAATTTCATATTATGTATTTGCATGTCGAGATCGCAGTAATGAAAAATTTGAGATACAATTTTTTGGCTTTATTTCTATTAATTTTTTGATATTATTTCGTTTTGCATATTGAAATATATAAAGCCAAATTGGTCTTATTTCCTTTATGGAATTTAATTAATGCTGGCTCTCGCCAGCGATATTTATAAAAGGAAATATAAGTGCAAGGTATAAAACAAGTTCATAGCAAAATATATTGTTTCATCTATATTATGCATTTACTATTAGTTTTAATCGCAAAAATATTTCCCGATTTGTTTGCGAATACAAACGTTTGTTACATCATTAGTTACATAATATTGCGTATGGCAGTCTTGAGGTATAAAGTATACAGTATCAAGGATTCTCACGAATTTATATTTACCGTACGGTACGGTAACATTAATGCAATATTTGTGATTCGGGAATTTTTTCAGCTTACCGTTACATAATTATTACTAAATTGATAAAACTTACTTAAATTACATCTTTATATTTTGTATGGCTTGATGTGTTTAGTATGAAAGTAATTAAAGAATGTAATTCCATGTACAAATATAACTATCAGTCATATGAATAAACAATTTAACACTACGAATATGTACATTCATTAATTCTATTAATGTAAAAAAAAAAGTATACTAAAAGAGAAACAACATTTCCTTAGATTTAGTAACATTGTAAGTGGCCTACGCATATTTATTGCTCTTTATGTTTGGTATTTTACATAATGTAGGTATTTACATTTATGCAAGTTGTAAATGATTTTATTTTTTTTTAAATACTATAAATATGTTTATGTTTGTAGGCCACGATACCTAGATAGTATTTATCTATATACTACAATTTAGTACATATGTATATGATGTACCATGTATATATACACAATATGCATATATAAACGCCGGCAATATTATGATCTTTTAAAATTTAATAAGAGCCAAGAGCCTTAATCTCTATACGACAGCTGTGAACCAGCATGGATTTAATTTCAATAGCAATAACTGCCTTAATGACCGCCTGTCTATCACACATTTCGGCATAGTGGCTGACTTACTGCCTACAGGAAAACTGCAAATTCAATGTTCAATAAATTATTGCCATTTGTAAAAAAACAGTACATTATCCGGTCGTGTTAATGTAATTAACATTATATTGCTTCGTAATTTGAATCTCTCAAACCTTTGTAATGGTACTATATTCAAAGTATATTCAGTAAGATGCCACTTGTGTTAATTTCAATTTAGTTCACGCGCATATCAAAATTGGAAAGGTGAAGAATTTAAAATTACGTTTGTTTGTATAAATTATTAAATATACTTTACCTGTTATAATCATCATAAAAAAAGCTTAATTTATGTTTTGCGAGTACAGTTAATAAATCCGAGAGTCAAACTTGAGGAATGATTTATATAGCTCGAGATTATATCAGTGATGTAATATGAATAACAATTTGAACCAATAGGAAGAAAAAAACCGAGATTATATCAGTGATGTAATATGAATAACAATTTGAACCAATAGGAAGAAAAAAACTTATTATTTATACACAAACCTTCGTTAATAATATACAGACAAATAAATTGCCGAATAGCTTGATGGCTAGATGCGATTCTTCAAGACAGACGTGAGTCAATCTGCGGAATTTTTTTTAATCATTTTATAATCAGTCTCATTATTGCAGTCCCTCAATTTTGAAGAAAGACATCAGAATTTTTCATCCAATCCATTTAAATCCCATTTTCTTCTAAAATTTAAGTTTATTTATAAATATTAAAAGGGTCAATTTCCAAAGTTGTCGGACGCTTAGAGCATGTCCCTCGTTTGGTTTCACTGTTAGATTTGTTTGGTTTGTTACTGTTTGTTTGTTTGTTTATTTTTATTTGGCATATAATACTATTAATTACATGTATTTAAAATTTAACTAAGTTAAATTTAACGTTAATATGATATAATGTAATAATAAGATACTAATAAAATAAAAATAAAAAAGGTAATTTAAATATGAGATCTTACATAATTTGAAAGTAATTGTTTAAACCTTCTCAAGACTGACTCATTTTTAATTTCATTAGGTAATTCATTGAATAGTTTGAGTCCTTTATACATAAGCATATTTTGAGTTCTTTGGTCTCTATATAATTGCAATCTAAAATTTGAATTTGATCTTAAATTATATGGTTGAACATCTTGAATGAATTGCAAATTTGAATATAGGTAACTAGGAACGATTTTAAACTTTATTTTAAATACAAATAATATTGCATTGTAGGTGATTCTCTGCTTAACACTTAACCACTGCAAGCATGATAGCATCCACTGTATCGGCGTATAAAAGCTGCACTTCAGTATTATCCTCATAGCCCTGTTTTGTAGGAGCTGGAGCCGGTTCATATTTGTTATATTTCCCATGTATAAAATTGTAGAGCAGAATTCGAAATGGGGTTTTATAATCGTGTTGTAAATGTTAATTGCACACATTGTTGAAATATTTCTTCGAATTCTATTTAGAAATCCAATTTTTTTAGATATTTTTTTTTTGGTAATGTAATTTAAATGGCTGTTAAAATTTAGTTCATTATCCAATACCAACCCGAGATACTTTACTTCTTGGTCTTGCTCGATTAGTTCATTGTTTGTTATCAAGTTTACATTTACTTTATCATTTATTACCATGCACTTTGATTTATTAATATTAAGTTTTAGTTTATTTACACTTAGCCATGAACAAAGATCGTTTAAATCACTATTTATATTGTCCTGTAATACGTCGATGTCTTTACGGCACACGAACATAAGAGCATCATCGGCGAACAAAGAAATTTTGCTGTATTTCATCACTTTGCTTATATCATTTATATAAATTAAAAATAGCAGAGGACCAAGAATGGTGCCCTGTGGAACGCCAAAAGTTGTTTGTTGGCTATCTGATATACATGTTTTTATCTTAGTTCGCTGGCTTCTCTCACTTAAGTATGATTTAAACCATTCAAGTTCTATATTTTTTACACCGTATTTATACAATTTTTCTACTAGCAGTTTACGGTCTATTGTTTCAAACGCTCTTTTAAAGTCTAAAAATATCGCGATTATTTTGTTTCTCTCATGCCTTTGTTCTTTTAGTGTCATAATCAACCAATTTAATGACGTTTCACATGAGTGACCCGGTATAAAACCCGATTGATTTTCCACTAGGAGTTTATTGTTTTTCACGTATTTATAAAATTGATCGTACGCGGCTTTTTCGATAATTTTTTCTGTTATTGGAAGCATATTTATGGGCCTAAATGTATCACAATTTGTTGTACCACTCTCTTTCGGAATTGGAATTATTATAGACTCCTTAAGATTTCGAGGAAACACACCTTGAATGAATGATTTGTTTATAATTTTTATAAGTAATGGACCTATTATATCATAGCAATCTAACACCATTTTTATATTTAAGTTCATTGCATCACGTTTTTTATTAATTTGTTTGCATATGACTAATAATTCATTTATATTTATTTGTGTAAACTTAAAAACTGTAGGTAGCTCGATAATATAACTGCAGTTCGTATTATTGACTAAAATCGAATTGCTCATAATATTTATACTGTCTATAAAATAAGAATTAAACTTATTAGCAATAATCTGTTTATTACTTTCTTTCCCGTCCAAAAATTGCACTTCATTTATATCTTCTTTTTCCTTCTTTAACACTAACATTTTAATAGCTGACCACATATGCTTCTGACTAGAGCATTTATCAATTTTATTGCACATATAATTCTTCTTCGCAACTTGTAATTTATATTTGTACAGGTTTCTTAATCTTCTATATTCATCCCAGTCCTCTGGCCTATTAAATCGAATTGACTTGTTGTAGCACGTCACTTTATGTTTTTTGAGTAACTCAAGCTCATGAGTAAACCACGTATTATTGCACGAAAAGATAGGTTTTTTTATAGTAAGTTCACCGATGGAATCGCTAAGTACTTTTAGCAAACCCTCTGATAACTCATTTAAATCACTAAGAGTATTTAGGTTTAGGCATTTATCCCGAATTAAAGACTTGAATTCTGTTTTTTTATATATGAAAACGTCCATGTAATTAATTTTACTAGGCATTTCCCTTTTTTGGTAGGAACATTTACAATAATGGATTCATGGTCACTGATTTTCAAATCTGGGATTGTGTCAGCCCAGACTTCCATTTCGGAAACGGTAATAACGAAGTCAACTAACGTACATGAAGTCGCGGTTATTCTTGTCGGTTTATTTATTATTTGTTTGCAGTTATTATTCGTTAATATTTCGTTTATCCTTGTTTCATATGTATTTTTTGTTAACAAATTTATATTAAAGTCACCAACTATTATATTTGTTGTCATAAGTAATATCTGATCGATCCATTCGGAAAAATATGAGCAGAACTCGCTTTCAGAACCACTGGGTGATCTATAAAAAAACCGCCACAGTTTCATTTACACCCTTGGACAATATTTGGATACATAAGCCCCATACTTTCATCTGAATATGCATTTTATTTATTATCTTGTAGCGAAAATTGTTCTTAAGATAAAAAACTACACCGCCAGTATAACTGCTTGTACTATTACATCGGATTAGCACATAATTTGGTAAATTTATTTCACTATTTTGTACATCCTTCGTTACATGTGTTTCTGAAATAGCTATTAAATCAAATTCATTGTCTTTAAGGATAGCTTCAATCTGGTTAAAGTTATTAATTAAACCCTGGGCATTGAAGCACCAGAACTTTAGTTGCTAATAATCTATTGTCTCTTTAAACACTTTTAACTTTCTAATGAATACTGGACATGATTTATCTGTAGCTTCATGCTCACAATTTGAATCTAATCCTAACAATTCATTATGCTTTAAACAATTAATACATTTTATCACACTATTTTTGCATTCTTTTACACTATGTTCTTCACCACATTTAATACAAGCAATTTTATTTTTACACTTATCTGCCTTATGGTTAAATCCCTGGCAATTAAAGCATCTTGTTACGTTGAAGAATTCTCTCACGAAACATTTCACCCATCCAACTTTGATTTTGCCTAATTGGAGTATTTTTTTATAACATTCACTATCAACTTCAATAACAACATTTAAATTTCTCCATTTGTTTTTATTGATAAATGTTCTTACTACTTTCATTTCACAATCACTCAGTTCAGGATTTTGAGCTTTCACCTTTTTTAAGATCTGGTCCTTATTTTCGTCACTCTCCAAATTCATAATACACACTTTGGGTTTTATCATGTCTTGTATTTTTACTTTGTAATTGTCATTCAGTTTGTTTTCAATCTCGGATTTTAATTTCACTGACGAGTCTTTGTCATTACACCGAATTGCAATGCCTCCTTTATTTTTATTGATCATGCTGTTTACATTTATATTTGTCGGATCTATGTTAGATTTTATTTCTTTTCTTGTTTCTTTTGATTCCTGATTCCTTTTGGGATAGACAAGAACAGAAGGTTCGCTCTTCTTCAGAACTTCTGAGAATAGTTTAGCATTCTATCTCTTTCCATCACATTCTGTCACACTTTTTGTATTTTTTTTCATTTCGTTTTTAATTTCATTCACCGACTTTGAAATATATTTGACACTTTCTTTAAGATGATCATTTTTCTCACTTGCATCAATTGCCGATTTTGTTATTATTTCATTTTTTAGCTCCAGAACCGTTGAAGAAATCGTTTGCATTTCTTCTTTCAATTAATTATTTTGTTCGTTCTCACTTTTTTTTAACAGTTCACTTTTAATTAGCTTGTTCATGTTCATAACTTGCTCCGTTAGCATATGAATATTTTTATTTAGCACTTCAATTATTTTTTCATATTTTGACTGTTGGGATTCCAACAAGCCATCGTATTGCTTTATTATTTTGCCCGGTATTACAACACAATCACTGCAACTATAACCAAGGTTTAGATTTTTTTTAACAACGCAACGTCATATTCCGTCAATTGGCCCTCACAGCACCCACGATGAAAGAACCTTTTGCAGAATCCGCTACACGGTACAATATAACTATCCCCGCGACTAAATCCTTTATCGCATTTTCCGCAGAAATCATCCATTGGAACGATTAATTAACGTGTCCAATTGATAACAAATTGGATCCTGAGGAATTTTAAATAGTTTAGTGGTAACTCTGACCAATAAAACCAAAAAAAAAAAATTATTAATTTGTATTAGCACTTATTTACACGTTCGCTTATCTCTCACTCTCACTTCAAGTTGTTAGACTGTTAGACTTCGTGAAACTACAGTGAAACCAAGCTGGGGGGTTGCAGGGGAGCAGCATGATTCCCCATATTCCATTCGATGATTCTTAGTAATTGAAATAACCTTCAATGGAAAAAGTCGCCTTATTTCTATGTTGATGTGGAAATAATACCATTCTTTTATTTTTCTTTTTTCATACGTGTTGCATTGGGGATCTGCTTTATATTGATTTTTTGATGGAACTTTATGCCATTATGAAATAAAGCCCAACTTTTGGGCCATTTTTTCATTGTTTTTGGGGCTTTATTTCTTACAGCTAGGTTCAACATTTCACTTTCACTCGAAATGAAATCGAAATCGATCGACAACAAATGTGTGTGTTCTACATTTCACTTTAATTTAAATTTTTCGAAATCGAAACAAAGTGAGATTGTTGTGTTCCACAATTTGATTTTGTCGATTTCAAATCGATCTGTCATTCTACGTGAAATGGTGAAAACAGAGTAAGAAATTTGAAATAAGTCTGAGGAATCTGAAGTTTTGTGAGAAAATTTCAGAAAAGATTTGAAGAGGAGTCATGGTCCACCATAGAGGGACGCGAGTGGATAGAAAAAAAAAATTCGATTCTCCAAAATCGTTAGAACTTTTGTTAAAATTTTTGATACTGTACTTTGCCTTAAAGCGACGTCAAAATCTTCTTCGATTGACCTTTGGAAAATTTCTTAGCCAAGAAAACGCAAAACTGTGGCTAGCTGCAACGTTCCTGACACGTTGCAAATTGCTCAAGGTGAATGACATTCATTTAGACGGTAGTATGACACGGAGCTATAAATATTTAATGACTTTTAATTAAAACAATTAAACTTTCGATTTCAGCTTTTATAATGGGTATGTTTCACCTCCAATTTCAAAGGGATTAGAAATATAGAACACTGAGAATGATTTCACTTGATTTGCATTATCAATTTCGATTTCTGGAACTTAGCTGATAGTGCCATTTTTCCTGGAGTCAAATTTTTTGGATAATTTCATATTATGTATTTGCATGTCGAGATCGCAGTAATGAAAAATTTGAGATACAATTTTTTGGCTTTATTTCTATTAATTTTTTGATATTATTTCGTTTTGCATATTGAAGTATATAAAGCCAAATTGGTCTTATTTCCTTTATGGAAGTGAAATAATGTTGGCTCTCGCCAGCGATATTTATAAAAAGAAATATAAGTGCAAAGTAATAAACAAGTTCATAGCAAAATATATTGTTTCATCTTTATTATGCATTTACTATTAGTTTTAATCGCAAAAATATTTCCCGATTTGTTTGCGAATACAAACGTTTGTTACATCATTAGTTACATCATATTGCGTATGGCAGTCTTGAGGTATAAAGTATACAGTACCAAGGATTCTCACGAATTTATATTTACCGTACGGTACGGTAACATCAATGCAATATTTGTGATTCGGGAATTTTTTCAGCTTACCGTTACATAATTATTACTAAATTGATAAAACTTACTTAAATTACACCTTTATATTTTGTATGGCTTGATGTGTTTAGTATGAAAGTAATTAAAGAATTTAATTCCATGTACAAATATAATTATCAGTCATATGAATAAACAATTTAACACTACGAATATGTACATTCATTAATTCTATTAATGTAAAAAAAAACGTATACAAAAAGAGAAACAACATTTCCTTAGATTTAGTAACATTGTAAGTGGCCTACGCATATTTATTGCTCTTTATGTTTGACATTTTACATAATGTAGGTATGTACATTTATGCAAGTTGTAAATGATTTTGTTTTTTTTTTTTAAATACTATAAATATGTTTATGTTTGTAGGCCACGTTACCTAGATAGTATTTATCTAATTACTACAATTTAGTACATATGTATATGATGTACCATGTATGTATACACATATATAAACGCCCGCAATATTATGATCTTTTAAAATTTAATTAATTTTATGCTACTTTAGACGTAATATAGGATTATTAGTTGTCCGATGTTGCAGGGTGTCCAGGTGAAGAATATACAACTAGGAAGGTGGTGAATTCTCGAAAAAAAATTTGATCACATTTGTTGTACCATAATGTTACTTTAAATTCTTCTAACATTTAATAATTGTTAACGTAATATAATGTTCCCAAAAATCAAACTTTAAATTAGAAGGTTATTAATAGAAATTTAATAACTTCGATTAATTTTACTAAAACTGAAGTTTTGTGGGAAAATTTGCTGCACATCTAAATATTGTTGTTATGAACAACATAATCGACATCATAGCTTTCGTTTAGGAGATATGTCATACTTCTTCTCCCCATTTAACGATGAGATTATAATCAGTATTACAGAGATCATAATCCTCCCACTTCACTGCATTCCTACTGGTCCGCCTGTGGGATTCGCCGGTTTGACCTCAAAAAATATCTGCAGGCATCCCGATTTTGGATCACTTCATCATTGAGGCCAATCAAATGCTGGTGTTTCTGAATATGTGTGATAGGAGTTTTTAGGCATGCCTCTCTTACGCAATTGTAAGGGAACGTTGATTGCCATTGGCTTTTTGACGAATCTGCTTTTGTAGAATCTTTGAACATGACAATACCAACTGAGACAGGATATATGTCATACTAATCGAATAAATAAGTAAACAATTACAAGAACGATAGAATAGTAAAAATATATATAAATACATAAATACATCTCCTTAAATAACTTTGTTTGCGCTGATGATGGAATCATTTTAAAATTAATACATAATGGTACATCATACATATGTTACTAGAAAATAAATTTAATTTCTTAGAACAAAAAGCTGCAAAATTTATAATCGTTATCTACTTGAAATTAAGTAAAAATGATATTGCGTCGTAGGTATTAATTTATAGTACATTTGTCAAACATCTGTTTGATGGACGCTACTCGACCAATTTACTGATTTCTTAGTTCCACTATTTTTGGAGCCACTGGTAGTTCTTGTGCTGATTCTCTGTTGTGGAGAATCTTCGAATTCAGAATCTTCTATTTCACATATGTGCGTAGAGAGATCACTATTTGATTCGCAGTCATGGGGCTGGTAATTGTCCAGGAGTGACGTATTCTCAGTTGGACCTGAAATATAGTTGAATATATATTTATATGTATTAGTATAATATATGTACTCATATTTAATTGTACATTTAATAAAATAGGTCTTAGTCACCATTCAAAACGACGAGTGAAACATATGGAAAAGCAATGCCTGATATAAATAATAAAAATCCCTTTCAGACTCTTATGACTTTTTCAAACTTTTTTGGCTATCTAACGAGCACTTGATATATATGATTTTGTTCTGTTTAGGCGATACGATACAACAACAGAGTACCTGTGCCGACCATTCATTGATTCTGATAATGCTTCTTCTACAATGCAGTTGTGTGTCGGGAGCTTACATACGGTTCACATTTTTAAAAAGTATTAGAGAAAATTAAACGGCAGTTAATGTAAAGATGCCCGTTATGCCATACAAAGCTTGATCAAATCAAGGGAGATTGTTTTTTATTTACTTGAGGGCATTTAATGAGTATGTTTTAATATTTACCACAGCTATTGATGACTAAGTCTAAATCACTGACTTCCCGGCGACTTCTTCGATTTGGAAAACCATATCCAGAAACGTCTTCATCTGAGTCATTTCTAACTAGTCTGTTTCTTGCAGTTTGACTATTCAGCAATTTAGTACTGGATAAAGATGTTTCTCCATCGGTTTCGCTTTGAATATTGTATGGGGGTAAATAGCTATTAGGATGTCGATGGTAGGTATCACCTTAAAGAAAATTAAGAATTTAATATAAATATATTGAAGTATCATGTATCGTAATTCTTAAAGATATTAATATACATTTTGTTTTATTTTTAGACATGAATGTGTTTATTAAATTACTTACATTTATTACTATTATTTATAACTAAAGGCACTGAGCAGCAAAAAAGACAAAACAAATAAATAATACATATGAGATTCACTTAATAATAAACTAACCTGTGTTAAATCTATATTCTTCACTTCCGCTATCCAAAGGGTTTAGACCCGACATAGTATTGTGTGTTTCAAAAGCCATAGAGAGATGTTTTTCACTACTATTGCAATCGCTTTCTTCCATGTATTCAGATTCGATGTCTTCATTTAGAGTTTCTATATCACGCATCGGGTCCACAGGACCAGAGTCTAAAAATTCACATAAATTGAAAAGCATTAAAAAATTGTATTAAATGTATTATTAAGTTGCTGTAACCGCTTGGCTTCGCCCGTTCAAAATTATGTATCAGCTTTTTTGAAAAACATAACTTAATTTGGATCAAAATAGGATTGGAATGTATAAAAGATTCTGAAGTCTTTCTTCAGAAGTCGCAACGCGAGGAAACCTTTTGCAATAGTTTTGATCACGACATAGATTCATATCGTCTGATGAATTAACCCCGCGCGGTCTTATTTAATTTTTATATCGCGGACTAAATTCATGATGCCTTATTTCACGGAACGCTTTTGTTCACCAGTTACAACAGCAATATAAAAACATAAGGAAAGGCTACAGTCCGCTTGGGGTGAACAGTATGATACCCTATCCACATCCCTATGTGCTCCCAAGAAAAAAGCGACATTACTAAATAGTTTTAGGTTTTGGTTCTGATCATAAATATATACACTTTTATGGGTCTACGATGAATATTAAGGGGTGTTACAAACTATGTGTCAAAATTGATATACCCTTAGGTACCCTATCATACAAATAAATAAAAAAACAAATAAAACGGCTGTCATATTTAAAATGTTACTACTTTTTAAGCTAAAGATTTTCCCAACTTTTTCGTAAAGTCTCATTTACATTTGGATGTACAGATTAAAAATGAACTATGAACTATATCAATTTTATTTATATGATGATGATTTCGACAAACAATGCTATGTATGAATGAACATAAAATTTGATGTACATATATGTATGTATATTAAATTTGACCGCCCTTCGTGTTTTTTTCGTTTTCAGAGATATGTTGCCCATCTATGTTTAAAGGGAGAGAGTGGAGCTGTAAGGGGATACGGTAACGGGGAGAGGGGGTTATATACTATCGCTTGTGCTTCTAGCCCAAATTTGAATGTTCTTTCAAAGCTGTAATTGGGGCCTCCTCCGTGGTGAGTGTAGATTACTCAAGGACAGGGCGGAGGGATATGTAAGGGGGATAATGATAAACGGGGACTGACTTTATCTCTGGAGCTACTCAGCCGATTTAAAAAAAAATTCGGTCAGCATTGTAATGGTGACATCCTTCGGAGTATATTTCTGAGGGTTATTATTACATTCGAGTGAAGACGCGGGTATAGTCTAGTTAATAGTAAAATAAACATATTAATATAACTTACTCAGTGGTAAATGAACACTCCTTGTATGTGATTCATTACTTTCATTACTATGAAAACTTGATGAGTCGGGTACTTCAACGCCAGGAACTTCGGTAATATCAGGCAATGGATTTTGACTTCTCCTAGCCCAATCGGAGCAATCCCAGTGATATTGCCCGTGGTTGTTTGGTGAATCATCGAAAGCACTTTGTGAATTGATGTTTGGAAGGTTGACATGCAGTAGTTTACTATTTAAAGGCGTAGGCTTAAGGCATGCTAAGCGCATAGTATGGTTGTTATAATGTTCAATTTTACGTTCTAAAATGTGAAAATAAAAAAGTTGTAATTGTTTTGCATATTTTACGAAGTTAACAATGCATCCTACCGTTATTTAGTTTATTATCACTAAACGTTTTTAGCTGCATTTGATCCGACCATGTTTGCTTATGAAGGGATTCCGCGTCACTGGTTGTGGTCCCATTAATATTTATGTGTTGATTCGCGCAATTCAGTTTTTGATATTCTGGCGGCACATTTTCAAGTTCATCTCCCGCAGATCCATAACTTCTTAATATATCCAAATTGTTAACGAACATTGTATTAATGGGAAATTGAACATCATTCGAGCTTGCTGTGTAGCTTTGTGGTCGTTGTTGCACTTCTAAATTACTCAATTTTGAACCGCGTTTAAAGTCTTCCTTGGGCAAAATTGCATTTAAAGATATTTCTTTACGCGTCTCGTTATTTACATTGGTATTTTCTGAATTCATTGACCTTCGACTGCACAAAAAGTAGCATAAGCTGGCGATAACTATAAGTAAAACACCCATAATTGAACAAACGATACCAATCATATCTTCCAGCGGCAAGTTTCGAAGTTGCGTGGTTATTGAATTGGAATACAGTGGATCTCCACAACTAGCACCAGTCAAATCAGGCGGGCAAATGCATCGAAAACTGCCCTCTTCATTTATGCAAGTAGCTCCATTACCGCAAGGTTGATTTTCACATTCGTCGACATCAATTTCACATGTTGCCCCCATGTATCCTCTGCACATGCAATGAGCGGAATTGTCACCTTCTTCACAAACGCCTCCATTTTTACAGGGATTTGGAGAACAAAAGCGCCCATATTCACAACGCTTTCCTGACATTCTTGGCGGACAGTGACATGAATAATTGCCAGAGCCCTCGGCATAACATTTCCCTCCGAATAAACATGGAAAGGAAGCACATGGATCTAAGTCATTTTTACAAAATGGACCAGTAAACCTTGAATGACATTGACATTCGAAATTGTTTACACCAATATTCTTGCAAATTCCACCATTAAAGCACGGCTGCGTTCCGCAGATTCCAAGAGGGACCAGAACTGTAGAACTGTCACATGTAAATTCTACATTAGCAAAACGTTTTAGTACAGCTACTGTACTACTTCCTGTCATGTGTAATGGAACTAATTCTCTAGCTAGTTGAATATCGTCCATGCAACCGACAAATCCTCGTTGAATATCTTCGAATCCCAATACCGATGGATGAGGACGAACTTCTGCGCCCATATATATGTCGTTTGATTGTAAATTCAAGAGTCCATTAACACCCGGAGCACTGCCCTGAGCGACGTGCTTTCCATCGACGACAAGTTTGGCACTGTTGCGCTCTCGTTCCAACTTAATTTCATGCCACTCTCCATCGGACACATAAATACTAGATACACTTATTAGTCCTTCACCGGAACCTAAGTCGAAACGATATTGAACTACTCCATTCGAAATTTCTAAAATATTATAATCTACTTTTCCTGATGCATACATCAAGTTTCCACTCTGTTGTAATGTTCGTATTCTTAATGTGAATATTAGCTGATCTTCTAAAACTGTTTTGCCTACCATTCGGTCGATTTTGTAGTGCGCATAACTTTTACCACTAAAAGACACTGGACTAATGGGGTTGTAGCAAGGATAATCAAGACAGTTGTTTATATCGCGATCGCAGGTTGGACCAGCATAGCCATGAGGACAAACGCATCGATAACCCTCAGAATTCCCTTCGGGTAAACAAATTTTGTATAAGGAGCAAGGATTAGATGCACATGAATTCACAGCCTCGTCACATTTTTCGCCTCCGTAACCTTGATTGCATTTGCATTCATTGACGTGTTTGTATACAGCTGACACAAAACTAGTAACATCTGTTGCTATAGTGATAACATTTTGCTTGTCCAAGAATATTTTATATTTGCATAATCCATGCATACACTTTGCTTGGTTGCATTTCGTTTTGATTATTTCGTCAATGATTAAATTAGTGGCTTCTTCAATTTCTTCGACACTATCGGATATAGTACTTAATATTTCCTTTGATGAAAAATAGCCATCTGCATTTGGGTTGGCTTGTTGTTTTCGAACAGTAAAGACGACATCTAACTTATTCTCTTCCACCCTTTTTAAATCAGTGTGTCGACTGATGCGTCTGTTATAATCCACTTGATTTAAGTTATCTTTAAATGGCTGCACTGAAATGATTATAACATCTTTTTGTCTTGTGCGCATGGCTGTACGTATGGATCGAATAAACCCCTTACGATGGCTAAGAATAAAATCTTCTGGCGTAATATTACTAAATCTTAAAATGATAGCATTTTCAAGCATTTGCTTAGTTATTAAATCCACCGTGATTTTTATGATTGCAAATGCAGTAAACTTTCCGTCCGATGCCGTAACATTAACTCTATAGTCTCCAACATCAAGATTTGGTAGCGCAATTAAAAACCCACTCTCTTTGGAAATATTAAAAAGGGTATGCGGGGAGAAAAGAAAGCCAGCAGTCGGTACTAAATTATAAGTCAGTGAATCGTATTGATCTTGATCTGTGGCGTACACCCTCCCAATGGTTCCACCGGGAAACTCATCTTCAAATGAATTTATTAATATTTCAATTGGGGTGATGACAGGCGGATATTGGCTTTCTTCAATTACCTTTACAAAGACCCATGCATCGGAATATAAGGGGGGAGTACCGTTATCGAACACTCTTATGAGCATATTATAGGTACTACGTACTTTATGATTAAATCGAGTTGCGGTCCGTAATGTTCCATCTTGCTCTAAGCGAAAAGCTCCACCATCATTACCACTTCGAAAATCGAAAGTATACGGTACAGAGTTTGGCATTGTGTCTGCATCTTGAATTTCAAATTTAATTAAAACATGACCAAGCTGCTTATCTTCTTGTACAATTACAGTATAATTTGATTTAGTAAATAAAGGAGGATTATCATTGGCGTCGGATACATCAATATTGATATGCGCGTAACTGAACAGTTCCGGACTTCCACTGTCTCGTGCTCTAATTTCAAGAACATAGCTGGAAATTGATTCTCTGTCGAGTGGCCCCGCTACCGATAAATATCCAGTATCTTTGTCAACTGAAAATTGATTGAATCGATCCCCTCTCTCGATGTTGTAGCTCAAACGTCCATTTTGATATGAATCGGCATCGAAAGCTCTAACTTGAAGAATTTTATCTCCAATTAACGCATCTTCTCTTATTCGTGCGGAATATGAATTTTGTAAAAATTGTGGACTATTGTCATTTATATCAGCTACAGTAATATTAATAGATGCTAAATTGCTAAGCGGAGGAGTCCCCCCGTCTACAGCTTGTATGGTTAAAAGAAATTGTTTTGTTTTCTCATAATCAAGTTCTCCATTGACAACAACACTGCCAGTATTACGATTAATATCGAATTTATTTTGTTCATTTCCACCTATTATAGAATAGTATATCTCAGCATTGACTCCTGTATCGCGAGATGTTGCTAATATTTGAATAACTTCATGACCAAGAATACAGTTTTCAGCTACAGAAGCAAAGTAGTGACGCATTGTAAATTCTGGTGGATTGTCATTTATATCCTGAACATTGACAATTAGTGTGGTAATGCTAGAGAGCTTTGGAGATCCCAAATCAGTGGCTATGACAGTAAGATTGTACATCGCAATATATTCTCTATCTAGTGCTTTTATAAGTGTTATAATGCCAGACTCTTCTGATATCTTAAATGTTCCATTACTAGAAGTGGGTTCCAGCAAAGAATATCGTATTTTTCGATTTATACCAACATCTTTGTCAGTGGCATGGACTTTCGTCGCCAGCGTTCCGATTTCAGCATCTTCAGATAGTGTTAAGGTGTACGATTCCATACTAAATGTTGGAGAATTATCGTTAACGTCAGATACTTTTATTTCTATTTTCGATATACATTCCCACGATAATTGATCACGGTCTTGTACATGAGCAGTCAAATAATAATGAGAAGTCACTTCCCGATCTATTTCACGAGCTGTTTTTAGAATACCCGTATCATTTTCTAAGAAGAAATCGTCAGACTCGTCGCCTGTAAGGAAAAATTTAAGCTTAGAAGAACTTTCTTCATCTGCATCAGAAGCTATTATTTTTAAAATAAACGTTCCGGGCAAAATTAATTCATTAATTGTTTCTTTATAACGATATTTTTGGCAATAGGGAGGGTTGTCGTTAGCATCCTTGACAATTATTGTAACATTCGTACAAGTCGTAAATTTTCCATCAGTTGCTATAATGTTTAATGTATACGAAGAGATTTTCTCTCTGTCCAATGGCTTAACAATAAAAAGATCTCCAGATTCTCGTATATGAAATTGTGATAATGGGTCACCGGCTGTTATATAATAATCTACTACTGTGTTTGCATCTAAGTCTTTATCAGTAACAGATAACTGTAAGAGTACAGTACCCGGAAGAGCTTCTTCATCAACCGCTGTTTTATAGTTAGGCGATTTGAATATTAATGGGTTGTCATTGTAATCTCTTAACTTTATTACAACTGTACTTTTTCCTGAATGTTTTGGTTGTCCAAGATCAGCTGCAACAACTTGAAATCGATATTCACTTCGTTTTTCGCGATCCATTGTAACAAGCGTTGTTATCCAACCTGTATACACATCGATGTCAAATACATTGGAAATATCACCAACATCATCAGCAAACAAATAACGAATTTCACCATTTGAACCATGATCAGAATCCTGCGCAGCAACCATCAGTATTGATGTCCCTTTTCCAATGTTTTCAGCTAGTGCTATGTTATATGGATTACTTTCGAAAATCGGTGCATTATCATTTTCATCTTGAACGTGTAAAATTAATTGAGTAACAACTTTGAATGACTGTTCACTTCCTGTTTCAGCTAAGATGCCTATAAAGTGAATGTCTTTTTTTTCTCGATCAAGAGTTTTTACCAAAGAAATTTCACCCAGTTCATTGATTGAAAACTGTTTGTCTTCGTCGAAATCAGAAATAATTTTATATTTCACTGTCAAATTTCCAGTCAAACGTACTCTAGTTATTAAAGTACCTGGAGTTGATAATTCCGATATAAATTGTTTGCGTTCTTTTTGTTCAAATACGGGTAAATCAGAAGTATCGTCGATAATTAGTACTGAAACAGGGACATCATTATGCAATGAAGGTGTGCCAGCATCGTTGGCTCGGATAAAAAATTCAAATACTTGGTTAACATATTTTGAAGCTGATGTTTTCAGGTAGACTGATCCATTTCTTTCATTGACCCCGAACAAACTTTTTATCTTGTGACTTTCAGATTCGTATATTGAATACCAAATTTCGCTGTTCTGGTTTTCATCTTTATCCAATGCCAATACCTGTTTATTAAATTTAATCAAAAATATATTAAATACATGGGTGTTTTTTTTTATTAAAAAATATATTATATGTTACCTTTAAAAATGGAAGGAGTATTTGCAAGTCGCTCTTTATCACTGCGTGGTATTCCTTGAGTACAAACATAGGAGGATTGTCATTCTCATCAATAATTTGTACTTTAACGGTTGCAAAACCTGATCGACTTCCAGTATCGGTTGCAATTACTGGAATATCGTAAGATGAATGCATTTCTCGGTCCAGGGATACTTTTGTTTCGATAACTCCTTTAGTTTTATCAATAGAAAAATATTCCTTCATGATGTCTGACATGATATCATATGAAACTGTACCAAATTCCCCTATGTCTTTGTCACTAGCGGTTACCTATATACAAACAAATGAAAATTTCAAATGATATTTTTTGCTAAAAAAAAAATATATATGAAGCAATATATAACTAGCTGTCGAAAAATATAATAATAAAATATATCGTCCCTCTTATGCCAGAAACATGAATGTGAAAAAATGAAAATGTTGGCAAATCATGTTTAAATGTAAATTTCTCACGTAGAATTAGAAGGTTTGGTTTCTGAAACATTGTAAGATATTATGTTTTTTTTTGTACACATGGCATTCTGGTTTTTGGTATAACATAGAACTACCAAAGGTTTATCCAACCAACCAAGTAACTCAAAATTGAAAAAAAGTTTCATTCATGCTTTTGGCAATAATGTGTACAAATAAACTTCCATTTGTAATTTTTGAAAAAACAACAAAAGTTACACGGGAGTTTATTTGCCCATTATATTTTATAGAATATTTTTCTGAATGCATCAAGATTTTTTTCGGGAATCTATGACCACAGAATATTTTTGCAACAAATATGTAAGTAATCATTATACAGAGTGTTACCAACTTAATATTCAAAACTCTAGGATATATATTCGTGGATATATTCTAAAATAAAATCGTTCTAAGGTAAGGTTCAATCTTCAATATTTATCCCAGTAACGGTGCATTAATTGCGTTTAAATTATATAAATATCTCATATGAGATTTTTAAATTTAAAATTATTAAGCCATTCGCAATATCCTTTCCAATTTTTAATTTGTTGGCCACTTTCTTCAAAAAAAATTCTATAATAAGAAAAAATGTATTAATAAGTTTGCAGAAAAACCCATGGATTTTATGATAATTTTGAAAAACTTGATCAAAAAGTAACACAATATTATCAAAATATTGCAGAATTGTATCAATTTTTTCCCAACTATCATTAAGGTTTCTTCACAAGGAAAATCCAAAATACGTTGTCTAAGTTGATCGGCCCAGCATCGAGCGAATGGACACTACTGTCCAACCAAGAGAATCCTCGAATCTTAGCCCTAGAATCGAGCCAATAAAGAAGACCAAACCAAGCCCAAGCCATCCCACATGCCAGACAGCTTGATCTAGATAACTGGAAGCAGCGGGACCGGTAGCAATGGTAGGGCGGGTAGAGAATGCATTTCACATGAACATTACTATCGCAATGACGTTAAAGATTATCATGGTATTTTCTAGTATGAAGTACATTGTTTTTTTCTAATGCTTTTAAACTAATTAAAACAGCTATTGTCTGATTAACGAAACAATTTATAAAGCTAGTGCAAATACGCCACTAATTAGATATGTACATTTTAAACTGTTTTAACTTCATAGCAGGAGGAAAATGGGTTTTTACCCATATGTACAAGTATCATAATGTACTATGTACAATATTAAATGTAATTTAATAACAAATTTAAAACTCAGAACACATAATAAGATGCATTACTAAAAAAAAGTCCGTTACTTACCGTTGTTACATGACGACCAGGAAGTTGATTCTCATTTAGTTTAACTTCATAAACAAGTTGCTCGAACACAGGGCTGTTTGAATTACCAGCTAATATGTTTATTTTGACACGAGTAAAACTAGTGTAGACTCCGTCCGTCACTGATATGTTTAACGTTGTTACTTGGTGCTCCGGAAAATTGTTCATATTAATCAAAGATATTAAACCTGTCGACGAATCAATTTCATACGTTTGCATTTCATTGCCTTGTGCAATTTTATACAAAAGATTTGTCTGGTCTGTACAATCTGGATCACTTGCTCTTACAATAGTTACGAATTGCCCACGTTTAGCATGGATAGATAGTGCACATGTGTAAGAAGGTTGTTCGAAATTCGGAGCATTATCGTTTATATCAATAACTAGAATAAAAGAATAATAAATATTTGAGCCAATTTTTTGTTAAACGTCTTTTAAAAAAATCACAATTTAAACAAAAACCTAAGTTGAAGTCTTATTTGCTTCAGTGTTCTTTGACGTTTGTTTTTTTTTATAACTTTTGCCTTGCATAACGCAAAGTAACGACCAATATATTTTGTTCCATGATCAAACTTTCCGTATAAAGTTGATTTACGGTACCAGCCAGATAAATTTATTGCTTCATCGGTACCCAATTGCTACTTTAAGAATTCACGCTGGAAGAATAATCTGCTAAGCAGGCATACAAATATTGTAATTGTGATTGTAAAAAAAGAGTATTGTGTTGGGGCATTGCTTCTGGTCCCACTCCATATCGTTTGCTGCTGCTTTGCTTGGCTATAGCGAGAGTCGTTTGAGTTTGATGCACTGTCTGATTCCATAGCCAGAATTGTTGCCCTTTATTCTCGTACTGAAATCGTTATTGCGGGCTATTTCAATATACACAATTCAAGTTGTCTTCGACAATCTGGACAGACAACACCCGAAGGAAGGCATGTCGAGATCTTCGCTGAGGTTCGCTGTGCAGTCAAAACGCAAACACTCTGGACTTGTTTCTTACCTCCCACCCTTATAAGTACACTTTAAATATATTATCGCCTTTAGGTTCGTCAGACCATTGTATCATATCGGCGAATTTCTCGTACTCCAAGCAACCAAAGAACCGTATGCCAATACAAAAAGCTTTATCCCATCCAGGATAAAGAGTATCAAACCTAAGGAAAACGCGTGGTCTGACTTGAGCTGTAAAGAAGCTATCAGCGCTAAAGAGGTAAGTTTTCGGCCATTTAAGGCCAACCCAACTGAGGACAACCGAAAGATTATTGCTGAAGTTCAAACGAGCCAGAAATGACTGCAATGCCCGCATTTATCGTGTCAAATTCTCCTACGACCAAAAGTGGAGGCAAAAAATACTACAAAGTCCCACCGGTAGTAACAACTTTTGGTCGTTTGTGAAAAACATCAAAAACTTCATCTGTTCGAATACTCATTTACAATGACATTTCAGCTGCCAGCTCTTCAGACAAAGCCAATCTGCTTGATGATCAGTTTGCGGCTAGCTCAACGCTCCCAGATTGTGCTTTGACTCCACCTATACTCGAGCGCGTAGAACACTCCATGGGACAAATGCACTTCAGCACTCGCACTGTGGCAAGAGTACTTCAAGATCTCAACATTCACAAATCCGCTGGTGCAGATAGTATTTCCCCTATCGTTCTGAAGAGGTGTTCTTCCACGCCGAAAAAACCACTGCGCAAGCTTTTCTATCTGTCCTATTCTTCAGAGCTCTTTCCGAGAAGGTGGAAAACAGCATTTTTTCAGTCCGTCCCAAAAAAAGGCGAATCTTCCTCTGCTCCTTTTACCGACCAATTGCACTTACGTCCCTTCTTTCCAAGGTAATGGAAATGCTGATAAATCGTCAGCTGGTGATTTGATGACTTATCTAACCGAAAAGTTGAACCAATCTATTTACCATGGTGATGAAAGCGAGGTCATTGCGCTTGACATTTCAAAGGCATTTGACAGTTTGAATTTTCCCAAGGTTTCGTTTTATCTCCGACTCTCTTTCTAATTTTTATAAATGAGGAAATCATCTCTGTTACTTCTAATCCTTTTCATTCCTTCGCCGATGACAAGAAATTTAAAACCTACGTGCATCGGTATCTTCTTTTTCCTAATCCTTCACTTCCTTAATGCCCGCACTTTGTTACTTCATTATAGAGGTAACCAAAATCTCTTTAGTGGGCGTATATTATAAAAAAAAAATAATGATCTAACCTACTTAAACTGCAGTACGAGGTGATTAAAAATCTTACATTAGGCCTCATGGAAGATTTTTAACCTACCCTTGAAAAAAAAATTAGCTAGCACCTGTACTGTAAATAAGGTGTCTTGGGTAACAAAGTTCAATGGAAAGATCTTCTTTTTTAATAACTTAAGTTATTTATGTAATTAAGTGGGCGGTTGATGGAAAGCCGATTATAGAACTTAGTTTAACTAGTGAAAATCAAAATTAAGATTCAAAAAACAAAAAATAATATGGAATCCCGCAATATAAACTACTACTATACAATTAAAGAAGAAGAATTATTATGAACTTATTATTAATAATGCTTATTTGAATAAATAAAATTTATAATTAACTTACCATAAACCCAAACATGAGCAGTTGATGCAAGAGATGGAGACCCACCGTCCGTGGCAATGACTGTAAAATGATGAATACTTTGCGTTTCATGATCTAGGCCTTTTTTTAAATATAGAATTCCCTCTAGAGGATCCAAATGAAAATAGTCAGAATTGTTGTTTTGATAGTTTGAGCCGATTGCAAACGTTACGACACCGTTAGGTCCAGTGTCATTATCGCGAACATTAATTTTTAGAAGTGAAGTACCAAACGGTGATCCCTCAGAAACACTGATGTTATATATATCTTTTTCTATTTCCGGTGGACAGTCGTTAATATCTAGCACCATTATAGACACTGGAACTTCAGCAGATATTCCTGAAACACTATCCGTAGCTCGAACAATTAAATCATAGCTTTGCGCACGTTCAAAGTCCAGCTCCTCCACTACAGTTATAGTACCTGTTAAGAGTACAAATGTGAACAAGTGATAAGAGCGTAGATATTTCGATAACATAAGGTTTGATTATAAATATAAAGCACCGATTTAATAATTATCGATGTACAAAATAATTAAACAAATTTATAATTGTATAAAACATTATACGCTACAAATTAGTAAGAAAGTTGGCGCCAAGTCTTGTTGTATTTGCATAGCTCACAATACTACCATTTTGTTCTATGTCTTTTCATGGTATGCGAACTGCCCTATTTTTGTAATAATCTTTAAAGTTTAAAAAAAATACCCTGCGCGTAAAACAAAAGATTTGTCAAAATATACCCCATAAATACTTTCAAATCACGCTGTATAGTCTCTTTGGTTTTTTGTACTTACGTATTTCCTTAGGTCAAAGAACCATCGTATCCAAGAAAACGAGCTAGCGTTGACTTGTTTTATTTTTACTGTTTTCATTGAGCACACTTAAGAAAACTTTGATTCCATAATTAGTAATTAATACTGGCATGACTTGCCAAATTACAAAGCTCGATGTCTCCTTTCAAGGCTTTCAGCGAAGATGAGGGGCATTTAACAAGAAACGTATATGAAAACGGGAGGATACTGTCGGTTGATAGAGTTAGGCGTATTATATAATGCCGATAAATATAAGCCGCAGGCGTGCTGCGGAGGCAAAATGACGGAGTACGATGGGGGCTAGAATTGTTCGGGTTGTTTTAAAATTCCGGGTAAAATTGTGAAGCTCTACAAAGTTTTGCTGAAATCTCAAAAAATTAAATTGATGCACTAAATAATAACGCAAAATTCTTAAGGAATCAAATTGCCGAACTGACAAAAACATAGCAATTATCATAATTTAGCTTAAAAATTGTTTTTTCTAAATTTCGAAACTTTAGGGAATATGTGATCCAATTTCAGCTTCTAAGCTTGAATTTAAAGGCGGACGGACAAAATGAAGAAAGGGAGATAGCTGATTTGGGTTTAAATAAAGAAGTTCAGATTCAGAAAATCAAATGAAAGAAAGATGATAATACAAGTAAAAGTGTACAATTTGATATACATTATATATTAAGGTCTGATAATAAATATGAAAAATGATTAGGTAGAGAATATACTATTAAACGATATAAAAAACAAAAGAACAGTGATATCAAAATTAATAAAAGTTTTTAAAATCGATGTAGAAACTTGCGTTTTCATCTGATTATTGTGATTTAAGTGGATAAATGAGAAAGTAAACATTTACACCCGTATCAATAAACACGAGTTAACGGTGAGTTACCCTTAAGTCATGAGTTATGTGTAAAATGTTATTAATGAAAAAAATTTTCATAGGGACTATGTCAGGCAAAGTAATATTAAACTCTGTTAAATGGGGGTCAACGTTGACCTGTGTTACACTCAGACAAAACAACCAGTTTCTTTCGCTTACATCTGTTTAAAAATCCTTAGACATCACAACAGACAAGCATATTGAAACACATTCCCACGGGAATGTCGAATTAGGTGACCGCTTCTGAGCTTGCACTATAGACTAGAAGTACGATAGAATTAATATATTAAAAAAGACATGTTAAGTTAGTCTGAAGTTGTTTGTCAAATAAAGAGCACAAGCTCAGGAGAAGTAAACAAATTGTTTTGTTTACGACAAAGCAGAGCAGCATCGCTGACGAAGAAAATCAGTTACATACAAGGGTTTGTTGGTGACAGCAACCAACTCACGCAGTTCCTCAACGTGCTAGAGACCCACTTAAGGGCAGTGAATGAACCAACTCGGAGCAGTGTCTGGGAGGCTATTTTCCAAGCCAAGATCACCGGAAACAACCCAACTCAATCCTGGGAATTTAGGAACATGCTGAAGCAGCATTTCAGACCAGCCTGCAATTATTGGATATAAATATATTTCAAGAAATATATGCAACTTAAAAGTAAGTTCTATTAACGATTTAAATTTTAAGATTGAAGAAATCAATAATTTGCAACCTACGAATCAAATAATCAAGAAACTAAGCAAACATTTTATATTCTCTTAGTTAATCGCATAAAGCAATTAGTATCAGGAAATCTATCTAGGGAAATTAAGAATGAATTCAAGATCCACAAAATTAAAGAAATTTTATGTTCATATGTAGAATATGATAGTAACAATTTAGAAAACGAATTAACAACTCATGATAAGCATAGAGTATCACATCCCAAAAATAATAATTACCAACATAATAGGAATTCCGGGAATAACAATCAATATTATCACAAAACAAACAACCAATAACCACATACGTCAGGACAATTTAGACAAAATAACAACTTTCAACCGACACAACATCGACCTTATAATCACTACCAACAAATGCACCTTTAATCCATCAGGTCAGTTTAGAAACGCCAGCCAATGGAAAAGGTCAAATAGCTCAGGGTAATCAGGTAAATACTCGTGAAGAAGAGATTCATAATATAGAACCAGAGTTTTTTCTAGTATAAGCCTCGGAGATAAACTATTTTTAGACTTAACTATTGATGGAAAAAAAAAATACAAAAACCTAGTTGACACTGGAACAACTATGAGCATTATAAATTCCAACCAAGTAGACTGTAGTAAATTTAAAGTATACGAGAAACTCCAAACCATCAATAACAGCACAAAAGAAATGATAGACAGAATCATCACCATACCCGAAGGCCACCAGGTGGTATAAAAGGGAACTGGGCGATAAACCAAACCATACGATGTTCTTATTGGAATGGATCTGCTAAGTAAAATTGTTAAGACCTTCGATTTTGACAATAAAGTTCTTATAGTAAAAAATAAAACAAAAATTCCAATATATTTCGGACAAACCTAAAAAAACCTTTGATTGTTTTGAACTTAAGGGAGAGGGTAGAGAAGTAGATTTCATTTAATATATCGTGAAGGAGATCAGTTAACTAACACAGACTCAATAATGCACGAAATAAAGACCAACCTATAATGCACGACGGTTGACCAACCTATATATGTTAAACTCTGTCGATTACCTCCAAAGCTTGAAGAGGAAGTTAGGTGGCAAAAATTCTTAGAATGCCTTTCGGGTTAAAGAATGCACCGGCAACCTTTCAAAGGCTGATGGACGAGGTGCTTAGAGACTACTTGAACAAAATCTGTGTTGTCTATTTAGACGACATTTTAATTTTTTCAACTAGCCTGAAATAACATTTGCAGTCATTAAAATTGATTTTTCATTAACTTTCGAAATTCAATTCGACAAGTGTTTTTTTATGAAAAAGAAAACTGAATTTCTAGGGCATGTATTAACGGCAGATGGAATGAAACCCAACCCCTGTAAAATTAAATGCAATATCAATTA
Organism: Ferdinandea cuprea; assembly: GCA_963576555.1. Lineage (NCBI taxonomy): Eukaryota > Metazoa > Arthropoda > Insecta > Diptera > Syrphidae > Ferdinandea > Ferdinandea cuprea. The sequence goes on from OY754960.1 coordinate 72,652,762, forward strand.
CCTAAAACTGAAAGACAGTTAAAAGGGGAGCTACAAGTTACTATAGAAATTTGTCAAAGATAAGAAGATAAATATAAATGACCCGGAGTATATTCAAGATTTTGATACCCTTAAATTAAACATTATGAGACATCCAATATTAAAATTTCCGGACTTTAAAAACCATTTACCCTATTTACCGATGCAAGCAACTATGCCTTAGGAGCAGTGTGATGCAAGAAGGCCAACCAGTTTGCATTGCGTCCAGGTCACTAACCGATCACGAAAAGAACTATTCCGTCACCGACAAGGAGTTCTTGGCAATTGTTTGGGCTGTTACTTATTATAGGCCATTTGGGGGACAAAATTCAAAATTATCATCGATCATTTATCCATCAAATATTTAAATAAAAAATATACAGGAAAATAATTTAGCCAAAGAAATCAGCGATGGCTTCTAAAGTTACAAGAGTATCAGTACGACATTAATGTTTAAAAGGGAAAGAAAACAAAATAGCAGATTTCTTAAGCAGAATCCCTGAAGAAAGTAATAAAAACGCCTCAAACCAATCAGAATACGCAACAGTACACTCCGAAGATGAGCAGCAACTGGATCATATACCCATTAAGGAAACCATAGTTAATAAATATAAAACTAAACTAATTTTGTCGAACACAGCAGATAAAGAAAAAGAAATCCTGTACGGAAGAAGAATCATTTTCAGTGATATGACCAGAGGAAAAGAATACTGGACGGATGTATTACGCAGACATATCAAGTCAGGTATTACGGGAATATTTACAGAATTATCTTACCATGAATGTAATAAGATACAGCAGTTATTAATAGAATTTTCAGTCATGATAAACAAGTTAAATTTATTAAAGCAACCCTAAGAGCTCAAGAACTAATTCATTTAGAAGAAGCACAGATACAAACATAATTATACCACACATAGGAAAACCTTCATAGCGGAATCATAGAAACATACCATAGCATTAAGAAAAAAATGTACTACCAAAGGAAAGCCTTCAAGGCAGAATCATAGACACATACCATAGCCTTAAGAGAAAAATGTACTACCCATACTTAATAACAGAAATCACAAGGGTTATAAAATAACACTGTAAGACCTATCTTAAAACAAAATATGAACGTACCTAATCAGATTCTTCATCTCGATATATATTATTTTATGAAACAACCATTTTTGACCATGATAGACAAACAAAGTAAGAAAACTTACGCGTATCACTTGCCTCATAGAAACTGGACTTAAAAAAAAGGAAACGCTTAAAGAACATTTATCTTAATTTGGGAAACCAACCAATGAAGCTGACAATGAATTTAAATAAATTACATCTAACTAAACCCAAAACACATACCGGGAATAGCGATGTAAAAAGATTCCATTCCACCCTTCAAGAAAAAGTAGTTACTTTGAGAAATACAAACTTAGCATACACAGCAGATTTCACTCAACTCTAAAAATGACTCCAGAGGAGGCAATGTTTGCAGATCTTGCAACATTAATAGAAAATATAAAAATACACAAAGAAAAGAAAATTAAGAAATTTAATCAGGATAGGGAAAGTTACCAGGAAAGAAGAAGAATTATACCAGTAAAAAACTACAATGGAAACAATTACAAGAATTAACCTAGATACAGATTAAAACCAATGGATAGGAAACACCCTATTTATATTAAAAGGACAGCGTATTAATAACCGATCAAATACTGAAATTAAGAATGCTAGAAGAGAAAATCAATTAAATATTAGATAGTATAGCACTAGTTAAACAGGGACTTGTTCATCCAAGTATGATGACAGCATCCGAAATTAGAGAAACAGGGCTTACCCTTTACAAATTAAAATATGTTAGAATTGGATTCTTAAAATACGATAAAGTTTGATTAATAAAAGCCATTAAAATACGACATACCTATAAACTTGTTGATTTAAGGCTTTTGGCAACCCTACCCAAAAAAAACCAATGAAAAAGTAATAATAGAAGATCAATATTTCATAAAAATAAACAAGACTAAATTTAAATATTATGATAATGCTTTGCATGGAAATCAATTAGTGACAATTAAAAATTGTATAATAAACAATAGTTGTAAATTAAGAAAAAATTAAATGATTGAAATAAAGATATTAGATGATTACAATATAATTTGCAAAAATATAAAGAATGAAGAACTAATAAAGAATTGTGATGACAGAAAAATGAAGTTAAATGGAAATTACTTAATTATAATCAAAAATTGTTCAATCCAAATACTAAATCAGACTTTTACTAATACAAATATAGAATTTGTCGATAGATTCGTTTACAGTGAAGATATTAAATATAACTTTACTATGCATTTAAGTTTCGAAGAAATTGTACTTAAAAATTTTGAAAATTTAGGGAACATCAAAATACTTAAATTCCATACAAATATGAACAGTATTATAAGCTCAGCTATCATCTTTATCCTTTTATCCTAATTACAATTACAGAAGTAATTTTTAAACTGATGCATAAGAATAATAAACTTTAAATAGCAATCAAAACGGTGGGTCAAGAAACTCCAGCAACCCTCAGGAGAATTTTAATTTAAAGGGGGGAGGTGTTACATATCCCATAGAGCACTCACGCTCAATTTTCTCTTTCTAAATTAAATATATTTTTCATCCACTTTCCACTTTGAAGTGACCGCTGCTGAGCTTGCAATATAGAGTAGAAGTACGATAGAATTAAGATATTAAAAAAGATATGTTTGTTAAACAACTATGTCTGTAGTTGTTTGTCAAATAAAGAGCACAAGCTCAGTAGAAGTAAACAATTTTTTTTCCAATTTATACATAGAAAAATTAAAGTTGCACATACAAAATTTTGCCGCAAAAAAATAAGAAGTCCACACATGTTACAGCAGCAAGCACGAAGGAAATAATTAGAGTGACTTGTTTTGCTTAATTTGTTTTCTGTGAGATACTCGAATTAAGGTACGATTACACTTAAATGACTCGTAAAAATGGCCTGTAATCGTACCTTTAGGGTTTGGTTTTTTTGTGTTGTGACAGGGACTTACTCATATTCATTGCAAATAGACATTAACCAGCTCAATGTTCAAAACGAATCCATCTCAAGATGCCTGAATGCCTAAAGCAATTCAATTCCTTTATAAATTTATATACATGCTTTTACATTAGTAGGAAAGGCTTAAGAAATAATTTGTTCAAGCTTTTAAACTAATTAGTTACTCTTTGGTGTATATCATCTCAAATAAGGCATTTTTTTCATTTAACATTTTTTTTTCTCTATTTCAATATTAATTTTTAAGTCAACAACATACAGTTTTTTCAGAACAACGAATTTTCGCGAGCGACGTTAACTTATTATTGACTGCAAGCTACACTGCAGTCAGGGGCAGATACTTAGTTACAAATACCTTCAATGCTACGTTCATTGAATTAATAAGACCCCCCAAAACGGACTGAAATTTTGGGAAAACGTATTAAAAATATAACGATAAATCTCAAGTCTTTACTTCGACTTAAATAGCCATTGTTTACAAAACATACGAATTACATAAATGCATATTATTAGATATACTTACACGGGCCAGTTTTGTTATCAGGTGCTGCATGTAATATTAAAATTTAATCACCGTTATTAATTTAATTATTATTTAATTATTATATATTATAATAATAGGGTTCAAGTCATTAATAAATTATACGGGGAAATAATCGCAACTTTTATTGAACATGCACCGGGCATGAAAACTGTAAATCTTAATTTCAAACCACATAGGCGAAAAGTAGAAATGAGGTGAGAAATGAATTTGCGACTCAAAAATAACCCTTAGTTATATAGATTAACGATGTCTCTCATTTTTTTTAATCTTTAAAATGATTTTTTTTTCATCTCGATGGGACTAACTTTGGCAAAGATACACCTCTGAGTAATGAGTGTATTTAAGAAAAATTTAGGTTATCGATTGATATTTATTTCTAAAAATATCTCTCAATGGTTGAATTACGAAAAAATAAATGGAAAATTTCAACCTTTAAACTTTTCCGCTGAAAATGGTTAATTCAAAGGAAAATGTCGAATACGCGACAATTATTTTTCAAAAAATTGATTTGAAAATAAAAATGAAAATTTCCTATAGTGCGTAAGTTATATAAATACGATTTTCCCATAATGGTTTGCTAAATGAAGGCCGAAATTGTTGTCAGTTTTAGTAGTATTTCCCCTCAGCCATTCGAGTATGACGTGAAATGACCAGGTTTGCTTTTTTAAAGTTTGTTTTACATGTGGCATTTTTCAACAGCTTTTTATTAATAAAGCTTAGTTATGGTTCTTCAATATAAATGTTTCGTTCAAGAATATGATGTTAAACCTTTTGGCATTTCTATTACTTTCTTAATATATCATATTGTACGATTTTAAATTTTATTGTCGACACTTTTTAGGTTCTAAATTGTATAGTAGACATTTTTTTTACCCGGGTTTTTAAAAGCGAGCTTCTTCTTCCATCTTTTTTTTTAAGTGTTTGGCGTGTGGGGAAGATGAAAAGGAAAACGTTGGTATAAAATATTTTAAAATACCGGAAAATAGTGAGAGGTACGCAATTACACAAAATGTACAACCAGAAATATAAGACTACTTTATATTTTTTTATTTTTTTAGAATAGCAAAGAAAATAATTCAATTTCGAGGGATTATAGGATTTGCGAAAGACATTGCTCGAAAGATATGTATGACAATGCAAAGCTTCACTCGAAATTGTATCGCACCTTTTTTTTATATGCATGCGATATGCGGATGGATTGTGGGCATACGGATACGAATTGAATTGGTTAAAGAGAAGTGAATGTAGATCTTTTCTCATTTGATTCCTTCTCTCTTAGCGCACGAACCATGCGAAATAAAAACAATTCTTTTGGTACCTAATCTAGTAACGATTTTATTTATTTTGAATATGGTTTTGGTTTCCTCTTTGTCTTTTTCGTATTTTCCCATTAAATTTGTAAGAGAACAAATATACGCAAGGAACATAAAAAAATATTTTTTTTTTAACTAATACTCAGACCTAGAATTTTGAATATGTTTTCATTTGAATCCCCAACATAATGTTTCCTGCTATATTACAGATTTTAAAACAATTTTTTTCTACGCCACACCCTGTATCACAGTTCGACAAAGTTCTACTCCTCTTCTATCTCTCTTGCACCGCAAGACTTTCCTACTGCCGTCTATTTTTCATGTATGTGAGACTTCGAATTATTAAATTGTCGAGAGTGTCTCTGCTCACTGTTAGTAGATATACTCTAGACTTGTCACTATACCCTTATTTACAGGAACCAACTCAGGCCTCTAACTGAGCATATAAATTTAAATAGTTAAAAGTAAGCAGTTCCTGGGTTACAAGGCCCCGAAATAGCAAAAATAGTAACTCACTGCCCGATCATTAACATTATTGAGCACTTCCAATCATCGTAGAACCTTGTAATTTGACAATAGGATAGGAATTGCGGAGTAAAACTACGGAAAAACCTGACATATGTAATTTTCCATCCGGGGGTAATGGTAGCCGCCCACTTTATTAACTCAGCACCCAAAAGACCTACAATTATAATTTAAATGTATATATATAAGGTTTGGCTTTTAAGAACAAACGAGGGGAAAAATAAAATATTGTTTATTTTCCATTCACTGTAATTATTAAGAATTTCATACATAGTATTTATATTTTTATATTTGGCATGTTTTTAAAATCGTGAAAATTGGGGCTCTATACACATATGTTTTATATATATATCTTCAAAACTTGCCAAGTATAAAAATTAAAATACTATTTGTGCAATTTTAATAATCACAATACAAACTTGGCGTTCTTTTTTAGATCTCTGTGTTTTTTGTTCCTGACTTGTAAGGCAGAAGCCTTACTATATAATAGAATTTGGTGTTTCTTTAGCATTTATTTTTTTAATGCGATTAAACAAATTGCATAGACCACAACGAACTGTTTAATTACCAGTTCTATATGCAAAACCGCGTCAGTTTTATAAAGTGATATTATTTATATATTACTTTTTTTACAATACTAATTTCGACGACCTAGAAACATTTATGTATGTACATATGTATATTTAACAAAAGACTTACCTGTATTGAAGTTTAGCTCAAATTCTTCCATTTCATTACCCTCTGTAATAGTATAGATGAGTTTGCGACCCAACGGACTATCTGCTTGAATAGTAACAGAAAGCGGAGTGTACAGAGCTATGTTTTCACTTACTGAAACAGAATAAAATTGTTTGCTGAAGACCGGCATCGATTTGTCGATCACCTTTGAATAAACCAAACAAAAATTTATATAATTACTTTACGGAATGAAAGCATAAAGAAAATGTTTCATATGGCATAGCAATAAAATAATTAAACAAATAAAATCAACATACAAATATTTAAACAAGGAGTAATATATAAAATAAATAAGCGCTTATTTATTTTGTTGGTTTTCTCTATGATCCTAAAGCGGGAATAGGGCATTTGCTCTTGCCCATACTCTAAATCATCAAATTCTGTCTTCAAACCGTACTAACGGAAACCCATCCATGAAAAATACCTACATGGAGGCTGGGATCCAAAGATATTCTTCGCTTTTAACTAATATTAACTGTCCTTTCCTGCTTATCATCCATCCAGCACTTGGAGCCGTTTAGAAGAACTGGCAGAATGATGGTTTTATAGAGCATGCATATTATCTTATTAGTCACAAGGTTTGAATCTTTTTGTTTCGCCAAACTAAAGCAAGCTGGTTTCTCTACTAACATATCACGTGTGGGGTCCGTATTTGCAGAACTCTGTTATCAGAGCCGGCTGTCTTATTGTTTTTACGTTTTTTTTTACAGATCCTCATAAACGTATATATGTATATGTATTGAAAATATATATGAACTAATATGTGTTAACACAAACGATAAATTATTTCTGGACATTTATATTAAAACATTTTTTAAAGAAAGAAAATAATTAGCTATATACAAACCTTAACATGAACACTGACTTCCGTTGAGCAAGGTGTGACAGCTCCATCATAGGCTGCGATTAAAAGCTCATAGTCTCTATTATGACCCTCCAGAGATTGTTTCAGTGTAACATCGCCAGTTTTTCGATCAACCTTAAATAATTCGCCATGACCACGTTTCATTTCGTAACGAACTTCACCATTTTCAGAGCTATCAAGATCTACAGCGTGGACTTTTGTAACAAACGACCCCTTTGTATCATCCACAGATACAACCGCATAGTACGGAAGATTTACGAACATAGGACAGTTGTCATTTATATCTAAGATAGTTATATTAACAACTACATGCGCTATTCGAGGTTTTGCTTCTAATTGATCTTGAGACTTTGCTTCGATTATTAGTTCGTAGTTGTCGCAAACTTCACGGTCAAATATTTGACCTGTAGATTCGATAGTTCCAGAAGTGAGTCCAATACGAAATAGTTTTGTTGGGTTTAGAATTCTATATTCAACGTGTTCATTTAATTTTGATCCAAGAACATTTACTGTGGTGATTGTTGTTATTTTAGTTGAGTTTTCACTAATAACACCTTCATATGTTGTCTTCTTAAAATAAAGACCATAGTTTTCCGATGTTTCAACTTTGATATTTATATAGGCCACCTTCGAATATATACCATCAGAAGCACGAACGTGAAGTTTGTACTGGGGTTCTATGCGTTCAACATCCCTAGTTAAATGTTAAGATGAAACCTGTGTTCTGTTTAAAATACGAAATGGTTTTACCTTGTTGTAATAATGCCTGTATCCGAGTCCATTTCAAACACGTTTGCTTCATTACCCTCTATAATATCATATCTTATAGTTGACATTTCAGAACCATCTGGATCAGTTGCATTAATATGAATAACAACAACATTTTCATATGTTGGTAATAGCAGCGTAACATTGTACTCATTTTGCTCAAAGTTAGGAGCACAATCATTTACATTAGTTACCGTGATTTGAACTTTAGTCGTTATGTCTGAAGAGAGTCTGGGAGTTCCCAAATCCGTTACCTATTTTATTTTTTTTTAAATATGTTAATGAGAATGTAAGTACACTTTGTTCATTCATCTTACCTTAACATGAAATTCAAAAAATTTAATATTTTCATAATCTAGCAGCACAACTGTTTTTATAGCACCGGTTGTTGAATCAATGTTAAAGTATTTCTGTGGCAAACTTTCTACAATGTCGTACCGCAGGAGAGCATTTAAACCAGAGTCTAAATCAACAGCTTTTATGACCAGGGGACTAGAATAAGTTACGACATACAGAAAATTAAATATCAAATCATAGCTAAATTATAGTATTAAATTCCGATTTTGGAAACAAGATATAACATCATCATCATTTAAATACATTTGATGTTACTCTTTTCAATATTTCTTTGAATATAAAAGATATATGTCTTTAAATATAAAAATTCTAAAAAAAACTGATTCTCGTCTCTCTGTGGACGATCATAGACGAAAACTACTGCTACATTCTACACTTTATTTTAATTCGATCGTTCTATGGGTTCCCCAAAAAATATAGATAGAAAAAATGTTTGTTCAGTCAATTTGTTTTATCGGGAAATTGTCGCTTTCACTCAAAAACTATAGAGTATATTTCAGTATTTACCATACGAAAGAGGATATCAACTGTCATATTTTCATATAAATAAAATTGATGTAGATCTGTTCGACTTTTCTTGAATTTGACTCTCTTGTCATAAGATATAAAAATCTTTTCACATTTACTTTTCACACTGCACTATCTATTACTATTAAGGTTATATATACTTTTGTAGGTCTACGACGGATATTTTAACAATAGACTATGGTGAGATTCTCAAATAAATGCTGTAAAAAATAAAGTCTATGCTTCGTTACGAGGATTATCTATTGTAAGAACTGTTTTACCTTCTAAAGTCAAGCGTAAACTGCTAAAGCTCTGATTATTACCATTATTTTATATGGCTGTGAGTTGTTTGCAGATCCTGATTCCTACTCGCTTCTAAAACTCGCAAGTAGCTTTTAATTCAATGGCCCGGTTTTTATTCAATCGCCATAGGTTCGATCATATCTCCTCTGAACCACGCCAACTTATTGGATGTAATTTAGAGGTTTTTTTTAAATTTGGGTGCTTTTCTATACTCTTCAAACTTATTTACAAGAAAGAATCCAACTATTTATTTAATAATTAATTAATTTCTGCATATCAAATCGCTATATGGTATTGCGGCCTTCTTAACATACCTGCTTAACATCATGAAGACAATTTTTCATTTATGCTGTCAAACTCTGGAATAACCTACCCAATTCGAAATCTGGGATCGAAAATAGTAAATTTCATATTGATTGTTTTGAACACCTTTCCAGTGTGAACTGATCTAGGTTTTTTTTTAAATTTTAATACTCTTCGGTTGTGCTTTATCTATATCGATTATTTATCGATAAAATATCAAATATCAAACTATGTGTTAAAAATAATATACACTTAGGATAGGATAAGTTGTAGATAGTTATAACAGTAGTAAGCAACTTGGCAAAGATATAGCTGCCATGCAACGTATTTCCGGGGTTAATTTTATATGCGATTTTAACGAACTTGATGTATAAATCCAAACAAACCTTTGATTCGATATTAAAGATGATTGTATATGGCTTTTGTGTGAATATATGACTGACTTATTATTGCTAATAACATCGGTCATGTTATCTTTATCCTTTGACAAAATTAATGATGATATAGGTGCTGACTCGGAAATCTCACCCCAATAAATGTTTTGCAGGAAACTTGGTCGATTGTCATTTTGATCTAAAATATGTATAACAGCTGAAGATTGTGATGATACGGATGCCATATTAGTTGCTCTTATAGTTAGGTTTAATAATCTGTAAATGAAAGATAAACGGATTAAAGAACATGTTTTCAATATTAATATCTCACTATCTCACATAAACATAGAATATGAACAGCTTGGAATAATTTCTAAATACAATAAAAATTAAACCTCAAGACTTTGTCATACGAAATTTTAAAAATTAAAAGATGCATAAATTACATCATATGAAATATGTTTGAAAATAAGAAAAGCTATATTTTCTCTTTCAAACCGATTTCTAACGATTTGGGTCTATTTTTGAATTTTGGAAACTTTGGATCTAAAATTTTAATTATTTAAAAATCGTTACATTTAAAAATAATATTTATAAAATATATTTAAAAATCGTTACATTTAAAAATAATATTTATAAAATCAGATTTACTAAACGTGATAGTTAATTTTCTTTAGATTCCATCTATCCGTTGTGGAGTATTTAAAAAAAATCGCCCCCAAAAAGTGGGCCTGACTAAAAACTTTGTATAGGTGGAATATTAAGAATTGTGCTGTCTAAATATCTTGTTATACATTTCTTCAAGAACATTTTCGAAGAAAACAACCTTTTGTTTAAAAAAATCCATTAAAACTTTGCGTATTAAAAAATACTATCATTTCGGGACCCAACAGAGTATATGTTCCAAATTTCAGATTTCTGGCTTAAATCTAAAGGCCTAAAAATTGGTGACGGACAGACATTGTTCAATCTTCTAAACTTTGGATTCTGATCATGAATATACTTTTAGGGTTCTTTTTTAGAGGTATAGAACTTCGAATTGAAATAAAAGAAAAGAAAATCATTTGGCTTTATTGTTCGAATAAAGACAAGTCGCGGTAAACTTCGCGAACTGAACCATTATTTTCGAAATAAATTTGCACGATTTGCAAGCGTTGTACAATTGTCAACCTGTTCATGATGAAATGGCAAACCACTGAATATTAATGACATTAGAGTTGCCAGATTTGAGCACAAAATATCAATTTTATCTCTATTCGAAAAACCAACCTCTAAACAAAACACCCTTTATTAAGGGGTATTAAAACCTATGTGTCAAAATGAATATACCCTTAGGATAGGAAGAAAGGACGGGTTTTTTTTAGAAATTTCTAGCAAGTGTATAGAAACATAAAAAAAGTGGGTTGACCAAGGTCGCAGCCCTCCTCCTTCCATTGACGCAGATTGCATTGATCTCGAAAAAGTAATAAGTATATTGTTGGAGCAGGATTTGGCAGTAAGGTGAGTTTGAGTTTGGGATAATTTAACTCACAATATGATTTTGTATGGAAGTTCACATAAAATGTATGCATATACAGAAAGTATTTTTGTAAAAAATAAGAAATTGTACTTACTTCACTTTTTCATAGTCAACGATGTCCTTGGTTGTTATTACTCCTGTCGATGGATTAATTTGTAGCACATCGTTCATATTACCATTAACAATTTCGTAATATACAGATGATGTTGACCTTGCTTCCATTTGCATAACAAATGTCCCAATAGCTAGATTTTCATATATTTCCACAGAAACTTGGTCAGTAATAAAACGTGGGGGATCATTTTCTGCCATTGTTATTATGATGTGAACGGGAATTTGAGATGAAAGTGGAGGGTTTCCACAATCGGAAGCTTTAACTTGCAGCATGTATTCTGGCATAGAATTAATGTCCAATTCTTTGTTAACGCTCACAATACCTATAACTGGATGAATCTCAAACACATTCCCTATGTTACCACTAACAATTGAATACACGATTTTTGCATTATATCCTAGGTCACGATCGATAGCAAACAGTTGAGCAACTTTTGCTCCAATAGGAGCTGATTCAAACACTTTTCCTTGTACAATTTTTGTAGTAAATTCGGGATGATGGTCGTTATGATCATAAACCTTTATTAAAATCTTTGCGTAATTACGTTTTGCAGGCGTTCCTTGATCTTTAGCAATTACAACAAGAACGTGCTCGGATAGCCTTTCTCTATCAAGGCGCTGTGTAACTATTACTTTCCCAGTAATTGAATCTATACGAAAGAGAGTCAATGAAATTGGATTTTGAGCTGCATGTAGAGTATAAAATATTTTTTTATCTTCGTCCATATCAGTTGCATGTAATTGCAATATTTCAGATTCCTCGTCTATATTTTCTGAAATATTAATTCTATAAACAGAATTTGTGAATTCCGGTCTATGATCATTGATATCAATTACGTGAACAAATAATTGTGTGGTAACTGTATGAACCCCATCGGTTACAGATATTGTTAAATTGTACTTTTGTTGCACTTCCCAATCTAACGATCTAGTAAGCAGTATATTGCCATTATCCCTTCCGATGTAAAATTCATTTCGAGCATCGCCATCTAAGAAGTGTTTAAAAAAATAAAAATATAGAAAACAGAATATTAAGCAATTTCAAAACTATTTACCAGTAATGTCATACCAAAGCTGATCATTATCTTCATCGGAAGCCTGAATAAGCGTAACTAGAAAACCAGGACGATCGCTTTCCGTTACATCTACTTGTTGGTCTAAAGATTTTATCACAGGGGGATGTTGTGAAAATTCCGGCACAGGAACTACAATAACGTTTACTCGAGTTGTATGCACTCGCTTTGGTTCGCCGTTATCCTCGGCACGAATTGCTAAGTCATATTCTGCATCTGGTTCAAAAGTCTTTGCGGCAAAAATAGTACCAGTATTTGAATCGATTCGAAATTTTGTTTTTCCTTTTCCCGATTTAATAGCATAAGTCACACGACCGTTTTCACCGGAATCATTATCTATTGCGAGAACCTTTAAAAAAATAACATAATTTTTAAATAAGTGTACGTATACTGAACAAGATCGTGTTGGTCGTTAATAACAGAGGTTCTTGCTTTTAATAAATTTTGATTCATTTTGCATTAGAAATTCATAAGAGTAAAGTCCTATCTACCTACAAGCTCAAAAAATAGCATTGTCTTTATTATTAGGTTGTATATAAAACATATACATATGGTAGACGTAATGAATTAATTTCGTTCGTCATCAAACGGAGATCTCAGGTTATTTAAAGTAATTTCCATGGAATGCGACTCAGCTTTTACTTTATCATCATTATAAGCACTTAAACAACATGAAAAAAATAGGTAAGGCCACATTCCGCTTGGCTAGAACAGTATCATACCCTATCCATATCCCCATATAACCTCAAAGAAAAAGCGTTAAAAGCATGATGGATAGCAATTTATTAAATTCTATTTTTTTATAAAAATATATTATAAAAAAATATTTTTTTTGGAAAAACCCACCCCCTCTTTGTATGGGTGATATAAATAGTAGAAAAAATATTGGCTCTAAAAATTTTCGATGAAAACTGGAGCAACGTATGTACTCAAATTTCACTTTTGTTTGTGAATGCTAAAACTTTGAAGATTGGAAATTAATCTTTATTTATGCTTATATTTCCGCTAATAAAATGACAGCGGATTGGTTTTCAAGGGGCATTTTAAGGACTTGACTGCACTTTTGGTTACTTTTCGTTCAAAAATTATAGTTCCTTTATGACTGTACTCGTCAATAAATGTTATTTTTTAAAACTTATGTATATTCAGAAAAAAAAAATATCTACACCAATATTGCATATGATAATATTTAAGAACTACATGCAAATCCGTAAACAACATTACCTGAAATAGAGGTTTATCAATTTTTGCTGTTGCTGGTATCTGCACTTTATAAAAACGTTGATCAAACTCAGGGCTTTGGTCATTAATGTCATCGACAGATACAATGACTCTCGTTGTGGAGGACAAGGGTGGAGTGCCACCATCCGTTATAAGAATCTAAAAAAAATGCGATATCAAATGCAAAATAACATACAAAATAAACATATATAGTAATAACATAGTAAAATAGAAATTGAACTACTATTGAATAATAATTCACTTCATTGCGATTACCTCCATAATATGTTCAGACTGATTCTCTCGGTCTAATTTTCTCGCTGTCGTTGAAATCACTCCTGTAGTACTGTTCATAGCGAAAAACCCTTCAGGGTTGCCAGAAGTAATTGCATATTTTATGTGTTTATCCGCATCTACATCACGATCTATAGCTTTAAGATGTAGTACCTCAACGCCAGGGGGACTTCCTTCTAGTACCGATGGATAATAAACCGGACTATCAGTAAGTGGAACATTATCATTTTCATTTATAACTTGAATAAAAACCTGAAATAAAACAAAATTTTCTCGCTCACATGATGGTTTTTAAAAATAATTAAACGTACCTCTACACAAGAATGAAGTGACACTACGGCCTGATCCTGGGCACATACTGTTAACCAATAATAAGGTTTAGATTCAATATCCAAGAGTGCCATAGTACGAAGAGAACCTGCTTTGATTAAATAAGTTTGTTTTAAAAAAATAGCATTTGTTATTAGTTTTTGGAATAGTTTTTATAATTTTATAATGAAAATGAAAGAGAAATTCGCTTCTGACTTTGAATTCAGAATCAAAACCAAAAGCACTAACATATTCAAACGGTTTATGGCGTATATTCGATAAATGTTATATTTGTTTATGATGCATTTAATAATTCTTTAATTTTGACGAGGTTAGCTGAAAGTTATTACCTTATTTAACTAAACAAATACTGACATGATATTAGATGTAATATGAACATATTACAATGAATAATACTATTTGTCTTCTATCCCATTTATCGTCATCAGATTGGCAGTGAGGCAGTTGGAAATACATATACACAAATACAACGACAAATGCTCTTCAAATTAAAATGTAATGTGTTTGCTAATACACAATATAGTATACTTTTGAGAGTGCCTGAATGGTGAACTTGTCAGCTTTTGACACTATTCAATTCAGCTGTCACCAAAGACTATATTTCTAGAAGCGCGTTTTGACACTTGTCGTATTGTTTTATAGAAAACAATTTGTACAAGTTGATACAACGCAGTAGGTGCCGCGTACAAGTAGAAGGGGTCCGTAACCAACATTGAGTATTGAACTGGAGGCATTTAGCCAACTGAAGAGGCTTATTGGTTGAGGCCCAGGTCCACCCCGGACTGTACGCCACATAATTAAGGAAGTAAAGGATAAAATAAATAACACATGCGGCCTATGACTAATTGTAAGTGAAGTTGTTTTTTTTTTGACAAGAATGAAGATGGCCTAATTAAATCACGCAATGTTAGTACTTAAATCTCAAAATATGAACGAACTTAACCTATTAGTAGAATTTTTTAACTCACCTTCATTATCTATAGAGAAGATACCCAATCCATCGCCACCTCGTATTGAATATGTTATTCTTGAGTCGGGACCCGCAGAATCGGAATCTGTGGCAATAATGTTCATGACATGTGTATCGGCAGGTTTGTTTTCAATAACATTTCCCGTCAGAACAAAATCTGCAAATTCAGGAGCATGTCGATTCTCATTAACGTCAATTATTTCAATAATAATAGTAGCTTCATTCGACAGCGCTGGAGTCCCCCGATCAATTGCTCGGACGCATAAGTTATGTAATTGCCGCTCTTCAAAATCCAAATATCCTTGCGTACGAATAGTACCAGTATATTTGTCTATTCTAAACAGCTTCTCATCTGAATAAGTCTCGTCGCAAAATGTATAAACCACTTCTCCTCCTGGTCCAATATCTGCGTCGGTTGCACTTACTATAGCAATAACTGTTCCCTTGGGAATATCCTCGCGTACACGAAAAGTATATTCGGAAAGTGTGAATTCCGGCGCGTTATCATTAATCTCATCAATTATAACCAGAACTATAGCATCTGCTGACAGAGATGTTGGTGAACCACTATCAGTCGCACGAATTTGGAGTTCATAAACGTCTTTTTCTTCTCTATCTAATGGATGGCTTACGTAAAGAATGCCTGTTTCAGGTTCAACTTGAAATTTATTTGTCTCTGTTATAAGAGTGTATGTAATTTTCGCGTTGTCTCCCATGTCTAAGTCGTTTGCTTTTAAGTGAAATATTATAGTGCCATTTTTAGCATGTTCTGTAACTCGAAAACTAGCCAATGACTTTTCAAATTTTGGAGGATTATCATTTTGATCAAGCACCGTTATTGGTAACATTTTCGATGATGACTTTTGAGGTTTACCCAGATCATAAACAGTTATATTTAAAATATATTCATCCTGTCGTTCACGATCAAGGTATCCAATAATTTGTAATTCACCGGTATCGGGATCGATTCGAAACACAGAGTCATAGTCTCCACCAGAAATTCCGTATACAAGCTTGCCATTGTACCCCAAATCTCTGTCTCTTGCTTTTATCCAAGACACTGTTTCACCCAAATGAACGGTTTCGTTTATTTTTAATTCCATCGGAAAGTCAATAAATTCAGGCGCATGAACGTTTTCCCCATAACGAATGGGCATCATTGCAAAATCATCCTCGCGACCATAATCTCGACCGGGCATATTATTTTTTTCAGCAGCTGCTAATATCTCAGCTTGTCGACGTGCAATAGCAGTATCCCGACATTCGAAGTTTCCCCCTTCTTGTGAAGATACGCTGTGACCAATATAGGGTTCAGCGGCTTTACTCATAAAATAACTTTGTTTTTTATCTATTAAGTTTATTTGTATAGTCATTATGTCGGCAAAATGCATTCCGTCTGTAGCAGTCACATTTAGTTCACGTTGAGGTACACCTACATCCATTAAGTCGCATCCAATAGATATTACTCCAGAAGTTTGGTCTAGATTGAAACAACTGTCTTCATTGCCAGAAACCATTCGGTATGTTATATAATTTCCAGAATCAAAATCAATTGCTGACAGCGTTAAAATGTCAATGCCAACAGGAGTTTGACGGGATATATGACCAATGCAATCTATACGCTCAAACTGTGGACGATTATCGTTGACATCCCTAACTTTTACTAGAAGTTCCATTTCTGTTTGCCGACGAAATGGGAGACCCCAATCGGATGCGCGTATGCTTAAGATATACTCTCTTCTCATTGTTTCGAAATCGATAAGTTTAGAAGTTCTTAGCACACCAGAAAAGTGGTCTATTTCGAATGGCACTTCATTTAAATTAGCAATACTATAAGAAATGTAGGCATTTTCCCCTGAATCTTTGTCCTTAGCCGATACTTTAATAACTGTCATGCCAGCGGATTCATTTTCATCTATCCACACAGTGTTATTTTTAATTTCGAACACAGGATCATTATCGTTTGTATCCTGTACATTAATTTTTACTTTAGCAGAAGATTGCTTTCGCATGCCGACATTTCCTTGATCTATAGCTGAAACGGTTAATGTGTAAAATGCTTTTGTTTCGGAGTCTAACCTTTTTTGTGTATAGAGCATGCCAGTGTCAGGATTGATGCGAAATTCGCCTCCTTCATTACCCCCAACTATTTCCAAAAAAACTTGAGAGTTTTTGCCTTCATCTCGATCAGTAACCTTTAATCGTATTACAGGCGTATTCGGTGGGGAGGTTTCTGGTACAGAAACTTCGTAGATTTGTCGATTAAAAACTGGAGAATTGTCATTAGCATCGTTGATATATACTGGGATAGTTTTGTAACTATATTGCATAGGAATTCCTCGATCTTCTGCACGGAATGTTAGATTATATCCTAGTGGCGTTTGTTCTCTGTCCAGCAACTTGTGAATTTCGATATAATATTCACCTTTCTTTACGGCGGATGTTATGCGAAAGTGTCCATCGGGGTCGCCACTAACTAGTTCTATGCCTTTAATTTCACCATGAATACCTTGATCTTTATCCGTAACTTTAATAATTCCATATATATTTGCATTAGCACCTTCTACCACATTTGGCAAAGTTGTTATGTAAATGCTAGGTGCATACAAGTTAACCTGAAAGCAGAACAATGCAAAAAATCGGTAAAATAATTATATATTTACAATACTTAAAATAAAAACATTTAGAAGGTTTTAGAAATGGTCTGTTTCTGTCTTCTCATAATCACGTCAAATCTGCCGTTATCTATGAGCGCCATAAACCTATTATCAACAATCTGATAGGTACTTATTATATTAGCATGATTTAAAAGCGTTGACTTTTTTGAGAAAACCGAGGCAAGCATGTCACATTTTAAATTCGAATCCATAGAAATGAATAAATTTTGATGTTTAATTAAAGTTGGTAGTTAAAGTTTGGTAAAATTCGTTTAATGTCCGATAAGGTCTGATAGAAGGGGTGACGTGAATGTCTTGTTATTTCTCTAGAATTCTCTAAAAGTCGACTGCCAACATCAAATGTACGGTCGTTCAAAAGTATGTCCAACTATCACTTGTTATTAACATAATTGGAAGGACCCATTGCAACATGGATCACCATGCCAAAGTGTATAACTTCGAGGTATTAAAGGGGTTGTGTGCCTGTGTGCAGTGGCTTAGTGGTTAAGTACGTTGGACTACTAAGCGAGGGGTCGCTGGTTCAAATCCCGACCCGTACCAACTGAACGGTTTTTTTCGCTGCCCCACCTCTTGCGAACGCCTGACAAATTTCCAAGAGTAATAATTGTCATGAGAAGCTTCTTAAAAATTTGAAGGGAGGTATTTTTAGTGAGTTAGAGTCTTACACTCACGTGCGACCGATCCTCATGTCTCATTGAAGATTTGTCAGATACTCTCTGAAAAAAAGATTAAAAATCTCCGCCATTAAAAAAACTTTTATCAAAAAAAACAACCATCTCCAGTCCGCGAAATCTGTTTATACGCACCTTATTTTTTCAGGTTTTCTCTATGAAGAAGTAGAAGAAATAAAAGCTGTATATTTCAGTGAAAAGGATACTTTAATTAATGATCTTCGATAATAAAATAAAATCAATCAATCATGTATAGCATAATATATTTTTTAAAATAAGACAAAAATTGTACTGTGGTCTTAAAAATAGGAACTACGATTTTGTGTGTCCTCCATTTTTTTGAATGACTTCAAATATAGAGTTAATAAGGTTAGAAATGATTTCATTGCTTATCATATCCCACGTGCGCTTTATTTCCACTCCAAGGGCACTAGTGTTCTCAAACTGACGACCATTTTTATAAATTTCGCGTGCCATAATACACCATAGATTTAGGTTTAGGTCAGGACTATATGCCGGCCAGCGGAGATATGGGATGTACTTTTGCCTGAACCATTCTAGAGAGTACCGAGAAACATAAATTGGTGCATTGTCCTGTTGGAAAATTAAATCTCGGCCCCCAAAAACGTCTCATAAAAAGGAACAAAAGATGCATCCAGCATTTCCATTTTGGTTGGAATGAAACACAATTTCTCTTTTCCAAAAGAATAAAAAGCTTGATTTGGGGAGCTTTTAAGCTTTTTTTCACGCTTTCTCCGTGAAAGTTTAGTCATGCCAAAAATAACTGAAACCATATGGGCCGTCCAAATTATTATTATTTTTTAATCACAAAAAATAATCGTGGTTCGTTTTTCTACCCAATTCATACGATCTCTGGCAAATGTCAACTGGACTGTTTTATGGTGGATTTTCAGAAGACGCTTTTTCAAATGCTTTTTGCATACAACATCTGGAGTACTTTTTAAAATTTGTTGAACCCTTCGTTATGGTATGGGGAAATCGAGGTGAGCAAGAATTTGGCTCTTGGAGTTATTTTGCTCCAGTATTTTCGACCACCATTCTTTCCATAATATTCGCCTAGTACTTTCCTTTTCTAATTATCGCGTGTTTTTCAGAAAACTACTAAAGTCCGTATGACACTACATTTTTCTCATTTTTATCACATATTGAAAAGTCACCTGCATGTAAAAGAGACAAAATGTATAGGTATTACGAAATACCTTGCAATTGTTTGCAAAGCAACACAAATTGTCAAACGAATTTATTGAAAGTAAGAAAACAAAATTTAATTGGGATGATCTATATGTAGATTGTATTATTGAAAAGGTTCACAATGCAGAATATATGTGAAACCCTAACAATATTTTCTACAAAAATAAGCTTAAAAAGCAACAGTTTTGGACTCGACTGGTAGAACAAATTAATAAAGCATTGATATTATTATAATATATTCTTGCACTTAGGCCGGTATTCACTGACGAATCTAAAACTATAAGCTTCGTAAACCTATTCACCAACCTCTATTAGTGTGGATTTACGAGCGCTCATAAAACTTACAAAAGGTCCCAGCTACTCTTAAGTTGAGAGCAATAATATACTTCATTAACTGCAAAAATTCGAAATTAGCTGTGACAGTTGATATATCATTTTCAAAATATATATTATTATAAATATTTTGCAAATGGATATGAATAAAAAACCTAGTGTTGGTATAATATTCTGGAGCTGGAAAACCTCTGCCATAGACCAAGAGTTTGCTGATGGTACTCCTAATGGTGAAATAATTTTGTTTTTGCACTCGTAGTCTCCGTCACCAAATAAAATACCATTATAGAATTTCACTATCTCTACAGAGAGCAATCCTTCTATAATGGAAAAATCTATTCTCAATCTCAATAATTTGTCTGGTTTATCTTCTGGCGCTAAAAACAAAACTTGAACACGCACATTCATTTCAAATAATTTTGTTTATTCACATAGAGAGATTCTGACGTTGCATGTTCGAGAGAGAGTTCGAAAAAGAGCGAACAAATTAGGAAAATTAATAAAAAGGTGGAACAACCTAAAATCATATTTCACAGTAGAAAACACACCCTGCCTTACCGCAGCGACGTAAGCAAATTAATTTTGGGAGTGAAAAAAGGACAGACTCATCGACAATAAACGTTTGGGAAAACCCCGCTCACAATCAATGTAAACATTGCCCCTGGACCCAGCAACGCTGCTGGCAGCATTTCTACCAACACTTTCAATACCCTCTTTACAGCCGAAGAAATAAATTCTTTATGCATGGAAATGATTACAAAATTATCTGTTTCTAAAACTACAATGTTATCGCACATTTAGCTACTAAGTTTTTATATTCTACTGTTAAATAAGATGATAGATAGACACCTATAGAGGTATACTCAGCAAAACTATCGAATTCATTTATTTTTTGAATAATAGCAACATTGATCATTGATTAATGATTTTAATTTATCCACACCTAATTACAAATGCTATCGAAATGATAAAATAAATATGCAGAGTGGTGGCGTTGCAATTTTGATTAAAAGGTCAATTCAGCATTTGCTATTACCTGTAATAGGAACGGAGCACATAGAAAATATAGGCATTGGGCTAAAATTAAGAAATCAGCAAACAATTAGAGTATTTTGTGTATATTTCCCCGGTGGTCGCGTATCAAGCGAAAAAAGAATTGCACTGGGGAATGACTTTCGAAGGTTATTATCCTTCAATGGCGATTTTCTTGTTGGAGAAACTTTAACTGTAGACATAGAGATTGGGGATGTCTAAGAGCCAATTCTTGGGATAATGTTCTGTCCGACTTATGTATAAATTTGCCCGATCCGTAATGTTTCCTTCTAGTCCGACATATTTTCCTTCTGGTTCTCGTGGTACTCCAACTGTTCTTGATTTATTTGTAACAAATGTTCCTAGTATAGACAAATGCTGTACACGAGCTAAGCTCTGATCATATTCCTGTTTTTTGTAAACTCCGTTGGTCTGGAGTAAAGCATGTGCAATATATTCAAGACATAAAAAGTGCAAACTGGTCTAGTAAATAAATTACTCTGCGCTGCGTAGTAGACCAATAAATTTAGAAGCAGTCGATAGTACAGGATATGTTGACTCTCTTTTAAACCAATTCTCGTCTAATATACTTAACGCAGCTGAACTAAGTATTCCAAAAAAACCCAAAAAGGACGTCTACATTAAGCTTCCATCTTCTATATTGTTGTTTATAAAACTTAGAAACGCGTATAGAAAACAATGGCAGCGATATCGTGACCCTTTTTTTTAGAAATGAAGTATCCAATGTTAATAAGCATATAATATAAAATATTTTGCAACACAAAAATGCTGATTGGAATAATAGACTTAGTGCCCTAGATCAAAATGCTAAACCATTTTGTAATATTGTTAGGATAATAAAAAATAAAAAAATACAATTGACGTTCCTAAAAGATTCATTTAGTACTTATTTCTCGGATGTTGACAAACCAAATGCTGTATCCTTTCATCAATAGAAAGCCGATGCTTTCAACAAAGAACCAGATCATAAATTATAAAGTCATTTTCCAGTTAATTCTTTTATATGGTTGCCAAGTATTATTGCGCAATGTGCCACATTAAAAAACTACAAATATGCCAAAATAAAATATTAAAAATTATGCTTAATTTGCTGAGGTATCATTCTACCATAGATCTGCACAACATAGCGAATGTTAAATTGATTCACAGTAGAATCGTAAAGCTTAAATCGAAATTTTTCAATCGGCATAGTTTTGCTGACAACGCACTAGTTAACCAATTATGTACCAATCGTATAAATATTAAATATAATAATAAATAAATAAAAATTAAAAAATTAATAAATAAATAATATGGTAAACATATAACATATAAATAAATAATAAGAAACAAAATATACAAATAGATCTTATTTTAATCGCTTAGTTAAACGATTTATTTATTTATTTAGTTATTTATGTATTTATTTATGCTACTAACCAAAGATATATATTTTTACTAACAACCACTTTAATTCTAGTCATGAATTGTGCATACCTATGCATATTTAATTTCCAATTTTTTTTCTTTTTTTTCTGTTTCATTGTACTCTATATATATATGTATATTTTTTTCTTTTTTTGTTTGCTGTTTTCTTACTCTAATGGAAGATTGTTATCGCTTTTCCTTCTTAATCTGTTTTTACTGTGGGCTGTAATATATAATTTGTATAATTAAGAGAATGTTTCAGTGGAAAAATAAATTTATTATATTCCTGTATTGTAAAATGTGCGGTAACAATCCTTCTGTAAAATATTATGCGAAATAAAATCGATCTATCTATCAGCTGGAAATTCAAACCGAATTTGTATAATTAAGAGAACCTTTTATCAGCTACAACTATCCCTACTCCGTCCGTTAACAATTTTAATAAAACGAGTTTTTTAAAAAAAGTTTTTAATAGAAGCGAAATTCTTTTAATAATTTGTGGCTTAAACCTGTAGGTACCATAGAAAATTATTCGACCATGATTTTTTTTAAACATTTCTTCTTCTCTGCATAATAGGCATACGTGCCGAATACTTCTTGATAACAGACAAACTGAGGGGATTTAATCCATTTCATTCAAAATGTCGAATCCAATGATTTATATTTGAAAATTTTCTTTAATCATTATTTTTTTTGTTTATCAAAGAATCAAAATCAGAATAGCCACAAACTTTAATATGACGAGAGGCGAACGCAAAATAATGTAATAATGTAAAAAACATAAAGAAAGGCTACAGTCCGCTTTGGGCGAAAAGTATGATACCTTTTCCATATCCCTATATGCCGCGAAGAAAACAGTTTTAAGAACATGATGGATAGCATTTTATTTCGGTCTATGCAATTTATAAAGACAAAAAAAAATATTTTGTGAAAAAACGCCCCAAAAAAGAAGGCCAGGCCAAAAACTTTGTATGGGCGATATATTTGAAAAAATATTGGCCAAATATCTTGTTATACAATTTGTTTCATTTTCTATAGAAATTTTCGATGAAAACAACATATTGTTAAAAAACGCCCTCAAAAAGTAGACGTGACAAACAAATTTATATGAAAAACTTGCAAAGGAGTTCACTGTCTACATATTTTGAAAATGTTCTAACCCTTTATTCAATCAATAACAGCTGTAAAACGTTTTTTTTTAAATTGTGGGTGTATTTAAAAAATTATAACACTTTACCATTTCAGGACCATAGGGAGTATATGTTCCAAATTTTAGCTTCCTAGCATAAATTTTAAGGCCTCAAAAGTTGATACGGACGGATGGATATTGCTAAATAAGTCTAAGGTTTGGTGTTAATCATAAATATACATATGTATATACTTTCAGCGGTCTCCGACATATACTAAGGGGTGTTACCATGTGTATAAAGAGATGCAAGCAGCTGAAAAATATAGTTGAAATTACATTTTTAATGTATTGTTTTTGACATGTCTACATTAATAAGGCCAGCGTTTACGCACTCGCGTCTACAGGAATTTTCATTCTAATTTTTCGTACTAATCTATTTTAATTTTAAATGCATGAAAAATGTAAAAAAAAGCCGCTTGGGGGAACAGTATGATACCCTATTCATATTCCTATATGTCCAAAAAAAATGCATTAAGAACATGATGGATGACATTTTATTTCATTCTATGAAATTTAATTATAACGAAATACAACATTTTGAAAACGACGCCCCCAAAAAGTGGGCGCGACCAAAAACTTTGTATTGGCGATATATTGGACAAAAGATTGGCTAAATAAAGGGTGATTTTTTAAGAGGTTTAGAACTTTTTTTAAAAAAAAAAACACAAAAAATTCGAAAAAATGAATGAAATATTTATTTGAATCGATAGTTTGAACCTTGCAATTTAATGTTTAAAGATAATTTCATGCAAATGTTGACCGCGGCTGCGTCTCAGGTAGCCCATCCGCTGAGTCCAATTTTGGCATACTCTTTCACACATATCGGCCGGTATCTCACGAATGAATGCATGGATGTTGGCTTCCAGTGCGTCAATCGAAGCGGGCTTGTCCCTATACACATTAGCCTTGGCATACCCCCACAAAAAATAATCTAATGGTGTCAAATCGCACGATCTAGGCGGCCAATTGACCGGCCCGAAACGTGAAATTAACTGTTCACCAAACTCGCCTCGCAATTGCGCCATTGTTTCGCGTGCTGTGTGGCATGTGGCACCGTCTTGTTGAAACCACATATCATGCAAGTCAAGAACTTCCATTTTGGGCAAAAAAAAGTTTGTTATCATCGCTCGGTAGCGTTCACCATTGACAGTAACGCTGCGATTCGCATCATCTTTGAAGAAATATGGCCCAATAATGCCGCCGGCCCATAAACCGCACCAAACAGTGGCTTTTTCGGGATGCATTGGTAGCTGTTGCAATGCTTCTGGCTGATCTTCACTCCAAATGCGGCAATTTTGCTTATTTACGTACCCATTCAACCAAAAATGAGCCTCATCGCTGAACACAATTTTTCGATAAAAAAGCGGATCCTCGGCCAGCTTTCCAAGAGCCCATTCACCAAAAATTCGGCGTTGTGGTAGGTCGGCTGGCTTTAGTTCTTGCACCAGCTGTATCTTAAAAGGCTTTACGCCCAAATCCTTCCGCAAAATTTTCCACGTAGTGCTGTAACAAAGGCCTAACTGCTGGGAACGGCGACGAATCGACATTTCGCGGTCTTCTGTCACACTAGCTGATACGGCCGCAATATTTTCTTCAATACGCACAGTACGTAAACGTGTTGGTGGTTTAATGTCCAACAAAGTAAATTTGGTGCGAAATTTGGTCACAATCTTCCGAATAGACTGCTCAGAAGGTCGAGAATGCCGATCATAAAATGGAAGCAGCGCGCGATGAACATTTCGAACCGAGCACGAATTTTGATAGTAAAATTCAATAATTTGCAAGCGTTGTTCATTTGTAAGACGATCCATGGTTAAATTGCAAACCAAACTGAAGCTGTTTGACAGTGACACAAGGTACTCAACACACGTCAGCTGTCAAAACCAGTGTTGCCAAAACCAAACCAGCTAAAAAATCACCCTTTATCTTGTTATTCTTTTTAGACATTTTCGATGAAAACAACATATTGTTTAAAAACGCCCTCAAAAAGTAGGCGTGGCAAAAAAATGTATATGGGAAACTTGTAAAGGAATTCACTGTCTACATTTTTCTAACCCTTTATTCATTCAAATACAGCTTTAAAACGTTTTTTTCTAAACTGTGGGCGTGGAAGTCCTTTATAAGTTTGTCATATAAAGTTTTTTGCCACGCCTAATTTTTGTGGGCGTTTTTCACTAAAATGATGTTTTCTTTGAAAATTTTACAAATCGAAAAAAATGTTTAACAAGATATTTAGCAATTATTTTTTTTTATAAATTTCATAGAATGAAATCAAATGCTATCCATCATCTTCTTAATGCTTTTTTCTTTGGGATACATAGGGATATGGATAGGGTTTCATACTGTTCGCCCCAAGCGGACTATAGCCTTTCCTTATGTTTATACCCTATCCTAAGGGTATATTAATTTAGACACATAGTTTCAAACACCCCTTAATAGTCATCGCAGACCACTAAAAGTATATATATCTATGAACAGGACAAAACCCTAAGAGTACTTAGTAATGTCCGTCCGTCCGAAGCTGAAATTTGGAACATATACTCCCTAGGGTTCCGAAATGATAAAGTGTTAAAATTGTTCAAATACGCCCACTATTTAGAAATTTATTAAGTTTTTTGACACGCCTTCTTTTTGTGGGGCATTTAGGGATATGGATAGGGTATTATACTGTTCGCCCCAAACGGAGCCTTTTGTTATGTTTTTTTATATATTTTATAAACCTTTATACTGAAGTGACAGAGTGCGGACATTATAGAAGTGGAGGATAAGAGAAAGGGAGATACGGATGAGCGTCGATTTTAAATACCTTTTTTCCGAGGGTAGGTGTAAAATCGTCCATAAGACAATATGAGGATCGACGGCACCTGCTCATAATAGTGTGAGATTCTTTCTCACCAAAAACACCTTCCTTCAAATTACTTTATACTACAATTAGATTATTTCCTATGTAGTAGTTAATATTTAATAATTTATATTCACGTTTACCAATCAGCTTCGCATCGGAGGCACCTGCTTGTACCGGCAAAAACACGCGGCTAAATTTTATTGCGGTAATTCAAATAGTTTCATCCGTTAAGGCCGCACACTAAGTTTGTATCGTTCAAAATATGTATCATTTCATTATTGCAATGACCGCGAAGGCGAGTCTGTTGCTTACGGGCAAATGATTTTTTTTCATCTTCGACGGTTGCCACATCCAAATCACTACTTCGGATATACCAGGGGCGTTTACAATTCTTCTTAGCACCTTGTTTTGAAAAGTTTGTAAAATATTGATGTTATTTGCTTCGATACAACCGCAAAGTTGTATACCATATATCCTAACCGGTTTCAGAACTTGCTTGTGTAAAAGCAGATGGTTTTGCATTTTTTTTTTGTTGTCGGAGGTTGCTACTATCCAATGGAGCGCTCAGACACAACTACAGGTCCATTGTACTACCATTCAAACACCTTACATTAATGTACTTAGTTTTCCCGTCTTTCAAAGAAAAACGAGATGGAGCTTCAGTGATAAAGAGCTTAGATGTTCGGCACTCACCACGTCAGCCCCGAAAATCCGCCACCTGATGCGAGCATATGCCGGACAACTGCAGAGAAAGTGTTCTACTGTGTCATCCTCCTCACCGCAAGCAGGACAGGTAGTGCTGTCGCTTAAGCCCATATTAAATTAAGCACATTTAAGTGTTTAACAAAGGCTTGGTGGCCCGAAAGGACGCCTACAATCAGCCTACAGTCGATTCTCCTCAGAGATAGAAGAAAAGATGCTGACCTTTTGCAAATGTCCGGGCTATGGTCTGTCTACATCGACCGCAATCGCGCCACCGAATCTTGTGTTCACGAGAAACCCAAGAATCAATAGAGGATATGACTAAAGATGCAGGGAAACTCAACACAGGTTCAGGTCCTGAGAAAACTTCTTCTGAACCTTGCCTAGCAAGCTCATCCGAGATCTCATTTCCCTTGATGCCAGTGTGACCTGGTACCCAGACAAGATTCACCGTGTTCAATCTTCCGACCAAATTCAGAGAAAGCTTGAGTTCCAGCACTCACTTGGACGAGGCAAGAGAGTTTAGAAGCGCTTTTAATGCAGCTTGGCTATCACTGCAGATGCAAATGCCTCTAGCCTGTTGTTCACAATATAGCGCATAGCCATTAGGATGGCAAAAATCTCCGCTTGGTAAATAGATGCATGTTTACCCAAGGGGTAGTAAAGTCGTATGAGACAGGACACCACCTTGAGAGGGCAGCCCCTATTTACCCCTGTTATGACGCACTTGCCACAATGCATCGGCTTCCAACGTCCTGTACATTAGCATTGCTTCAATCCACAACACCAAAGTTTCATCTATACCATGCTGTCTGGCAGAGTTACACATACTGTCAAAGGTCGCATTATCAAAAGCACCCTCAATATCGACGAAAATGCCCAAGGTGTACTCCTTCCGGTCAAGAGCACTACCAATCCTACCAACAAGGTTTTGAAGCGCAGTCTCGCAGGATTTTCCGCGCTGATAGGCATGCTGCATCTCAGAGAGAGGATGTGATCGAAGAGCAACTTTGCGCACATGCAGTTCAACCAGTCTTTCCAAACTTTTCAGTAAGAAGGAAGACAGACTTATGGATCTAAAGCTTTTGGCTAGAGTGTAGTCGGACTTACCAATTTTTGGTATGAAAACCACTTTAACCATACGCCATGGGGAAGGTATATAAGCCAAGGCCAAGCTCGCGGTGAAAATTCTTTTTAACAACTGCTAAACCTGACTTAAACCTTGTTTCAGCAAAACTGGATAGATTCCATCCGGACCAGGTGACTTGAAACTCTCAATAGATACAATAGCATATTTGATAGCATCATCAGTCACCACTCCCGATGCAATATACCAGCTGTGCCGCGTGGTATTAGTCGGTTCAAATGTCGCCACCGTCGTTTGAAGTGCTGAAGAACATGTAGTAACCTGATTTTCCGGAAAGTGAGCCTCAAGGAGAAGACTGAAAGTCTCCGCCTTTGTCTCAGTGTACGTAACATCAGGTTTAAGTATTGCATCCAGTTTACTTGGTCTGTTCCTTTGGAGGACTTTAACAAGCCTACTAGTTGCACTTAGAGATTCGACCTCTTCACAAAACTTTTTATAGGAGTCATTTTTCGACTTGCGAATAAGTCTCTTGAAAACTTTTTGTTTCGATCGATAAAGATTCCAGTCTTCCACTAAGTTGGTTTTTAAAGACCGATTTAGTAGCTTCCTAGTTTCTTTACGAAGACACTGCAGTTCGGATTTCCACCAGGGCACGGAAGTTCAAAGCAGCGGGTGAGGACGTTGTTCAGATACTGAGCAGACCTCTCCACTCCCTGACTTGATTTAAGTTTGAGTGGAACCTTCCAATTTATGCTAGACTTCAAATGCCTGTTTGACAGGGTAACAATTATTGCTGTTCTCTGGCTGTAACAAATTTAGGTTGATGACCTACATTGTTGATGGTAATATCAGACGATAAAATGAAGTCCAAGAGTCGATCACCCCTTATGTTGTATTTGTTTTTGCCCAAAACAGTATTGTGAGCATTAGCATCGCAGCACAAGACAAGACCCAACCTTTTGGATTCACAATACTCTACGAGCTCTACAACAGCCTTTGGTGGAGGAGGGGTTAGAGAGTCATAGGAGTCGCCGATGCAGCGACAAAGGTTTCCCAATTATCATTTGCATGGTAAGTTATAGAAACAGCTACCAAATCTTGGCTACAAAAGCTTTTGATCATAGTAGCTGTAAAAGATTTCGATACAATAAGATAAATCCTAGATCTTTCGAATTGCTCATCATAAAGAACGTGGTATAAATCAATAAATCACTCAAGCAACCAAGCCCACAGAAGCGATTTTTCCACACCCATGGTTCCTGGATGGATATTGTGTGTGATTTTGTTATACAAGCCACAAGCCTGCTACTTAAAAGGGCGGTAGCAGCCTTGCAGTGCTGTAGGTTAATTTGAGTAAATAAGATGGATGAATACTCTGGGTAACGCTTACTATTAGCACTGTTTGACATTGAAATGGATCCTGCCAAGATGCAGATAGGGACGCATGTTGTACCTAGATTTGATGATCTCGGCAGCAGCCATGTCTATACTCACAACAAGAGAACTACCACCTTCATTGTGGCGGTTTTTACTCTTCTTGTGTGAATGGACAACCCAGGCTTTTGTGTCGAGACCAGGGTTCTGGGTTTGCAAACGCTTTTAGCACATCGGCTGATTTCCCTTGTTTCCTAGGGATCCAGCAGACAGCCCGCCTAAGCTTGGGTGGTTTGTAGACCTCTAAAGATGGAGTCCTAAGCGAAGAGATTTTCGGCCCCAGGCACCAGGTTTTCTGTGATGAGGTCTTCACCATGAGGGTTCCGTCCTTTAACACACAGCCCTCCACCTGAATGCAAGCATTTGTTGCAGCAGGCAGCTCCAAAAGATGACCTTTTCAGTATTCGGAGTTTGCATCACTCATGCTATTATCATTGCCCGTTTTCCCAATGCGAACTTTAGCTGTTTTGCGTTCAACACGTGAGTTTTTAGACACACACCTAACATCAGAGCCGTCCGCGTCGACAAAGTTCTGTACACTAGTGCTGCAGCCAGTATTGGTCACAGCACCAGCATCATCCATTACCAGTGCACTGGCAGCACCAACAATATCTACTCATACTCAAGGTTGAGTCCACTACAACCCATTTTTGTCCATCAGTGCTACTATCTTTGCTGGTAGAAGCACCGACTTCATTTGGAGACAGGGCGTGGGCAGACACAGGAGCTTGAAGAGGGTTGTATCTCTTAACGAGCTTGGGTCGCTTCTTCTTGCTTTTCGGTTCAGCAGAAGAGGAGGCATTGCCTGATGAAGGAGTCAGGCCAGCTTCCGTTTGTGAGACTTCCACCGACCTATCCCGTTTCATAGACGCAACCGAAGAGCCAACCGGAGTGCTTGCGCCTTCAGCCTGTGGAGCTTCTTTGCGCCGCTGATCGCTCAGCTGCTTCCTTTTTCTCTTCCCCTACCCCTTAGTGAGGAGCACCTCAAAGTCAGCCACTTCAGGAGCCCGTTCAACCGTATATTTATCATGGGTCAAACTGTCAGCGGCGGTGCAGTGGGTAGCAACCTTACTCATGCTCAGTTTGCCCAAAGGGTCGCTTGCAGGTTAAATGAATGTTGGGGCATCCAGAATCCGAGTCCCAGCCGCAGTTGAGAAGACCACGGATGGATTTTGGCTATTGCCAGTACCACCTGAATTATTAACATCCTTAAGGTTGTTCATTCATCAATACTTTGAGTTTTAACTACTACTATTGCCTCCAACAACTCCTCCTTTATCCGGGCTTGGGACCGGCATGATACTGGCGTAACAAGGCGTTTTGCATGCTGAGTTTGGCAAATCGACAAGCAGCCAATGCATTTGATTATAAAGGGTGATCCATTTCGAGGTTCCCTACTTTTTTAAAGAAAATTCAAATTTAATGGAGAATGTTTATTATCATTTGAAAGAACATTCTTTGGCATTTATTTTTTGAAGATTATGTCTATTAAATGTTGGCCGTTGCTACGTCGCAGATGGTCCATCCGTTGAGTCCAATTTTCGATCACTCGTTCGAGCATTTCGACTGGTAACTGGCGAATGACACGCGTGATGTTTTCCTCCAAGGTCTGAATCGAAGCGGGTTCGTCGGCATAAGCTTTTGACTTTACATATCCCCACAGGAAAAAGTCTAACGGTGTGATATCACCCGATCTTGGTGGCCAATCGACCGGCCCAAAACGTGAAATTATGTGCTCACCGAAATGTTCTCTCAATAAGTCCATTGATTGATGCGATGTGTGGGAAGTGGCGCCGTCTTGCTGAAATCAAATGTCGCCGAGATCACGAGCTTCAATTTCAGGCATCAAATATTCGGTTATCATGGCACGATAACGGTCGCCATTGACGGTTACGTTCGCACCGGCATAATTTTTAAAGAAATATGGACCGATGATTCCACCGGCCCACAAACCACACCAAACCGTTGTTTTTTCTGTATGAAGTGGCAGTTCTTCAATCTCTTCACGTTGCTCTTCGTCCTAAATGCGGCAATTTTGTTTGTTTACATACCCATTGAGCCAGAAATGGGCCTCATCGCTAAACAAAATTTGCCTCGAAAACGTCGGATCTTCTTGGAACTTTTCAAGAGCCCATAGAGCGAAGCGATGTCGCTTGGGAAGGTCGAGCGGCTTCAGTTGTTGCACAAGCTGTATTTTGTACGCTTTCAATTTAAGATCTTGACGGTCTTCGTGTACACTCTCAGCTACGGCCGCTATATTTTCTTCACAGCGTGCTGGACGTGGTCTATTCGGTCGAATATTATCCAATAATGAATGCTGGGTCTCAAAATGGGTGATGGTGTTGCGAATAGTACGCTCAGTAGGCCGATTATGTTGACCATAAGTTGAGCAAAGTGCACGAAATACATTCCTCACAGAACGTGAATTTTCATAATAAAGTTGAACAATTTGTAAACGTTGTTCACGCGTAAGTCTTTCCATTATGAAATGCCAAACAATACTAAACAAAAATAACATGACAGCATGACACGACTCACACGTGATCTGTCAAAAAAGGCTATTGAAAAAAGTATCTCTACTTGGATCACCCGTTATTTAATAACAAGCTCTTCCCGTTTCTTTTTTACGTGCGAATACCATTTTAGTTTCGCATCTAATGTCATTCCCTAATATTTAGCTTCATTTGCGTACAGAATTTGTACGGAATCTATAAATATGGGTAGCGTATTTACATTTCTGTAAGTAAAATGAATGTGCGTGGATTAGGTTTCATTAAGCGCAATATGCCAAGTTTTTGTGCACTCAAGAACGCTGTCCGCGGTGAGACCTTCAATATATGAAGAAACTTCGCGATTTTTAAAAACCTGAATCTTTTTTTTAAGTGCTAGAATATTTAATATCGTTTTGTGCTGCGGAGCACAAGATTGTTGCCAATTTGTACTTTTCTCTCTTACTAATTTGGTTATTTCCCGAGAATATTTTATTGCACTTTTAGATTTTTTTTATCCTTTTGTAAGGAGTATTAAACCAGGGAGAGCTTTTTATGACACCGATTTATTTATCGACTTCGTCTTCAAGTTCATATGGTGTTTGAAGAGATACAGTAAGATCGATTTTATTACAGTCTTTTCTAAAAGAGCCTCAGTTAGTTTTTAAACTAGTTAGTCTGGGTGGACCGCCGTTTTCCCGTAGTCAGAATGACTGGCGAGTGGTCAGAGGAGAAATCGAAGCTTTCCTCAACTTTAATAGAGGTGCGACATAAAAATCTATAAGGTCTGGAGTTATCGACGAATCCGACGGCCAATACGTTAGTTTACCTGTCGAGAAAGAGTCTAACCCGAATTCCATACCGGCTTCCTAAAGGAATCTACATTTTGATGCAATATATCTGTTTAGAACCTTGGAAGTTCTGTTTTGCATTAAAATCGCCACCTATAACGAAATTTGTACCAAATGAGTGAAAGATACTTCTAAAATCATTTTCCACTAGCTTTTTCCTTGGAGGGGTTCAACTAGACGCAATATCATAAGTTTTGCGCTTCTTTTCCACGCAAACCGTAATTATTTGCATATTACCTAGCTCAATTTTTGTACTTAGTGAGCCTCTTGCCCTTTCCGAAGGGTGATTTGCGTGAAAAGCGCTATATGCTCTTATTTGTGTACAGTCTGGCAAGAATCGCGGAGAAAACTTGAGCGACTGGATCAGGCGTTATTTCATTTTGTTGATTCGCTTGCAACGCGGCTTCGGCATATGTCTGTAGTCGAGTATTTAACGACTTTTCAGTACTAATTTTCACTTCCCGCGGCTGTTTGGACAATTCCTTAGCCTTTGGTCCCGAATTCCACGACTTTGTTTTAAGACAACCTTGTTAAGTCGTTCAGTTATTTAAGCGACGGGTACAGCTCTTTTCTTTACATTACGCATGTTTTGTAGCTCCTTAGCTTCTTCGCAGCCGCCATAATTCGCCGGGTGATTTCCTTTGCAATTTATGCAAATCGCTTCTATTTAAACCGCACTCTTCCGACAAGTGTTTACCAGAACATTTTACGCAACGCGGTTCTTTTTGGCAATGTGCGGTAGTGCGATTGTAATCTTGGCAACGCTTACACTGAGGGACGAATCAAGTTTGTTGCACCGATTCAATTTTAACCACAATATTAAGGATATTCTTATATTACAGAAACAATGTGCATGTGCATAAAAAAAAATCAACCTCCAATTGAATATTTTAGACGGGCATATTTCATATCTTGGTATTAAGGCACCATATTAACTTTAAATTCATTTGATTTCCTTTAACATCTTTGATTAATTGACAGCTATTGTTTCTACTATTTAGATCGCAATACTTTTTAATAATATCTTTTTTACAGCTGCCCCACCTCTTGTGAACGTCTGACAAACATAGAGTAAGACCTGTCATGAGAAGCTTCTCAAAAATTAATTGCCGTTCGAAACAGGCATTAAACTCTGGGTCCCTTCCATTCGTTTAAAAAAAATATATATCTTGGAACACACAGTGATTGCAGACATAGACTTGGGTCCTGTATGGGCCGTTTACGCCTAATATTTATTTTTTTACTATTTAATAAAATTTCCTTTTTTGCGATGTTCTTTCGTAACCTAATGAATGCTTTTGTCAGTTATATATAAGCTTTATTGCATTTATAGTTAGCAAATTGAGCAAATGTAATTGTAAAATTATGTTGTTCGAATATGGATTTAAATCAATCATTTCTTTTACATTCATAGGTTGGAAGTTATGAATTGTACTCAAAATTAATACTGGAATCAAGGTTTAACTTTTCCAATGGA
Source organism: Ferdinandea cuprea (assembly GCA_963576555.1). NCBI lineage: Eukaryota > Metazoa > Arthropoda > Insecta > Diptera > Syrphidae > Ferdinandea > Ferdinandea cuprea. The sequence continues at coordinate 72,687,372 of OY754960.1, forward strand.
CAAACGATCCATGTTCATTGCAAGAAGAATAGAATAGGTTAACTAACGATAAGGTGAATAGGACTAAAATTTAAATTCAATTCATTATTCAGATGTTAAATTAACTCAAACTTCACTTACCGGTTCGACTTTGATGATTACTTTCGCCTTACTTGCTTGATTTAAACGATGATTTGCTGCAGAAACTCTATCATTCGCCAAGACAGTCAGTTCGTGAACCGGGTTATCCGAAAAAATAAGAGGTCTTGTCAACGTTATTATACCAGAAGTAGGATGAACAGCGAAATTATCATTATCATGTAAAAAACTATAGTATATTTCTCCATTTATTCCAAAATCAGCATCTTCCGCATTAACTTGTAGAATACTCGTATGCAATGACATATCTTCAGGCAATGTTTTTGAATATTCCGTAGGATAAAACAATGGACTTAGATCATTCCGATCAAGCACCCTCAAGAAGACAGTTGTTTCGCTTTCGTATAAATGTTTTCCATTTGATTCTAGTTGAGTGCCGAATGCTTTTACAGTAAGACGATATTCGTCGGTTTTTTCACGATTTAATATAACATTACTTGTACGTGTTCGAATAGCTAAAAATGCAAAGTTTCCGACTAAACGCTCTTCTGCTTTGAAAAGTTTATCACGATCCCCACTTACGATACGATACTTAACATCTATGCTAGCCAATATTTCAATACCAACTTTATCTTCGTCGGGCATTTGCAATGCATATGTTTTGCCTACGCTATTTTCTGGCACTGTTACGTTGTAGATACTATGCCTAAAATGGAATACATATGGTTTATGTTGCAGTTCGCTTTCATCACTATGAAAATCCAACGTTTTGTTTACTTCACTTAAATAAGTAATACTATTGTTTTCAGTACGATGACAGTTTACATTCCAGTCGAGAGTGCCAGCAAAGAATGTCCAAAATACGACAAATCTTATTTGGTTTCTGTTATATGTTGTTTTTTTGTAATTCATATTGATTCCTTTAACGATATTTAGTCAAGTTGTTTGTACCAGGTGTACACTGAAAATTTTAAAATAAAAATATTTATATTAAGATATGATGTAAAAAAAATATTCAAAGTGTATAATATTCCATGCGTAGAAAACAAATTTAAAGGTAGTATTTCATTATTTATCATCGCTCTATAGTACCTTGCATTAAGTTTCACCCTTTTTTTTTGCAATCGTTTACCCGAAAGTTCATTGAGGTCTAGTTAATACCCAGTGGAGAATTCTGAAGTTGCTTAAGTTTATTGTCTATTGTTATTCATAACCAAAAATAATGAGAATGATTTTTATAAATATAACTAAGAATGTGATGGATTCAACGTTCGATTTTTTTTTTTGTTTTTTTTTTATTGGATATCCATTTATCACAATGTTTGCATGTATCAATATATATGATATATAATCCATTATTATTTCATTTTTAATTTTTTTTTATTAAAAGAACGCATAGCCATTAGGATGGCGATTCATTCTATGGTTCAGCGTCTGACCGATGCCATTCCTTTGCCTGAGTAAAGTTGACGTGGTAGTTTTGTCGCCGAAGGATGTCAGGTGTCACAAAAATTTAATAATGCGACCCTTGATAGCATGCGTAACTCTGCCAGACAAAATGGTGTAGATGAAACTTTGGTGATGTGGATTATAACAATGCCAATGTACAGGATGCTGGTAATCGAAGCCGATTGTGGCAAGTGCGTCATAATAGGGGTCAATAGGGACTCTCAAAGTGGTGTTCTGTCTCCCGTTTAATGCTGTATGGTAATAGACTCTCTGGTTACGGCTCTCAATCTTCCTGGAAACTACACTCAAGCTTATGCGGATGATGTAACCGTTCTTTCTGTCTGTTAAAACCTCGTTGCTGTCTGCTCTCAGGTGCAGAGAATCCTCTTATAACCACGGTCACGGTTGTTCTCTTTACGAGAAGTGGTAACGTCACTGGTCTGTCCCAACTCTTGATTTAAGATGTCACTATCCCTATTTCCTATCCTCGATAAAAAACTTGTATGGTCGAAGTATGTTAAATCAAAAACTGATAAATCACTGTCGACTTTTGGCTTAAATTCCACGTCCGTAGGCAGTTTCATTTATAGAAGCCCAAATTTGGACGGACCGAAATCTTCCTTTTAACGAGTTTGATGAGTTGTCCGATTCCATTGAACGAATTATTACTCTTTATCTTCACACTGAAATCGTTGTTGCTGGCGATTTCAATGTTCACAATTCGAATTGGCTTCGACATTCCGGACAGACAACACCCGAAAGCAGGTGTGCTGAGATCTTTGCTGAGGTAAACAAATTAACCCAGCTTGTAAATAAGCCGACACGAATTCCTGACATTAGTATTCAAACCGCCAACACGCTGGACTTGTTTCTCACCTCTCATCCAGATAAGTACACCATATGTATTATCGCCCCATGTTCGTCAGACCACTGTGTCATATCGGCGAATTTCTCGTACTCCAACCATATAGTTAAGAACTGTATGACAACACGAGAAAGCCAAATGGAAAGAATTAAATGGTTTCTTTAGCAGTTTTAACTGATCGCTATGGTTCCTCGATGGCGAAGTGGATGCTGCTGCTGATATGATAACAAACATAATTCACTTACATAAATCCGCTGGTCCAGATGGTATTTCCCTTATAGTTCTGAAGAGGTTTTCTTCCACGCTGGAAAAACCACTGCGTAAGCTTTTCTATTTGTCCTATTCTCTTTCCGAGAAGATGGAAACCAGCAATTGTCCAGCCCTTCCCAAAAAAAGTCGAATCTTTCTCTGCGTCCTCCTACCAACCAATTGCACTTACGTCCCTTTTTTCCTAGGTCATGGAAAAGCTGATAAATCGTCAGCTTATGAAATATCTCGAATCCCAAAAACTTCTTATTGACCGGCGGTATGGTTTTCGCAGCAACAGGTCCACTGGTGATTTGATGACTTATCTAACCAAAAAGTGGAACCAATCTATTCACCGTGGTGGTAAAAGCAAGATCATTGCACTTGATATTGCAAAGGCATTTGACAGAGTTTGGCATCAAGCTCTCTTGTCGAAAATGCGTGCATTTGGAACCGATGTTACCTTTTCGGAACGTTCAATTCAAGTTGTTTTGGAGGGTTTCATGTCGGCAAATAAATGCTGATGTTACTTCTAATCACATTCATTCCTTCGCCGATGACAGTACTCTCAGCTTTACTAATTCGTTTCCTGGGCAACGCCCCTCATTTCCGGGCCTTGAACTGGAACGGCAAAAGCCCGATCTTGACAGCATACTTAAATGGGGACAAGCTAACAGAGTGGAATTTAATGCTTCCAAAACACAATGCTGTCTCCTGCAATTGAAGCGAAACCCCAATACTCTGCCATTATCCACGAATGCCACTTGCATCGCTGAAACCAAAAGGCTTTCCATCCTCGGTATGTGGTAATGACAACCTCCGTTGGAATAACCCTATATTCGACGTCGCCAAAAACGCTGCGAAATGTCTAGGCTTCCTAAAGCAATGCAACAAATATTTTACCCCTTCTGATCGAGCTAGAATTTACAGGGCGTTTATTCGCCCCAAAATTGAGTATAACGCTCATATCTGGTCCGGTGCCCCAATAAATTGGGCTTGTCTCTCAAGAGACTCCTTTAGATCTATACTCCTTCGGGTGTCATTCCAGTTGCAAGAAAAATTGAAATTCTTAATTTAAGATTTTTTAAAAAGGTGCGGTGCATGAAAACCCTCTTATTATAGACCTCTTGTCCTAACAAAAACGATACAAAAATACATTTGTGTTATAAATTCAACTTATATTTAATGTTTATTTAATAATGTGTTTACATATTTATTTTTCAATTTATGGATGTATTTATTTATTTACAAATTTATTAATTTATTTATTAATTAATTAATTAATTTATTTATTTATTTATTTAATTATTTATTTATTTATTTATATCTTATGTTGCTTCTCTTTTCTTTTTGCTTTTGTCCTATTGGGCAATAAAAACTTATTGCTTATTTATATTCATGTCTTTATAAGTAAGTTCCAAAATTATCTGTAATACGAAAATTCAATTGAAGGTTTTTAGTCATAGTTTTCCTTCAAATCTGCTTCTTATCAAAATAAAGCCTCTAAATCAAAGAATGATTTTACAGTGGTAAGATAAACTGTAAATTATCATATATCTGTGCAATGTATTGTACTATTAAACATTAAACACATCTATCTATAAAGATCTATACTCCTTGATTAGACCACTGCTCCTCGGTTGTAAGATGGAAGAGGCTTCCGTGTGTTTCTGCAACCAAAGAACGACACAGAGACCTACCCTAGCACGCCGGGCTCTGCTCTAGATATATTGATATGAATATATCATGATATACAGTGTTGGCCAAAACTGAAGCACGAAATGATTTCGCTTTGAAAAAACCTAAAGAAAATTCAGAAAACGTATGATAGCTTACTAGTTATTTTCTTATCAACATAAATATTTGTTTTTAATTCACAACCCACAAATTAATTTTTACTCTTTACTTATTTTAAAAATTACAAAATTAATCAAAATTCATCAAAAACTAGATGGACAAAACTTAAAAACATTTTCGAATTCATAAATATAAATACTAAAAAATATTTAGTATTGGTAATATTTGGTGGCATAGCCATTATTTTTGATTACTGCAGCACATCGTCGAGGCATGGAGTCAATGAGATTGTCAATAATAACATGGGGATATTAATCCAGGCAATTTGAGTTTGTTGAAGCATGGAGTCTAAATTAGGACACTTCGGTCAATTCTCTGATCTACAATTTCCCATAGATTCTCTATGGGGTTGAGGTCAGCCGATTTTGCTGGCCACTTCATAACAGCAATATGGCTTTCGTTAAGCCAATCTCTCATAAGATTAGCGGTATGTTTAAGATCCTTGTCATGTTGAAAGATCCATCGCATGACATTTTGAATTGAATCGGCCCGACTCCTTGACTGGAAAAAAGAACATCCGCGGACCACAATATTGCCTCCGCCGTGCTTAATTGTGCCCCTTACGAAACGGGGATTAAATCGTTCCCCTTTTGGCCTCCGTACTGTCCGAAACCTTTAACAGTGTACTGGGCATTAGCTTCGCAACAGAAGACAAGACACACAGGTGCTCTACGAGCTCTATAACTACCTTTGGTGCAGGAGGGGTTAGAGAGTCATAGGGAAAATAAGCCGATGCAAGGACATAGGTTTACATATCCTTTTGATCCTGCCGTGACGAATATCGATAAAGTCCTAGGTCTTTCGGATTGCTCATCGTTCATCATAAAGAACGTGGTATGAACCAATCAAATAACCAAGACCACAGATTCGATGTTTTCACGTTTTTTTTATGCGTGTGAAAAAATATGCGCTTTTGGAAAAGATTAATGTGTGTGCTCGAATGGAAACGACATGAGACATTCGGGAACAAGTGAATGACTGAGTAACCTGCAATGGTTGTAAAATGTTCAATTGAATTTATCAGGCATCAAAAACTTGAGTCAATCCTCTCGCGGTACAAGGCCGACATTACCGCGATCCAGGAGATACGATGGATAGGTTCAGGAATTATGAAATGAAAAAATTGGAACATTTATTACAGCTGTAACAGAAGATTACATCCAGATTCGTCGTGGGAAATCCGCTTAGATCCAAAGTAATGGACTTCAAACCGATAAGAGATCGCCTGGCTGTGATCCGCATCAGAGCTACATTCCAAAAGTTGGTAAGCACAGCCTCCACGAAACGACAACAGATAACGGCTACCGACTAATTGACTTTGCAGCAGCTTGTAATACGGTGATAAGCAGCACTAGGCTTCCGCGACGAAGGATCCACACAGCAACCTGGCCCTCTCCAGACGGTCGCACCGCCAAACAAAACGACCATGTGCTAATCGATGCGAGGCATGCATCCAACATCTTGAACGTGCACATTTACCGAGGGGCAAACGTCGAGTCTGACCATTTTCTTGTTGCAGATTGATTCCGAACTCGACTGCCTAACGAGAAAAAGCTGCGAACTGCCCAAAAGAAGAAATTCGACGTTGGACGCCTTAGCACATCTGGAGTCGCCATAGCCTACAAAGAGTGCCTGAGTGAGAAACTCTCCATTGTGCATTCACCTACCACAGACGCCAACAACCAGTGGTTTCAGTATCACGACATCATCAAGGAGGTAGCCGAAACCACCCTAGGATACCAGCCACCCCAGAGAAAAAGCCCGTGGTATGATGATGTATGCGTATACCGCATACCGAGCCAGGAGCAGGGAGGAGAAGAAGATCCTGCGTAGGAAGAAAAGAGAGCACACAGTCTCCCAGCTCAAGGAGATCGAAGAATCCCGCGACCAAAACAACATCCGGAAGTTATATAAGAAAGCCAAGCAACTAGCTGCTGGCTTTAAGACCGGAACGCAGGCTCCTCGCAACAGCGATGGAAACCTAGTCACCGACGCGCAGGGAATAGAAGATGTTTTTAAACAGCATTTCCAGCAGTTGCTAAACGAACAAAATGTAGAGAGTATCAGTGGGCAAGAAGAGAATGTCAGTCAATGAAGGACCAGTCCCTCCGCCCAGGCTGGCTTAGCCAAAAAAAAAGCTAAAGAACAACAAGGCCGCCGGCTCTGATGGTCTACCTGCAGAGCTTTTCAAATACGGAAGTGATATTATGGTAGGGCGCATGCACCAAATCATCAACCAAGTTTGGGTGTAGGAAAGCATGCCCAATGACTGGACCATCAGCTCCAGATGTCCCATATACAAGAAAGGTGATCCTATGTTTTGCAAGAACTATCGAGGCATATCCCTGCTTAATGTCGCATATAAGATCCTATCCAACGTACTGTGTGCACATCTCAAACCTTTCTGCAACACACTAATCGGCACGTACCAGTGTGGCTTCCGGCCCGGCAGATCAACTGTAGACCAAATCTTCACACTAAGGCAAATCCTGGAAAAGACCAACGAGTTTCAAGTCGAGACACACCACCTCTTCATCGACTTTAAAGCCGCATATGAAATCATTCATCGTCAGGAGCTTTTTGTGGCGATGGCCGAATTCGGGATCCCGTCAAAACTGATCCAGATGTGTCGCGTGACACTAGATAACACGCGGTGCAATGTGCAGTTTGGCAGCGGCCTGTGTGAACTCTTTCAAACATGCACCGGATTTCGGCAAGAAGATGCGGTGTCGTGTGATTTCTTCAATCTTGTTCTTGAGCAGATAGTGCGCAGGGCACGTGTCACAACGGAAGGCACTGTCTTCAACAGATCAGTCCAACTGCTGGGGTATGCAGACGATGTAGACATCATCGGCCGATCCCAGCGTGCCGTGATAGAGGGTTTCACGGCTATTAAAGAACAGGCGAAACTAGTTGGCCTTGAACGTAACGAGGACAAGACTAAATATATGCTATCAACAAACAAACAATCATCTGTCCACCGACTAGGACAAAATGTCACTGTTGATAGCAGCAACTTCGAGGAAGTTAAGGAGTTCATCTACCTCGAAGAATTACCCTAGAAAACCGCTGCTACTTCGGTTTGGGTTCAAAACTCCTGACTCGGAGGACAAAGTGCATGCACTACAGAACCCTTATCCTTCCACTTCTGCTATATGGCGCCGAGTGCTGGACGATAAGCGAAAGGAGAGTTAATACTGGGATCCTTCGAAAGAAAAATCCTTCGACGGATATTTGGTTCTGTGTGCGAGGAGGGCGAATGGAGGAGAAGATACAACCGCGAACTCTATGAGCTGTACCAAGATGTGGATGTAGTCCAAAAAGCTAAGAAACGTCGACTACATTGGCTCGGCCACATCGAATGGACAACAACGCTCCAGCCAAGAGGATCCTCGAATCCCAGCCCCCCTGGTTCGAGACGACAAGGAAGACCGAACCTCCGTTTTAAGGACCAAGCCATCGCGGATGCCAGAGCGCTTGGTCTGGACACCTGGAAGCAGCGTGCCCGTGATCGCAGAGGATGGAAGGCTGCCGTGTCTCAGGCAGGGACTCCTCACGGTTTGGGAGCCCGTTAAGTAAGTAAGTAAGTTCTTTCTAATATGAAAAAACAAAGAAAGAAAGGAATATGAACAGGGTATCCAAAAGTCCGCACAAGCGATCTGTGACATTTCTTTATGTTTTTAATTAATTTGCCTCTTTTTAAAGTAATGTAATTTACATTAACCGATGTAACCTTTCGCTTGTATAACAACGTCACAAATACATCCAGCCAATAAATTTTGTAAGACGAAAATACTCTAAGGATTCCTGGAAACAGATTTCGATAGCGTTCGTGCAAATATATGTATTCTTCTATTTACTGGAGAATACTGGTTTTGTTGTTGAAAAGGAATCGTAAAAAAAGTGACGGAGATAACTGAGATATCGTGAATTATGAAAAAGGCATTTCACAAAATTTAAAAATTATGACCCCCTTAACATGTTTTTTCCTATACAGTTTTCTTAAAATAAATTTATTTTCTTTCGAAAAATTGATTTGAGAACGAAAATATAACAAAATATTTAGAAAACAATATTTTTCTTAACAGTTCACTATTTCAACCCGAAATATTATATCGTAAGTTAAACAAAAAGGCAATAACAGGTGTTGTAATTATGAACTAAAACCCACGCCCACTTTAGGAGATAAGGATGAGAAAAGGGTATTCAAAAGTTGCGCAAACGATCTGTTTACATTCCTTGTGTTTTTTTAGTCTTATTTTTTCTTCCACTCTCCGAGCTTTGCACTAAATGTATGTAAGTATGTATGTATTTTGGCTTATACAAAACTACTGCTAATTTAATGTTCCTGTTATGCATATGTATAACATTGATTATTTTGGGCATAATATGAAATATCAACTATTAATAGTTAGTAATGTATTAATTAAGTCAATAGCAATGATGAATATATAGCAACAATGTGAGCATGTAGTGTTTTATAAATTATGGTCCAATTTCTGAATAAGCTTCAATTGGGAAGAAGTAGAAGAGTTGATAAAACAGCAACATCTAAAAAAGAATAAGATAAAGGAACAGTCAAAACTAAATTAAACAAAATTCTTTGAAGGTGTCAGTGTGGGCTATATAGAAGCATTAGAAGTGTTCTATATTTGCTTGCGAATTAACATTATTCTACCCTGTATATCTTGCATTTGTGTAGACTAGTGTTTGCTTCATAATAATTAAGCTTAAGGTATTCTTAATTAATTAATTAAATTAAGATTATTACTTTGCAAATTTATTCATTTTGCTTGTTGTCTTTTGTGCGTTGTCTCTTTTTCTTAAAATAAAAATAAATAAATATTAGGCTCAAACGGCCTATGTACGACCTAAAGCCTAGCTTTTCCATTGAATCCGATGATTTTTTGTTCGACACGAATGAAAAAGACCTACAGTTTAATGACGGTTCCGAATGGAAATTTATTTTCGAGAAACGTCTTATGACGCTTGGTTGTTTGTCACACTCTCGCCAGATATTCGCCATCGAATATGAGCCTTTAACTGTTACAAGTCGGCTGTTTTCGGACTGTGGTTTCGCGGACCGATAACGCAAGTTTATCCGCCGATTCCTATGATAGGACACGTGATAGCGTGGGGATCATCTCAACTCGTCTGTTTTTCATAAAAACGATTCATAACTCTTATTGAACCAAGATATTGCAAACTATTATACAATTTGTAATATTGCCTCTATTTTTTTGGAACCGTTTCATACTTACAGCTACAGAAAGCAATTTCTTCCCAAACCACTGTAAAAGATTCGCAGATGCAAATCTTACAGTTTAAACGAACTAAATCGCAAAAAATGTGGAAAATAATACACAGTGAGATGCCATCTATACAAACATTTCATAGTCATGAATTGCAGCCAATGGCCCAAGGGGAAAATAGAAATGCAGCAGAGTTGACTAACTGGTTTAGTAATTATCTGTGTTATAAACGAGCTGTTTCAGTTTTCAAGAAATATTCCTTGCTCCAAGGAACAACTTCTCAATGTTTTATTTTTTTTTTAAATTGGACTATTAGACTAGTGATCAAGGCTTGTACTGTTTTGAAGTAATAGAAGTCTTTTGACAAGAAATTGGCGAGAAGCAAAATATTTTTAACTTTTACATTTATTTTTAATCTTGGAGTTTTAAAATAATAATTATAACAGATTATGAACATGCATTTAAAACTTTATATGACATTACGTGCTACTAACCAACAATACTTGTAAAAAATATAATTGAATTCACAAAACAACCTTGTCTGACCACACAGTAACATTAATTAATATTACCATTAACCAACACTGTTATGGCTAAACTACAGTGCATTTTTGAGAACAGTTTTTGCAATTTTTTAGGTGCTGAAAGCCTGAACTGGAGAGCTTTAACATGAATGCATGATTTTTCAAAAACTAAAAACTAAAGTTTGTTACTTGTAGTACAGTAGAGGGGTCTATCATCACATTAACTCAAGTTATATTAGGTGAAAATTTCCGATTTTGATGTTTAAATACTCTAAATGATATAATTTTAGAAATATTAAACATCGCTTAAAAAACCGCTTACTAGATTTTGTAGGTTAAATTTGATTTCGCGGAAATTGAAATCTTTGCTACCTACAATTGATTTTCTTACTTTAAATTTATATAAAAAAATTGTGAGAAGAAAATCATTTCTTGGTAGCAAAGTTTTTTTTAGAAAAATTGGTTTTAAATGAGAAGCCAAAAAACATAATTTTATTGTATTAGCTTAGAGCATTACATGGCTCTTCGCGGCTTATCATTCAAGGAATATTTCATTATTTTCACTGTTTACAATAATTTTTAAATTTTCCAATTGATAAAATTAAATGTACAGGATGTATTTAACTGAATAAAATTTATACTGACATACTAAACCTGAAATCATCGTTACGCAAACGTATTTTTCTTTCAATTTTCTAATGGGACCAAAATGAAAATTCATTCATTCAATAAATGAATGTTCCATATGTGATACTCGTTGCGCTAACAAAAAATCTCTATTGTGCCAGATATTGGCCACAATGCATCTATGGGTTAATGAAATGGGCTTAAAATCTTGAGTCAGTTGGTGCATAGTTTCGAATTAATCTTTGTTTTAAATTTTACATTGTTAAGTCAAAACATTTATCCACTTTAGAAATAAATTCCAAACATCCGATATGAGTTGGTCATTGTTTGACATTGTGTTTCATTTCTTTTAAGCTCGGAAAACCAATCGGTGTCGAAATAATTAGCATTATTATAATATTGAAATTATTAATTGATATAAAATCTATTCGTTATTTTTGAAACTTGAAAGTGCAAATTTTCAAAAAAAAAATGTTATGCTTACCCAAAAAAGTTGGAAGAAAGATGTTTAACGAGATTGAGAAGACAGACAACATTATCCTTAATTAAAAACTTGCGATTTTATATAGATATCTATGTGAATGTACTAGTTAGGTACAAACTGTCTAAAAAGTTAAGGGTGCTGAACCCTCTAGCATATCTATGTAGGAATTATAGCAACCTAAAATAGCAATGAAATCGAAGTATGGCTTTTAATTTAAACCAACTTTTGTTGATAAAAAAAAAATTTTGAATTTTGTATTAGAGCCAAAACTTAGGTTTAAGTTATGTTAAATAGTTAAACTAAAAACACTAGAACATGAACGCCCTGCTACAATTGTTGCAATAAGAATGTATCAGGACATAAAAACTCCTTACAATATGTCTTATTTTCAATTATGCATAACCCACTAAGTGGCTTAGTGGCTTTTACTTAATGTTACTTAATATTTTGTGTTTATTTTATAGTTCAAACAGAATTGTGATCTCTTCAGATCTTAGTGGCTTTTAAACTCGGTCTACTTTTATTTTGCTTATTAACAAATGATCGGCCTAAAGTATGCTCAAATAAAGCATTGAACCTCTATACAGATGATGTTCAAGTACACATGCCTAGATCAATTGGTTTAATTGAAAATTCTATCTGCAGGATGACAAAAATCCAAAAACCAAACTGAAGATCACGACGTGTCACCGATTTGTTTGTCCAATATTCTATTGCAATATTTGGATACAGTGAGTGCACTAATCTTGTATTTAAGCTTATTTTTATTTAAATGCATAAGAACATGTTTTAAAAAATATATTTTCAGAAATAATTTTTTTTAATATATGTAATGCCAGACATAATTCATTGCCTTAATATTTTTCTTATTTAAAAATACTAAAAAAGTGCTGTACTTTCTTGTTATAACAATAGAAGCAATCGAGCTTGGATAAAAAAAAACTGATCGTTAGTAACAGCATTCACGACAAATTCCACATCCTAACATCGTCTCTTTGTGCTATACCAGACTATTCATTTGTCTCGATTCAATAAAAACACTACAACCAAAGATATAACCGATCATATATTTCAAAACACAAAGACTCCACCTGAGAAATTTTAATGTTTAATGTTAAACAAAAGAGTTGCCGATTTATATGATCCCAAATTTGGAACATTTGAACTAAGTGTTCCCTTAATTTAACTGATGTATGGGATTACTATGTACAACTAAAAAAGTTTATTTCTCGTGAGAAAAAAAAAGCTATTCTCAAGGTAAAAGATTCATTTAAACTCCATTGCAGAAAATAATTATGAAGAACATATAATAAAAGTGGCATATATATTTTTTGTCCAAAAATGCTAAAGTCCATAGAGCCTTAACCGTTGCATGGTCATATATTGAAAGGATACGTTATTCATTGTATAACCCAGCAGGAAAATCACAACAAAAATTAAAGATTTAAAAGTAAAAAGGAATGTTACAATGCACGCATCTATATACATATGAAACATAACAAGAAGTGGTGGTAACGATGGATATCTTTTAGATGATTGTTATCCTTCTTCCTCACATATTTTGGTCCTTAAAACTATGTTTTTATGCTTTATTTTAATGTCATATTCAAGAAACTTGTTGCAAACTTTACAAAAACTATGAAATACACTCGAAAGATCGCAACCGATCTGGTTGTGACAAACTCTTAATTGAATGTTAACAATTTGTGGAGATTTTAATCTCAATATTTTATATTTTGTAATTCACTTCAATTACATATAAGTATGTAAATTCATAAAAATATTATGTATATATGGGGTATCGGACCAAAATATACAACTTTGTCTACACTTTTCTTACCAAAAGCAGAATTCTGTGTTAAAGCAAATAACTGTGATTCTTCTTCTTTTCCACTTTTTAATGGCATTATTTAAGGCTCACCGCTGTCGGTGGTAGGTACTATTCAGTATTGCTTTTGACAACATAAGCGAACTCATATCGAAACAAACAACCTTAGACCACTGTGTTTACGCTGATGACTTATATATATATATATATATATACATCATTTGCAAACGCAATGATCTTATCAATATGATCTTTCTATTCAGATGCCAACCTATTAGTAAATAAATGCAAAACCTTAAACATATCCCGACCCCTTGTTATAATTAAACTACAATCATGTAATATAGAAAATGTCATTAATTTAGGAATACTTAGTCTTAATTTTAATTTTAAAAAAAGCCTAGCTGCGAGGACTAACTTTATTAACTACTTGGCAAGTTAAAATGTAATGCACGTATCAACGCTCTCTGTAAAATAACGAGAACGATAGTTTTAAGTAAAATTGACTACGGTTTATTTTTCTATGGCAACTCCCCAAAATCTACTATTAACATCATAATCCCTTTCGTCTAATCCCTCATTTCCTTAACGCAGTGCTGTGTTACTATAACATTATAAGGGTGCTAACAATCCCTTTTGCACGTGCAAATTATAAAAAAAAATAAAGGCTCCATACAAACAAGCCGCTCGTTGAAGTATAAATAAAGGGTGATTTTTTAAGCGTATTTTTTTTTAAAATCGAATAAAACACTCAAATTTGCATCAAATATTCAAAATTTTTATTGTAATCGATAAAAAGGCCTTTGCCATTTACGTTTTTGCGTCACTGCATCGGTAATTCTTGTATGGCATGTGGCCGTTCATCAATCCAGATGCGAGAGTTTTGCTTATTTAGGTATCCGTGAAGCCAAAAATGAGCCTCTTCGCTGAACACAATTTTTCGAAAACAGCGGATTTTCACATTTTTCACAGTGCACGAATTTTTATAATAAATTTCAATAATTTGCAGTCGTTGCTCGTTTGTAAGTCTTTTCATGATTAAATGGCAGAGTATACTTAAAACTTTGACAGATGACGTTTGCACGCCATTACACGTTACATTACATTGCAAGTTCGTTGATTTTTGTATTGAAATATCAGGTGCAGCGGCAAATTGTTTCTTATATTTGATAATTAAAGAAGTTCGTACATCATTTTTTATAAAAAAAAACAGTATTAAATAAGCTAATGCAAAAAGTGTAGTTACGAATGTAATACTCAGTTTTTATTTTTAATAGAAATTGCAATCTTAGAGCAGTCTTTATTATACATCCTCTAAAATGCATTTATAAACATAATAATTAATACACTTTATTTAAATTAACTTTATTAAAGTCACCAATTCTTGTAATTAAAGTAACAAACTGATATGACAAATATTTGTTTAAGGATTTCACACTTTGTTTAACTGATTTGTATGTGTGGTCTACCAGTTCAATTTATTCAAATTACTCATATATTTGACAATATGTATTTTGAAATGTGAATTGAACTATTTTTCAATAAGCTGGTTCACTTTTCAAACATAAAATACTTTATTTACTTACATGAAAAACTGGTGTTTCGTTATGGAAATCCCATACAAATTAAACGACTGTCAAACTTGTATAGGTCGCTACATATTAATTTTTGACAACCAGGTATAGCAGGAAAACTTCGTCGTTAAAATGCCATTCCTGCAATCTCCCCATTGACATCAAACACATTTCAGGCATAAGGACATGCCTCTTCTGTATACAGACAAAGCAACTACATAGGTACAAAAAAGTACAGGCAAATACTGAGACCTGAGTGATAAATAATTTCACAGCTTGTAGCATAAAATTTGATAGTCCATACTATCAAAGGCCCTTGAAAGATCTAGCAAACTGATTAAAGTCAGATCACCTTGGTCGAAATTAGGCCTAATTTGATTCATAATTTTAATCATGGCCGAGAACCAACTAGGGTTTGCTCTAAAACCGAACTGAAATGGATACAGTAGGCTCTCTTGTTCAAGATGTCAGACAACCTTTTCTTTCAAAACCTTCTCAAACACTGGCAAAATGCTGATTGGGCAGAAATCATCAGGTAACTGGTGGTAACTCCTAGTGGCTTTTTAGCCATAGGTGTAACTCTTGTCATTTTCCACTTGTCGGGGAATGATGATGTGATAATACAAAAATGAGGTGTAAGGGAGCTGAGAAAATAACACCCTATTAATTTTAAAAATCGCGGGGAAAACCCGACTTCACCAATAGCATTTAACTTTAAAGTTAAAATAATTTTTGCAACGTCATTTTTATTAACTGTTTCAAAATCAAATTCAAAGTGGCACATATCCAATGACACAATCGATCTTTAAGCAAAATCATATTATCAGCCGTCTTGGTGATGTCAGTTGGCGGCCTCGGAGCTGAGATTTGAACCCTTTGTACTTTTTTTGTAGGGAACTGTGAAGAACCGATGTTATGACAGCAACCAGAAAAAGGCCAATATCATCCAAGCAATCAGTGAGCTAAAGCCCGAAACCATGAACAAAGTCTTGTAAATTGGAGTGGCAGAATGCGCTACTGCGAAGCCAGCCGAACGGCTTTGTGTAAATAAATAATTGTGGTGACTTGCTTCGCACGCTTAAGAGAGCGCTTTACTTAAGTTAACCCTTTTCGCTGCAGGGTTTAACCGCCCGTTAAACTTCGTCTCTCCACTAAAGTCTACTGTATTTTAAGTGCATATTTGGTGGGTGGCTAGCATTTTTCTCCCCAGGATTTATCCAAATAAAAAAATTATTTTAAGCAAAGATTTTTTTAGGGGACATCTTGGAATAAGAAATTTACACAATACAAATAAAAATAAATGTTTGCATAGTGTGCATAATAAAATCTTCAGCCCTAATTTTTTATGTTACCTAAATTATTCCATAATTGCTTGAAACCGAGTAGCCGAGTTTTCTTCTTGGCTCTCCTCGTTACCGACAATATATTTGCCAATTGCTGTCGCTTCGGATCCGTTTCCATATTAAGTATGTATATATGTTCAATTGTTGCATATTACTCTCATTTATTTTTATCAAATTAGAGCTAAAATTATTCGAACCAAAACATATCACAACAATTGTACTGATCGTTAACGATTTTCTATATGAAGAAATCATTTTTTTAAACACAATAACTTAATAAATACAACTATGTGGGTATTTCCCTTCTTCTAAAATATACATACATATGTATATAAAAAAAAATCTGACAAAAATAGAGAATAGAGATCACATATTTTTTAAAACGCCACGAGAACGCTAGGAAACTCTTTGCTTCGTTTCCGCTTTGGTTAACTAAGTACATTTTTGCAGATTTTATTGTTTCAATTTTTTGAAAAAAAAAAATTTTACCAAAAAAAAGTGTTTATTATTCAGAATAAGAAAAACGAAACAAATTTTCCTACTTCCCACATATTTCAATGCTTAGAACCTGGTCCCAAGATTAGTAGAATATATGTACATAGTTCCATATCAACATTGAGTTTTAGTTTAAAATCGAACTAGATGTACATAGGTACCCAGATGTTGCGTGTGTCTCCTTAATACAAATTATTTATTCTAAAAGGTGCGCTGTGGTTGTCATAATCGGCATTGCTCAATCTTTGCATAAGCCCCTTACCGAATCGGCAAAACCTGAAATTCTCATCTCTATAATGTGAATTTTGGACATTATCTAACTCTGTTCTGTTCTTTTTAAATGTCAAACTTGGGAAAATGTTAGTTTTATTGACTATTTTGCAATAATTGGATAAGAAAGTTGTTAAAATTAGTTTAATATGAATCGGGAACAAACTTTCCAGTAATGTGAAGCACCCTAAAATCCGAAAAGACAATGTTTTAATTAGTTCACATTATCGACGTACTGCTGTCTTACTACTCTTCATAAAGAAGCATAGACTGAGGCGACTAAGAGTCGAATCCTTCCAGTTTGCACATTTTATTTTGTTTCACGATTACACTGTTGCGGATCATTCAATTTAGAATCATTAGGAAAATGGTCGATATTGCATTTTACTTGAAATTGTTCAAGATAACATTAAACGTCTGTTGAACTAAATGACCTAAGCCTTTCTTTCGGTGGGTTCGTTTTCTTTTCGTCGCGACATTTTGAGTCCCACGTGTCACAAACAAAAAAATGTTGGTGTCAATCCCACATTATATCCGTTATTCACTTTTATAAAACAAGTTTAAACTTGCAAATTCTCATGTTTTTTTTCTTGAAGTACCTACCTACCTATGTAGATACAAACATTGATCTCAGATGTTGAAAATAAAAATTGTAGTTACTGTATAAAAGTGTTCCACTTAGCCGCAACTTCTTGCTACGTACTTATAATATCAAATTTTGGACCAGAGCCGGAAAGAGGTCATTTTGATTATGAACTACATTTTGAATAATGTGGTAGTGTACATAGATATTTATATATATTTATTACGGATGAATCAAAATTTGCGTTTACTTCACAAATGCACTCATGTCGAAATATTTAATATGTGTATGGGAGTGCGTATAATTTACCTAAATGCATACATACATACTTTCATCAACAACGGATGGTAACCCCGTTGTATAGTAAATATGATTCAGAAACTTATCGAAAGTAAACAGGTAATACTGCCAAACACACACGCAACATACAGATGCCACATTTTACATGAACAGATGTACCAACCTACGTACATTCGTTCGTTGGTAAAAGCAAATACATTTTTGTGAATTAATTGGAACGATAGGGGTCAGCGTCAGATCACAAGAGTTTGTGTCTCATATAGCTATTTCTTAAAGAGCATGCATTAAAGTATATAAATATTTTTGTAAATACATACGTTGCATACTTAACGTCGTTACAAATAAATAAATAAAACCCCAATTAAATAAAGCTTCACCTACTTGTTGACAAAATTTCATGTATGCAGTTATATATTCCATTAAAAGTATCCTTTATTGTAAATGTATCTCCATATCCAAAAGCGCAATGTTGGGTGACTAATCTTGATGAATAAAGAAGGCTATCTTATCATCCGAAATAAAACACGTTTTCTTATTGAATAAATTACACTTTTAATAAATATCAACAATGACGCACACACATGCAAACTTGTTTAAACCTACAATATGCATTTACTTTATAACTTTAGTACACTTTATTGTACTACGCACTACACAATTAACTTCTTTGAACAATTCGTATTACATTTATGTATATAAGATCAATTTTTTTTAACAAATTACGCTATTCATTACTAAACTTAGGCATATCTCTTTTGTGTCTGTTTTTATTATTTATTTTTTTTTCACAATATTCTCCCCGGCCAAATCGAGCACGCACACATTTACATTTGGATCCGAAAGAGAACAGTAAAACCATAATCAAAGAAAACTATGGAAAAGCAGACAATCCACTAAGAATATGGTAGAGAAAGAAGTCGGAGTAAAAAAGAAATAGATTTGGTAAATTGAACGATAATTACGGGAATTTTTCGTTGTAAAAAATAACTATTTAGTTTTGGGAAGTCCGTAGGTAGGTATTACCATATTTTAGTAATTATAAAAATATTAGTTGTATAGCGGATGTGCAGTTCGGAACGCACCGTTGCTCCATATTATTGGTATTGAAAACTCTTTACAAAGGAACACCGAACACACGCACAAACCGCCAACCGACAAACTTCGACCGAAGTAAACGATGAACTAAATCATTGGAACCAAACGGATAACCTTCTCTCTTGAAGTTTTTCTAACTATTTTCTATTCAGCTGTTTTATGTATGATCTGTCTTATTGCATGTATGAGTTGTATCCGTCGAATAGGAAGTTGTTTTTATTTGAATGAGATTCAGCACTTTTGCTTGCAGTTGTTTAATTATTTAAGAGCAGGGCCGCAGGAAGGTAAGAGATTTTTCGTAGTCGTAAATTTTTAAATGTATTTATTTATTCTTATGCCATCAAGAGAGACATGGAAAGGATAAGGGTAATTGTAGATGTTGGGGGAGAAAAAGGGAGTACGAATATGAAACGCATATTAATGCAGATTCTATGGGGAAATATCTACCAGAACCACGAGTTCACCAGATTTAAAAAAATGCGATAAATGAAATATGTATGTATGTAATTGAATTCATGCAATCAGTAGTTTATAGTTGGTACAATGCATTGTACCTACTAATTGTTGTTTATAAATATTTAGGTGCAGTGGTTTCAACGAAAATCGGATAAAGAATGCATTTTTTAAAAATAACAAAATGAGAAAATAGTGAAGTTTAAAATAAACTGTTTGGTTTTAAAATTTGTTCCTATCTTATAGGTATTTAACCATTAAATAAATTATCTCATATAGATATTTCTGAAATCATATCATAACAGATCGAATTAGAAGTTCAAAAATCCGAGCAAGTCTTTATGTCAATGGATTTAGTATTTCGAAAAGATTGAAGCATGTCTGTCTTCACTTGGTATTGCCATGCTTGAAGGAGGGACCGTCAAAAAGGCAATGTCAATCAACGTTCCTATAAAAGCTGGAAAAGAACTCTAGATCATATAAAAGCAACTAATTATCGAAATTTTTTATTTGTATATATTTATTTTTTCAAAAATAAAGAAAGGAAATAAAATGTTTAATAAAGGTTTTTAAAATCCTACTAATTTCTCTTTTTTTTTATAAATTTTTCTAAAAAGTTATCTCTGTTCGATTATTCGTTGAATCCACTATATATGTACATATACATATACATAATATAATAGCCATAACTCTTTTTTCACTTTATAATATTCCTTAAAATGTACGTGGAAGTTACAAAAAAAAACTTAAGAAGATATATTTCTAAAGCTTAGACGAAAAAAATTGATAAAGTAGCGGTGTGTACCATCACCCCAACTCAAGTTATATTAGGTTAAAGTGAATATCTACATTTTTGAGGTATAACTAAATAAATGATTTAACTTCATAAATATTAGATATAGCTACAAAAACGACTTAACACTTTTTGTAGACCTTTATAACTTAATAATAATAATAACGCAATAAATGTAACAATTTTGTTTGTCTAATCTTTAGAAATATTTATCTTCTTAAGTTTTTTTTGTAACTGGAAAGTTCTGGCATACAGGTGGTCTAATGTTCCACCCATCAAATTGTGAAATAGAAGAGTGCTTATGCTCAATTTTCAAAAGCTTAATTTAACAAAGTGGAACGCCACCATTTTTCTATAAGTATGAACATATTTTTGAGAGATTGTTTTTGGTTTACGGACATATAAGACGTTCATTTCACGGCATAGAAATAGGTACAGCTAGTTATCCAGTAGTTAATTGTAAGAGCACCGACACTTCAGGGTTAGGATAGACGTAACGTTTAATAGGAGTAAACTTCAAGGAATAGGTAATGGTTGTTAAAAGCCGAGTACCTAGCCCTTCAAATTGAAAATATTTAACTTGCGTGTATAACTTCTTTTAATATCATAACTTATTAACTACTGTAGCTACAAAAAAAAACATACTCAACTTAATTCAAGGAGTACAATACTATAATACAAAAAGGAATAACGAGATTTTGTATTTTAAATGAAATATTATATGTTGATAGCATTGACAGACCTAGTGCAGACATAATATATAAAGGGTGATTTTTTAGCTGGTTTGGTTTTGGCAACACTGGTTTTGACAGCTGACGTGTGTTTAGTACCTTGTGTCACTGTCAAACAGCTTCAGTTTGGTTTGCAATTTAACCATGGATCGTCTTACAAATGAACAACGATTGCAAATTATTGAAATTTGTTATCAAAATTCGTGCTCTGGGAAAAATGTGAAAATTTGCTGTTTTATCGAAAAATTGTGTTCAGCGATGAGGCTCATTTTTGGTTGAATGGGTACGTAAATAAGCAAAATTGCCGCATTTGGAGTGAAGATCAGCCAGAAGCATTGCAACAGCTACCAATGCATCCCGAAAAAGCCACTGTTTGGTGCGGTTTATGGGCCGGCGGCATTATTGGGCCATATTTCTTCAAAGATGATGCGAATCGCAGCGTTACTATCAATGGTGAACGCTACCGAGCGATGATAACAAACTTTTTTTTGCCCGAAATGGAAGTTCTTGACTTGCATGATATGTGGTTTCAACAAGACAGTGCCACATGCCACACAGCACGCGAAACAATGGCGCAATTGCGAGGCGAGTTTGGTGAACAGTTAATTTCACGTTTCGGGCCGGTCAATTGGCCGCCTAGATCGTGCGATTTGACACCATTAGATTATTTTTTGTGGGGGTATGCCAAGGCTAATGTGTATAGGGACAAGCCCGCTTCGATTGACGCACTGGAAGCCAACATCCATGCATTCATTCGTGAGATACCGGCCGATATGTGTGAAAGAGTATGCCAAAATTGGACTCAGCGGATGGGCTACCTGAGACGCAGCCGCGGTCAACATTTGCATGAAATTATCTTTAAACATTAAATTGCAAGGTTCAAACTATCGATTCAAATAAATATTTCATTCATTTTTTCGAATTTTTTGTGTTTTTTTTTTAAAAAAAGTTCTAAACCTCTTAAAAAATCACCCGTTACATACTTAAAAGAACTACATGAGTGTAGTGTAGTGTAGTTGCGGTGTTTAGTGCTTAGTGCTACCGGCTCGACTCATTAACAAAATTGTTTACATTAGATAGTTTTTAAAATAAAAGGTTTAGGTAACAAAAAAAAATTCTAATATATTTCTGTTGTATGTTTCCCAACATTTGAACAACTGCATTTTCTCTTAGGCCTCTAAGTATGTTTACGTCGCTTTGGTCCAAGGAGTTGTTAAATATCTTAACTGCTAAGTCGCGCTAACTCTTTGAACATATCCTTTCTCAACATAGACATCGTCGTCTTCCTCCTGTTCATGATATTGATAACGGAAGTCAATATACAATTTGAAGCTGGTAATTTGATTAAAGTTTAATTAAATCTATAAAAAAAAAAATGAGGATTCAAACTATGAATCAATGGATTAAACTCAGTCCCAGGTTTCCTTCAAAACACTCAATGGAATTTTGTCCTCACCATCCTCCTCATTTACTAAAAAAAACTTAGAACATTGGCCCAGCATTAAGCTAAAGTCTCTGCGCTGACTCTATTCCTTGTGTCTGCTAAGATAATAGCAGCTTCATTCAAGGTCGAGCGTTTCATGCACTTAATAAGATTAGAGTCCTTTGCTGCAATCGATGCTAGCAAACTGTTTCTGTAAAAAAAATTTCGTTATTTTTATGGCATTCTGATCCATATGTTCGTTGGATCAGCGGTCTCACATTAGGCAGCAAGAACCTGGCGATTATATTCCCATCTTCCAATTTTAGATCACTTTCACTCGGATGAGAACGTGCGTAATCTAATTATAGATGAGCTTTATATGACAAGTTTTGTTTTACTCAGAAAAGCTTTAACCTAAAAATATGTAAGTTTAAATTTTAAAAACATTTGTGTATCAATTACTACTCACTTACATAACGGGCTCCCGACCCGTGAAGAGTCCCTGCCTGAAATACGGCAGCTTTCCACCCTCTGCGATCCCGAGCACGCTGCTTCCAGTTGTCCAGACCAAGCGCTCTGGCATCCGCGATGGCTTGGTCTTTAAAACGGATGTTCGGTCTTCCTTGTCGTCTCGAAACTGAGGGCTGGGATTCGAAGATCCTCTTGGCTGGAGCGTTGTTGTCCATTAGCTCGATGTGGCTGAGCCAATGTAGTCGACGAGTTTTGGCTTTTCGGACTACATCCACATCTTGGTACAGCTCATAGAGTTCGCGGTTGTATCTTCTCCTCTATTCGCCCTCCTCGCACACAGCACCAAATATCCGTCAAAGGATTTTCTTTCAAAGGACCCCAGTATTAACTCTCCCTTCCCGCCGACTCGGCGCCGTATAGCAGAACTGGCTGTAGAGCATGCACTTTATCCTTCGAGTTAGGAGTTTTGAACCCATTTGTTTTGCCAAACCGAAGTAGCAGCGTTTTCCTAGGGTAATTCTTCGACGGATCTCCACTAAGATGTCATTTGTGGAGTTAATGTTTACCCCGAGGTAGATAAACTCCTTAACTACCTCGAAGTTGATGCTATCAACAGTGACATTTTGTCCTATTCGGTGGACAGATGATTGTTTGGTTGTTGATAGCATTTATTTAGTCTTGTCCTCATTCACTCCAAGGACAACTAGTTTCGCCTGTTCTTCAATAGCCGTGAAAGCCTCTATCACGGCACGCTGCGATCGACCGATGATATCTATATCGTCCGCATACCCCAGCAGTTGGACTGATCCGAAAGATTGAAGAAATCACACGACAGCGCATCTCCTTGCCGAAATCCCCTGGATGTTTGAAAGAGTTCAGATGAGCTGTGACGGGATCCCGGATTAGACCATCGCCACAAAAAGCTCCTGACGATGAATGCTGTCATATGCGGCCTTAAAGTCGATGAAGAGATGGTGTGTCTCGACTTGAAACTCGTTGGTCTTTTCCAGGATTTGCCTTAGTGTGAAGATTTGGTCTACAGTTGATCTGCCGGGCCGGAAGCCACACTGGTACGTGCCGATTAGTGTGTTGCAGAAAGGTTTGAGATGTGCACACAGTACGTTGGATAGGATCTTATATGCGACATTAAGCAGTGATATGCCTCGATAGCTCTTGCAAGACATAGGATCGCCTTTCTTGTATATGGGAATTATGGAGCTGATGGTCCAGTCATCGGGCATGCTTTTCTCAACCCAAACTTGGTTGATGATTTGGTGCATGCGCCCTACCATAACATCACCTCCATATTTGAAAAGCTCTGCAGGTAGCCCATCAGAGCCGGCGGCCTTGTTGTTCTTTAGTTTTTTATAGGTAAGCCAACCTCTTCTATACTGGGCGGAGGGACTGGTTCTTCATTGACTGGACGTGGGTGCTCTTCTTGCCCCATCACTCTCTCTACATTTTGTCCGTTTAGCAGCTGCTGGAAATGCTGCTTAAATACATCTATCAATTGGATAAGTAAATTATTTACCTGTGGAACCACTCCATGAACATTGAAGTAGTCATCCAAGACGATTTGGAGCTTTTGTATTCGGTCGGATAAGCAAAGTTTTTGAAGCATTGAGTGTTTTTCACCTTTCTTATAACCAAAAACTTAAGCCTGTGTGTTGCTGAAGCATTTGCACAACACAGGAAAGTAAGCTCTGCTTATCTTAATGTCATTCTTTTTCTTAGTCCAGAGTATGTATAATTAGCACACTTCAAAATTAAATCTTTTTTTTTGAATACTAGATACATAATGTTGACTTAGGTAGGTAGTCCCTGTGACTTCAGCCACTGCTCACTTGGACCGTGGGTCCATTGTGTCCATATGGGTATCTTTCCTCGATCTTAGAAACTCCTGGGAATAGACAAATCAACTCGATTTGTACACATTTTTTAACATTTCGTTTAGCTCGACTTTGCCCACATCCGCCAGCTCATCATAAAAGTGTCTGCCGAGGATCGTAAGCCTTATGCTATATAAGGCTGGGCGTTCGCATAGCAGGTGACTCTATTTCTTCAGCCGCCCTTCGGACTTTGGTGAGGTTGAGGAGAAAATATTTATTTTGGGCTTTCCACCAAACAACTGCACCGTATGTCAGGATGGGTCTTACAGCCGTTGTGTACAACCATCGTACCATGTGTGGTTTAAGCCCCCATTTGCTGCCGAATGTTTTGTGACAGGCATATAATGCCACGTATGCCCGTTTAACGCGGTCGAACACATTCTCTCTCCAGTTTAGTTTGGAGTCTAAGATTAAGGCCAGGTATCTTCCTGAACTGGACATCTCTAGATCATTCCTTCCTATCCTTGGTGCCTTGAATGTTGGAATGATCCCTTTCCTAGTAAACAGCCTGAGCATTGAAGGAAATCTGCCTGAAACCAGGATTGCTACGTCGTGCGCATATTCATTCACGATGAAGCCTTCCTTCTCTAGTAGCTTTAGAAGCACATCCATTACTAGGATCCATATGAGCGGCGAAAGGACACCTTCTTGTGGTTTTTCCCTACTGAGTTTCCGTACGATACCTAGGTAACTCTTAATTACACGTGCACCTAGCTTGATCCCGATCCAGTCGCATAGACTGCTATTCAGTTGAGCATTTCTCAGGCTGTGCATTATTGCATCTGCTTTGATGTTGTTAAATGCTCCTTTCTATGTCTAGGAATGCACATAGGGTATACTCGTTTTGTTCTAGGGATTTTTCTACCACTGATACTACGTTATGCAGTGCAGTGTCAACGGATACACTTTTCCTGTACGCATGCTGTGATTTGAATAAGTAATTATCGCCAATCACATCTCTGCCATGTCTGTCAATAAGCCTCTCCAAAGTCTTTAACAAGAACAAGGATAAGCTTATCGACCTTTAGTCTTTTGCTGTAGTTTGACTTGCTTTCCCCGCCTTCAGAATGAAAATCACACGGACTTCTGTCCAAGCTTTGGGAACATAGCA
The DNA here is from genome assembly GCA_963576555.1 of Ferdinandea cuprea. NCBI lineage: Eukaryota > Metazoa > Arthropoda > Insecta > Diptera > Syrphidae > Ferdinandea > Ferdinandea cuprea. The sequence continues at coordinate 72,713,113 of OY754960.1, forward strand.
GAGCCTTAGACAGCCGTTGTAAATGATCCTCAGCCATGGAATAATTATTTCGTCTTCCTTTTGAATCATTATAGGCCTTATATTATCCATCCCTGGTGTTTTGTGGGAAGCGAAGCAGTTGATCGCCGAAGCGACCTGGCCGAGAGACCTGACCTGTTCTTCGTCACTTCCTCTCCGGGGGTACTGCGTTACTGTATCGTAATCCGAGTGGACCTCCGTGCATCCCAGGAAGTGGGTCTCTGTCCGTGTCTCTAGCGTTTCTTCATGAGTCTCGGTCCAACTACCGCCAGATTTCTAAGCGAGGATACCGGTATTGGTATCTTGGATAGAATTTTCCTGAGCCTCGACGCTTCTGTTGTTGTTGTCTCGGTCGATTAGCAGAAACTTCTCCACGAGTTCCTTTTAGCGCATCTGATCTCTTTTTTAAGGATTCTTACGCTCTTCCTGTATTTCGTCCATTCGACGAAACCCTCTTTTGCTCTTTTGCTGTTCCTTTTCATGGATTCGCCTCCATGGATTTGGGCGGGTCGTCGAAGACGATGATATAGCCCCTATTTCCGATGATGACGATGATATAGCCCCTATTTCACGATGATATAGCCCCTATTTCCATTCTACGTCTCTTCCTCGCTGACGATCTCCCAATCCTACATTGGGATCTCGGGATTTTAAACTTGCAGCACAGGGAGGATGTTGTTTTTGTCAATTCCCATATTTGGGATCAGCAACAGTCGAGGTGGGTGATGCCTTTGGACCATCTCATTTTCCGGTAGGCCGGGGCACTCGTAACAGTGCCCTTCAGAATGTTTTTTTACGATGGCTGCCCCTAAGGCCTGCTCTATCTTCTTGCCACATTCCAAAGTGTACTGTCCGCTTGGCTTCGTAGAGTCCATTACAGCTAGCTGCAGCGGATTCCTTGTCACTTCTCTCTATCGGCAACCCCGGCTCACAGCTGCTTTCATGGAGCTCCCGGTGGCCAGACTTAGCCTTTTTCGGCGCTTTAAGTGCGTCTTCGGAAGACCGCATTCTTTTCGAGACGAACTCTTCTCTTCTCTGCCTCTCCGCATTCCTGTTATGTTATCCACTTGGGCCCGGTATTTTGTCGGCACCATGGATTATTTTGCCTCCACCTCTGACAGTGACGCTTCTGTTGGCCTTTGGCTCAGTCTTAGCGGAGACGTCGACCCTCGGCTTACCAGGTATGCGCCTTCTGCCGCCTGAGACTTTAACCTTACGCCTTGTCCTGGCCGGAGGCCTAGTGGCGACGTTGATGGCAATCGTCTCTCTGGCCAACTTTATCGATTTAAGCTCTTTCTGCGTGAGAGAGGATCTTTCTCTGGCAGTCAGTATGCCATAAAGGTGTCAAGCATTACTGAATAACCTCTTTCGCATTAGCCCAGGGATTGTCCTCTTTATCTTGGCCTCCTTGTTGCTGCCGGAGTTCCCGTCGGACCCGTCTGAGGGTTCAGCCAATAGCTGCTTCTCCCGTTCCTTCGAGATCTTCTCGTCTGTTAGACGGCCTTTAAGTGCGTCGTAAAGGTTGCATGGATCCACCGATATGGTGTCATCCATGCGGTCGGCACATTGCGTGCCCTCTCCGTCTTCCTAGTTTTTTGTGTTTTTGATGAGTTGCGAAATATTGGTGCCACGAGTATGTCAGGAAACACGGTCCATCCCGGCAGAGCTGACTTATCGAGATAAAACACTTATACAACCGACAATTATTTCATTCATTCAAAAATGTCAATTTAAAAATGTTATAATATTGGGGGATTCACGTTTTCCAAAATTCACTGTATTTGCTATGATCGGTTAAGGTCAATTACCAAGTATTTTCAAATGTTGTTCGTTCGAGAATATAACAATGGTACAAATGTAAACCTTGACTAACTTACGGAATCGGCATTAAACCGTAGGTCCCTTCTATTCGTGTCAAAAACTATAGCTTCGCACACACAATGGTTGGAGAAGCTAGACTTTAGGTCCTGTATGGGGCGCCTAATATTATTTTTATATTTTCTTGCACACACAATGGTTTGAGAAGCTCTGTGTGTGCTTTTAACGCCTAATAATGATAAATGATATTGTAAGCATCAACCACAATGCCGACATCTTTTCTCCATTGAGCAAATTGTTCTCAATTATAAACCCGCAATTTCCCACTAACTTAAGTGAACGAAAGTGCGAACTATAAAAATAGGTTTAAGCGTTGTAAAAGCATTTCTAGTAATAGTTTTTAAGAATCCCAGCGTTGAATAATTACAAAGGGATATATCTGCTTTAAAGAAAACAATGGAAGAGAAAAATATAATACATATTTATATAAAATATTAATTTCTCGCACAAGTGTGTTACGTCTATGACATCAGAAATAATACAAACCAATTTTTGTCTATTACTCAAGCATTTTAGTTGGGATATAGTCTATTTAACTAGGAAATTCAACTTCTACATAGTGGAAAATTTCAAAAATAATAATAGGATAAAGTTGACCCTTTTGAAGTTAAGTTGCAACTTTTGCAGGAAATACTATAATAGGAAAAAAACAAAGGCACTTACCTTAAAAGGTTTCTGCGGACAGACAAGTAGCACTTCCTCGCCAACCAGTTAACCTATTATTTTTCTCCTTTTTAGTACACAGATATAATACTGAAAGAGTGTTATTTCAATTCCCCAGCAAGGAAATTGTTATTGATCCTAGTATCTTATTTCCCCACATACCTTTCTCTTCATCGTATGAAAGTGCAAATTGATACAAGCTTTGTATAGTTATTACTAATATTGGTTTCTTTGAACGTTTGTTTGTAATCGCGAGACATAAATATCTGACGACGTTACCTTCATATATTTAAGTGTTTTTAAATGTTTCTGTAGACCGACAGAAGTAAGAAGACCGCCTGTTTTACCAATTCTTTTTCTCTCCTTAGTAGGTATAAAACTGGGAATGTGTTATTTTACTTCTCTAGGAAGCAAAGTGTTCCTCTTTTGAGATTTGCAATTCCGCACATAAAAAGTTGGTAATTGTATTATTCTGAATTATATCCCTATACCATAATAATATCCCTTCAGCAAAGGAATTTCTAAATCTTTGCTATAAAAAAGTATAGTATTATAATCACAAACATTAGCTGCCAGATTATTAAAATTCTGGCCTACATTATTGTACTTAGGTTAATGTAAATGTAACCAAAAATCCTACAGTATATATATATGGATTATTATGTCTTGCACTCTCCTTGTGTTGACAGTTTTAATGTTAAGAATTGAAATTGTTTTTATTTTTTGCGTGGTTAAAAAAATTGCTACTATAAATACTCAGGCTAAAATAAGCTTCAGTTCTACTAGTTATTTTCCAATGTTATAGAATTACCTACTCTATCATATCACACTATATAATATGGAAAATCTATCTGTTCTTCCCTAACTCATAAACATTTTAACCAATTTTCGTGATTTCCATGTAGGTTTTGAGGTGAAAAAAGGAATACTGGTGGGAAGTGTAACAATGAAGGGGGTCATTGGCTATCTTTCGAACTACTCGCACGCTTTTTTAAATTCTTTCAACGCTATAATGGTATACACTGCCATTTCAATATTTTTTATAGGAACTAGGTGTAAGCATTAACAAAAACAGCTGCCATAAAAGGAAATTATTATATTTACAAACGAAAAAAGAAATAGAATGCTAATTTAATATTTTAAGTTCTTAAAGTAGTTATAACGGCTATCTGTAGAATTTAAATTCTCGAAAAGAAGTAATAATTCCCATGTCCAGAGACATTGAATAGTTTGGAAACAAAATCATGTGTTGAGCAGGCCGCCCTTTATCTAAAAAATATATATCGTCACTAATGCTTTATCTTTATGTCGTCATAGCTGTTTGATTCAGAAATCCGCCAGATAGAAATTAATAAATAAATACTAAAAATTGTCTGACACAAAAAAATTAGAGTTATGCCGATTTTCTTAAATACAGATAAAATGGTTTTGACAAATAACCCACATTTGAGTATAACAGAGATATTTCAGAACCATATAAGGGAACATTTTCTAGGAACGAATGCCTAGCTTCTCCAACCACTGTGTGTGCGAAGATATATTTTTTTACACGAATGGATAGGACCTTCAGTTTAATAACGTTTCGACGGATTTGCTTCAAAGTTCGTATAAAAGGTTTTTGGGGTTACATCTCGGGACATCTTTTTACTTTTGAAATAATGATACATCCTATACAATTTTTTTGTGAAAATCTCTTATCACCATTTTTCTTTTTTGGTTTTTTTTTGTACTAGGGATACATAGATGGGTCCAAAAATACTGCACACTCAGTTTTTTTTAGGAAAAAATCGGTAAATTAAAAAACCGCCAATGTCTCGAAAACTAACGAAGAGGACTATTACTGATTTGTAATAGTAATTAAGTCGAACAAATTTGCATACTTCGATTTTAGAAATTATTTCTTTTTAATTTATTTTTTCGTATAACGATTTTCTTAAATTTAAATCAATTTCCTTTTCTCAAAAACGGCTCAATCAATTTTGATAATTTTTTGTATTTTGAACAATTATGTTAAAAGTGTCCAATGTGCGAAATTACATCTAAATCGCAGGTGCCGCTTTTGAGCAAATCTAATTTTTCAAAACCTAAACAGTGATTTAAATAAATTAGTCACCATTCATTTTTCATACCAAGTATTTTTTTTTTATAAATTTATAGAAAATGAAAGATTATATCATCCATCATGTTCTTAACGCCCTTTTCTTTGGGGCATTTACATATTGATAAGATATCATATTGTGTTGTTGTTATACTTTTCCACCACCACCTTGGTATGTATGCAGTGAAGTGTTGGGAGGGGGGATTATAATATCTACAATTTTGATTATAAATTCGTCAATAAAAGGATTCAAGAAGGTAACAATGTACACAAGAATGAAAGTGCAGTGTTTCAGTTGTAATTGTGATAAACTACTTAGTTTGGGACCCAAACAGAAATACCACATTCAATTTTTCACTGGCCCACGTCTCAATAAACCTGATATGTTACGAGTTGTTTATTAAATCAGATGAAATAATATTACTTAGCTTAAGATTACTTGCATTGAATAATAAAAAATTAAGTGTATAGAGGCGTTTTTTTAAAAAAAAAAAAGCTTAAGTGAAAAAATGTAACAAGAGAAAATATAATGTAATGTACATTTATTATAATTTCTCTGACAATGTTCTTACATCTATGAAATCAGAAAGCCTAGAAATGAGCTTTTACCTATCTATGTCACTCTCACTTTAATAGTGCGGAATTTTGAAACTCAAAATAGGAAAAATGAATTTTCTAGAGAAGTAGAGTTTACACTTTTGAATATCGTAAACATGTCAATAGCATAAAAGGAATTATAGTCTCGCATTTTTCCTCTAACTTCAGTGTACGGAAGTGCATATCGTTTGCTATAAAAATAAAGATTGTATTATTCTATAATATAGATGTTATAAGTTTCTGCGAATGTCTGTTACCAATCCCGTGGCAGCACTTTGTTACTAAGTGGTTGTTGGATTTGGTTTCGGGAGCAAAAGTAAAGTATGCGTCGTCAAAAACGTTGTTTACTGAGACACATTTTTTTACTGCAAATCGTACATGAGGGTAACGTCGTCGTGGGTGCAGAATGGCTTGGTGATTAAGTACGTTGGACAACTAAGCAAGGGTCGCTGGTTCAAATCCCGCCCCGTAATCTTCCGGAAGCTTGTCAAACATCCAAGAGTAAGAAATGTCATGAAAAGCTTCTCAAAAATAAATTTGCCGTTAAAAATCGGCATGGTTTCTCCATTCGTTTAAAAAATCCCACACAATGGTTGAAGAAGCTTTTCAACCAGAAGAAGACTTTTTTTTGCAAAACTCAAAGCTCATGAACGAATAAGTACACCGCCAAATGTTTTTTTTATCTTGAAAGACATTTCCAAAGCTATGATATTGGTGAGTTTCAGAAAAAAAAATTAAAGGGTGTTTCAGAATTTCCTGTTGAAATAAGAAGTTAAGGTTAGCATTTCATTTCAGGTCGGAGGTAAATTTTTGAGGTAAAATGAGTTTATTTTTAAGTAAAACAGTAGGGTTAAAAAGAAAACAAACCAATTTAGGTGAAACAGTGGGGAAAAATTATTTGTTTTAATAAATATATTTTGTTTTTTAATTTGTTTGCTATACAAAAGTACATTAATAAAATATTTCATTGATAGATTACAATTCAAACAGCGGAGAAAAATAACAAAAAACAGTAACAAAAATTTACATACCTAAGTCCGGGATAATGCTTGATATGTAATGTATGTATTATGTTTTTAGTTTTTTTTTTGGTTTCTTATATGACTTAGGAAGAAAGTAGTGGATCAGATGAGATTACAAGCATGTTGAATATGTCTTCATTCTTGTAGTATTTATTTGTTCGAGCGATTGCCTCTGATTGTTCAAAAAAATCACCTTGAAGTGTTTCCATCATTGCTATTTCCAAATGTATGTATTGTATTCTGATGAGTCCAAGTCATCGCGAAAACAACTTTGGATTTCTTTGATGCTTCCTTGATCCCTATAGATTCATCAATTTTCTCTATTTCCTGTCGAAGTGTAGGTATAGGCAAGTTTCAAAATACATTGCATGCACCTGATTGTAGCATGCAATAGAAAGATTCATTATTCATAGGTATACTCGCCGTTATTTGATTCAGATTATTGAAGCTTTTTTGTGTTGGTTTACATATCTGACATGGCCGCATAAACTTTGTGTCTGTTAATTCGTTAAAACTTTTCCGTCAATCACAGTTAAAAAGAACACCTGATTCACAAATATAGTTACATATATCTACATTAACTTTATTCGTTGTTGGTTAAATATCTTCTATTGGACAGTTGCATTTATGAAGTCACTTGTTTCCTTAGTTTATTGGAACATTAGGGTTTCGGCGGAAATGAGTTGATGATAGGCGATTATTCCTCCAATGTTCACCACTTGCACTATTAAGTCTGAGTGTTTCTGACTATTTCAACTTGGACTCGACAAAAAAAAGAAGAAAAATTGGCCGACTTCCTCAAATCAAATCTCTCTAGCTCAGCTCTAGGCAACTTTATGCAACTGAGTTTTTGGATATATGATGATTCATTATTCTATTCAAAATGAAGCCAATTGCCCTCTTCATCCCAATCGCGCAATAATTATGTGCAGTTATTACAAACGACGTCAAAATGGTCGCTGTAAGAAATAAAGACCGAAACTCAGGCTATGTTTTTAATCCTAATGGTTTACACGACCTTGAAAACATATTTAGAAAGCTGTTGAATGTCATACAACCTCCTTAACATCCTCAATGTCTTATGTTGATCCCGACGGAAGAATGTAAGAAAGAAGAAACTCACAAAAAAAAATCAAAATCCCTAGACCACATAAAAATAATATGAAAAGCTTCAGATTGGTCTAAGTCAAAATGGGAGGCCTTGCGAAATTTGTGTAAGTAGTACAAGAGTACCTACCGCACAGGGGGATCTGAAGATATGCATTTAAAAAGTTAAAAGTTGAATGGATATTATAGAAGTTGAAAAAATTAAAATCTCCTGAAGAATCCATATACATAAAATATAAACCACAGCAACACCATAACTCTCTCAACCAACCAAACTCCAGTAAGACAATTAAATCTCAATTAAATAAAATTTGCTAGCAGCATGAATATTGCTAAGTTAATTTTCATTCAGGGATACCACAGATGAGGAATTAACCAGATAGTCAACTCGAGAGCGAATCTCACACCTTGCCTACAAGGTAAGTAATTTGCACTTATATGGGCTTTTACGTGCAAATCAAATGGGAATCACGCAAAAATGAATCGAATTATATGGGGCTAATGGTCGCCGCCAAGAAATGCCATTTTTTATAGCAAGTGGTTGGGAACAGATAGTGAATTTCAGCAGATTACACCTCATAATTTGGGTGTGTAAATTAAACATGCACAATATGCTGTGAACTAATAACATAAAAAAATATTATAATATTGAGAATAAAGCTATGTTTTAACCAATATATTCTAATTTTTAATGAAAAATAATCAAAATAATATTGATTACCGTGACCAATATATAATAAGTAAGTTGATCATACATATTCACTTTACAATAAATTAAAGTATAACTTTACAATCACGGATTTTGTTATGGATGTTTATATTGAAGCATTTAAGCACTTCTATGCTACGGGTCCACCATAAAATAAACCGAGATAAGGCATACAAAATGTATCACCTAGATTTATTTTTAATCTTGTGTTTCGCAGATTAAAATTTGTATGGTTAATCTTGAGATTTAAAGTGGATTAAGGGTAATCTGCCTTAATCTCGGTTTAGTGCTCAGTGGAAACTTTGCATTACACAATTGGGCACTGGTTTCAAACGCTTTTTAATATAACGTGATCCAAATCCTTACAAATATAATGTTTGGTACGTGAAAACACTTTTTTAACAACAGTTGCAATCACTTATTAGTAGTAGTAGTAGTAAATTGTTTTGTTAGTTTCCATAGATTTTTTTTTTAAATTCCAAAACATTATAACTTGACAAATAAAGTCGTCTGTTAAAAAGAGTGGCTAATTAATTCAATATATATATGTAACATAATGTGCACGCTTACTTATGAGTTGTATTCAACTACCAAGCATTTTATGCAGTGCATTCCAGCTACCATCTGTCCCCCTTCTTCTGTCTATCACTTACTATAAATTTTAAAATAAAGCATATTAACTTATTTAAAAAATTTCCAAAACCACCTAAGAAAAGAAACAGCTAAGAAAATTTATTGACTAAACGTATAAATTTTTTAACACAAAATGATTTAAAAAGGATTAAAAATATTTCTTTCCCACTTTATTTATCGATGCACGGAACCCGAATGTGTACATTTATTCATTAAACTTTTATATGTTCAATAAAAGCAATTAAAAAATAAATAAGTAATAAAACAATCAAAGAATTCAATATTTATATAAAAAAAACCATTACAAACTATTTACTACAAATATTTTACACGCAAACATTATTAAATTAGTAATATTTATGCAGTAATACAATAAAATATACATTTTATTTCAATTTATTAACCAAAATGGAAAAAGTATAACAACCCAAGAATGTTTATTTTAAGGCAGATAAAAAATAGAGAACTATTTCTTATAACCGCAAAAAATATTCCAATTAAATTGTAACAACTTTATTGGGTAAATAATTTTTTGTTTCTTTATTAACATTTACATTAAAATAGCTATAAAAGTTGAATCACATAAACTCAACACTACGCAGCATTTTCTATTTACCAACACATCCGCCGTGACCAGCTGTTTTGTTGTTGAGATTTCGATATGTTGCGAAACTCCCCACAATTATTTTTGGCGGGTAATCTAGTAAATTAGATCTAACTTCATGTGTCTGGCTCACACGTATTCACAGATGGGAAAATTTGAGAGAGGATTTTGCAGCCGTTATTAGTTGAAAGTGATAGGGGATTGCAGAGTTGACTATCAGGTTAATTTCTCGTCTGTGAGGGATACAAGCCTCATGCAACCGGGCGCAAGCTAAACCAACACTACCAAACCAAGGCCAAGGGATGTACAGAATATGTATGTGTGTCTGATTATAATTAATGGATTAATTGCTCGCTCTTTTCAATGTAAAAGCAACAGTCAAATGTTGAGATTCCACTATTCTCTCTGTAAAAACATCTTTAGGACTCAACAACTACTCCAGTTACAATTACGCATTCATCAAATGTGATGAATGAAAACAAAAAGACGCGTTATTATAAGCTTTGTGGTTATTTTTCTTCTCTAAAATGTCTCTATGACGCACCGTCACTGAAGCCAATTATCCTTGCTTAATAACAGGATTTCCTTTTAGAAGTTAAGTCGTGTTAACAAATGAATATTTGTGGTTCCCAATCGTTAAACAGTCTTAAAGCAGCAGCATGATTGACTGTGTAAAATGTTTCTGGTCCTAAAAACGCAGATTTAGATTCAGCCCGTCTTAAAGTTCGTTGCCTTGCAATACCTTGGTGGCCAGGTACCTATCCAAGTTTGACATTATTGCGCTTGACTAGGTTTTGCTCCCCACACGAGAATAATTCTTCCGGCATAAAACCGGTTTGTTAGAAAGGCGACTGAGATGCGACGGAAGAAACAGCAGAAAATCATCAACCAATTTGAATTCATTGTGTTTGATGGCAATGCTTGTAGTGCTGCTTGTAGAGATAAGCTTAGTCGTTAATTTGTATTCGCAGTTATGACTGTGAATGCGATTTCTTATTCTCTGTGAATGTAAACTGCTAATACAATTTCTTAATGAAGTCATATCGTAGGTATCATATCAATTAGCTTCGTCTTCTCTCATTTTAATGGCGAATCACTATTAAAGACTATAGCCCTTCTACTTACTTGCCTTGGTCATCATGTAGGTTCGCGCTTGTTTGACTTCGACTAAATAATCTTCCTCAAGTTACTAAAAAAAATATCAGAGAAATGTAGGCGAAAAATTTACATATGTTCATATTTTTATTTCTGTACGATTGTTTTATGTATGTATATGCACGGAGAAAAAAGATATACAGCCCTATCGTGAAATCCGCGGGGCAACGTTTAAATCTTCATCGTAGAATACTTTCGAGGTGAAACGGCAAAGTGAATGCATTTTACACCATCGTAGTAAATATACTCGCCATACCATCTTTGATATTTCAGATACGCAGCCAATTCATTGCGTATTTGGTACTTGGCTGCAATTTCAATTTGATTTGTCTAATATGTAAGTGTTCTATGCATTTATTTTTATAAAATATTTTATTAATCAGTCCTAGTTGGAGGCTGGATTCGTTGCACCCACACATCTTATACACTGCTTATGGTCGCATATCTGATCATCAGGTAGCAAAAATATTGGTAATTTTTAGAGAATGAAATATCCCTTACGATTATTGTGTAAATGTCTATTTTGTGATGGAGTTTTGATGGAAATATGAGTTCCATAAAGCATTAACCACTTCTGGGATTTGACATTTGTCATAAAAATATCTCTTGGCTTGGGGTTTGTCAACATCACTTATTTGTAACGAAAGCCATTTGTGGCACTTCTGGAAACGTGGACTGTGCTATGCAAAAGATTCTCCGCTAAAGAATCGGCATCAAGCTACCTAATTTCACTTTCGGAGATATTGAAGATGAATACGAGAACGAATTAGTATTATAAAGCTCCGTTTTCAAAATATTCAAAACATACTAAAATTATGCGTTATTGACGAAAGCTCTGGACAAACATAGAAGATTAATGAAAGCTTTTAATAGATTATGATGGTGTTTCAAAACATTCACGTTGAATGTAGAGGGTCCAATATGTCTTCTGCAGTTCTTCCTAATAATGCGCGTTTTTCCTGTCGGGGAGATGCTGTATCTTGATTGTTAAACATATTTAAATATACGTACACTATCCATTTTGCTACTGATTTAACTTATTTAATTTAAATTTAAAATTATTTCCCAACTTTCACTCCTGTCATTTACTACAAAACAGCTGTTTACCGACCAACTTCAAATTCGAAATACACATCGAAAAGGAAGTTTCCTCGGCGGATTTCACGAAGCATACGGCAAGTGAAAGTGAATCGAGCAATTGAAGCGAATATCAAATACGGCGTTTTCCACGATATGGGTGATAATCTTTTTCAAGTAATTCAACAATACATTATCAACAATACAACACATGATACGCAACTCAATCAAACTCAACCAACAACCCTTTTAAAATTACCTCGACCAGAGTCACAAAGCGCAACAAAGTATGACTATGACTCTCCCTCTCCCGCAGTTATAACTTAGCAAGTATCATGTACACCCTATCTGTTGCTATTTAGCATTCAGCAGTAACCTGCCTCGAAAAGAAAATTGCGGTGGTTTAGTTTAATTTTTTTTTTTTTTGGCTTAGTGAGATGTCATTTATATGGGATTGAGGGAGATAGTATTTGAGACAAATTTGTGATCGGCAATAGCAATTTATTTATTTTGTCTTTGGATATTAACCAATAACTATTCTCCTATCCACAAAGGGTGAATCTGATTCTACTAAATGTAGCGGATTTGTCGTTTTAGTCTAATGAATACCGTTTTTTATGTTTTTAATGAGAATGCTGTTAATTTATGTGTTAATATTGACATTTTTTTTGTTAGCTTCTGACTCGACGATGTGATAGGGATTGCACTTCGACCTAAAATATCTTTTGTGCTAAAAAGTCAGAATTGTTGCTTAGGCAAGTAGCGCTCGACTTATGCGATCAGCAGAGAGATTCTTATTTGCATCAGTGCTAATTACTTTTCTAAGAAAAGCTGTCCTTCTTATTCCGTATAGGGCCGGGCATTCACATATGATGTGCTCTGCGGTTTCATCTTCTTCAAGACTCATTCGGCACTCCGGTGAGTCGACTATTTTTAGTTTGTGATGGTGATATCTTGATCTGTGGTGGCCGGTTAGGTAACCAATGAGATTTTTTATAATAATGCCTAGATAGATTAAGTATCTTCTTGGCATCGTTTCTGAAGGGATGTATAACCTTTTTGGTTTGCCTAAGACCTGGGGTGTTTTCCCAATAGGAGATGCACATGTTGTGTTCCCAGCTTTTTTTACCCTACACCCTTAAAATCCATCGTAGACCCCTAAAAGTATATATATTATGATCAGGACCAAAGTGGTGAATGGTGAATTATGATGGGGTGAAATTTTAAGTGACGTATTCATTGGTCACCCCTAGAATTTTGAAGCCATGGAAATGAGCCTTTAGAAGGAATGTCAAAGTTTCTTTCCGGTACCGTGTGGTGGTGCCATCAGGTTTGATTGATCTTTTGAGAATGTCCCTTCGAGACGAGCCACTGCTGGAAGTTCTTCAAGCCTTTTATAGAGGCTCCGCCAGGTGGCTCTCTTAGATCTGCGCAATTTCTGGTTCTAATGAGTAAGAAGGGATCTATCCCACTTACCGGTGCGTTTAGCGCTATTGAAAAGTTTTCTAACTCTTTTACGGGTGCTCTCTAGGTTCTCGTTCCACCATGGTACGCACCTTTTTACCACAGTACGTTTAAGCTTACAGCTATTTGTAAAAGATGAAATGATAATGTCATTTAGCTTACATTGTGCATTTTTTTCTATATGTTCTCCAGTTTGTGAGTTTATTATTGTATTGTAATTTTAATCTGATATGCATATAACCCGATAGAGATGCTTCATCGGAGACATACCAGTATTCAACAATATTTTGCACAAACGGTCATGAGAGGGTAAGATCTAAGACCTCTTCTCCTTCAGCATATCGTTGGCTCAAGGTGTCCGATGAATCTAGGAGGGAGTTAATTTGTTTGTTATAGGACTCCAGGTTTCGTACTACGTGCATTTCGTACCCTGCGTCATACGACACTCGCTGATAGAGGCCGTCTTGACTACCTCTCGGACCTCTGCCCGGCTTTTACCGAGATGGCCCCTGTGTCCACCTGGGTCTGTAGCGATGTTTATGCTCATCTCTGCCTTTCTGGAGTCGAGGCGGGTATCTCTACACCTGTAGCTGATGTGAAGGCGGAGCTTGTGCTAGGCACCGTTGAATTTTGCTCCGCGCGCCGCGCTTTTGACTTTATGGGCTCAGAGTGAACGTTTTTCTTTCCCTGGCTTGGTGGTTTGTCACTCTTTTGGATAAGTTTTTCCTGCCCGAAGCGATAGGAAACCAATCCTTTAAGCACTGAAAGCCGCTTTCGTTGATGCCAAAGACAATGGGGCTGTTTCACGCTCATCGGTTCTTTGCAGGACAATCTACGTTCCTTTGTTGAGCCCTTTGTTTTGGGCCATCAAGCATGTCCAGAATCCGCTCGTTCGCCACCCGTTACTTCGTGGAAAGAAACCCCTGATAACATGTGGCTTTGGAAAATGTTCCTCTTCCACAAGTCCAGTTCACATTTCCCCTTGAGTGTTGCAAAGTTTTCTTTCACCCAGTGCGCGGTGGTAACGTCAGCGCAGTTTTTCAGCGCAGGTTTTCTCGCCAGATCGAGCTCGCTTCGCATCAGACTGAGGAGGGAAATTATACTTGGATCCCATGCGCTTCACCTCTGAACCCGTGTTTCCATCGACTTATTTGGCAGTTATCCTTGCCTAAATTTTGTCTTCTCCGTCTTTAAGCGCTTGTTTGAAACGACGCCATTCAGATGGAGTAAATTTGACAAAGACCGACTTTCTATGACCCGCATTGTCAGAGGTTTTATCTTCGTGCTCGTTTCTGAAATTGATTCGCTAAAAAGAGCCGTATTCTCGTCTAAACTTTTCATCTCAGCATATATTTGTGTAGATTCTGCCCGAGTGGCAGGTATAAAGTCATTGGTGACAGGGTGTCCGTCGTAGAGGCATCATTCTCTATGTTTTTTATACCCTATCCTAAGGGTATATTAATTTTGACACATAGTCTGTAACACCCCTTAATATTCGCCGTAGACCCATAAGAGTATATATAGTTATGACAAGGACCAAATCCTAAGACTATCTAGCAATGTCCGTCCGTCCGTACGAATTTTTTAGGCCTTTAAAATTTAGCTAGGAAGCTGAAATTTGGACCACATCCTTAGGGCTCCGAAATGGTGCAGAGTAAAAATTTGAATACGCCCACAATTTAGAAAAAACCGTTTTAAAGCTAAAGTTAGAGAGATAGAGATAGAACATACACAAGATATGTAGGCACTGCCCTCCTTTATAAGTTTGTCATATAAAGTTTCTTGCCACGCCTACTTTTTGTTGGCGTTTTTTACTAAAATGCTGTTTTCTTCGAAAATGTTCATAAAAAGCGAAAAAAAATGTTTAACAAAATATTTAAACCATATTTTTTCCAACATATCGCTCATACAAAGTTTTTGGCCACGCTCACTTTTTGGGGGCGTTTAGTCAAGAAAACTTTTTTTTTGTTTAAATAATAGAATGATATAAAATGCTATCCATCATCTTCTTATAGCTTTTTTGGGGCATATAGGGATATGGATAGGGTATCATACTGTTCGCCCCAAGCGGACTGTAGCCTTTGTTTTTATTTAGGTTTTCTGTTTTGGACCCACGAAGAATCGGGATATAACGGTCGCCCGTGGTCTACCCGTATATCCACAGGAAGGCTAAATTGAAATCAGAGGTCGACTGCTATCTGAAGTGAGCAAACTAACGACTACGCATAGCCACTCATCCCTCAGCATTTGATGTTTCACCTTATATTGTGATATGGGGTTTACTCCCACCTCTATCTTAATGTATCTCGCTATTGCATTAGTCGTACCTTGCAACGAATTGCAGTTACGGTTAATACACAAGTAAAGTCCGTGCCTGACACTAATCATACGAGTTGATTAGCCATTTTCAGGCGGGCGCCCATGTGAAGGACTAAAGATTGAGGATTTTTGATTTGGTTTCTATGTTTTCAATAAATTCTGTTATTTATTCTTTTACGGAAACTGCTTCTACGCTCCTAATTTTTCATATGTGCTCATTTGCAGGGTGATCAGCCATTTGGGACATGAATGATTTTCTAATGCGTTCACTATCTGCTGCAAAATTTTGCTGAATGTGAACGAAGAGAAGCCCAACACCATGTTGCAGATTACATTCGCCAAAAAATCTTAAACACGCTATAAGCATTTTTTTTTTAAATTGGGTCCGCACAATGCGAGGTGAAAGATGGGATTCAAAATTTTTTAATACGTAACGAAATGGTGGTTTATTCAACCGAAAGTTTTTGCTAAACCTGTAATTTTGAAATAATCAGCCCTATCGTAGAATCCCGCCGGTGAATGCGTTTCACACCATCGTAGAAAACGTACCAGGAAACACTCGTCATACAATCTTTGACATTTCAGAAACGCAGTTAATTTATTGCGTATTTGGTGCTTGTACGCTGCAATTTCAATTTGATTTGTCTTAAATATCTATCTCTCTAACTTTAGCTTTAAACGTTCTTTTCTAAATTGTGGGTGTGACAGTGGGCGTATTCCAAAAATTTGTACACTTAACCATTTTGGAGCCCTAGGGAGTATGTGAGCCAAATTACATGGCTAAATAGCCTTAGGATTTGGTCCTGATCATAAATATTTATACTTTTATGGGTCTACGACGAATATTAAGGGGTGTTACAAACTATGTGTCAAAATTAATATACCCTTAGGATAGAGTATAAAAAATGTTCAACACTACCCATTTTGTTTACAACACAAAACAATTAAACAAATCGAAAATTTTACAAAATATTCGGATTTAATGAACATCTGTTTAGGTAAATATCAAATAGATATGTGGAAATACAGTTCACCCTTAGGATAGAGTATAAAAAATGTTCAACACTATCCATTTTGTTTACAACACAAAACAATTAAACAAATCGAAAATTTTACAAAATATTCGGATTTAATGAACATCTGTTTAGGTAAATATCAAATAGATGTACACGAATAGCAGAATCGGGCTGGTTGTTCGCGAATGTGAATTTTCATTAGCTGTTGAAAATTAGCAGGTTTCGATGTTTTGACTATCTGAAAATCTGCCCGTTCTGAGGCATTAAATTCCTATTTTGTAAATTAGATTTGCGCAGATCTCAACGGTATGGATTTGCGCTTGTAGGTAATACCGTGTGATACGTTCTCATAAATATCGATACTTTTGTGTTGTGTTCAAAAACACCAGCTCCAACTCCAGATACCTCCATTTTGAAACGAATCTAGTGCCAGACCACCACTGGCCCGTTCCAAATGGTTAAGTCTTTCTACTTCAAATTGCTTCTCAAAACTGTATTCCCAACCCATAACGTCGGGGATGCAATAAAACATTCGTAGAGTTAATTTTTACCCAATCCAATATTATCGCTTACGCCTTTAAAGTATATAGATGAGAAGATAATCTATCTTCACTTTCGTTGGTCTTTTTCAGGACTTGCCATAGAGTGATAATTTCATCTACATGTGTTTGAGACTTTTACACAGTACGTTAGATGGAATGCGTTAATAGTTCTTGCAAGGCATAGGATCGCCTTTCTTGTAGATGGGGCATATGGAGCCGATGATCCAGTGTTGGGCATGCTTTCCTCTGCCTTACAAGACATTTCATCTGTATTTGCTGGTAGACCATCAGAGCAGGTGGTTATTCTTAATTTTTATTCTTAAGTTTTTTTTATAGCTAAACCAATTTCTTTAATACTGGTTTGCGGGTTTTGGTCTTCATTGACTGAACGTGGGTTCTTATCTTGACCAATCACTCTCTCTACATGATGCCCGTTTAGCAGTTTCTGTAAATGTTGAATATCTACTTTTCCCTGAACCTCGGTGATTGCGTTTTTCGTAGTATTCAAATAGCTTGCCTTCCGGTCTTAAAACCAGAAGCAAGTTGCTTGGTTTTCCTATAAAATTTCCGGATGTTGTTTTGATAGCGATCTTTGATTTCCATGAGCTAGGAGACTGCGTACTTCCTCTTTCAGGATTTTCTTCTCCTTTTCGTCTCCTTTTTCCGGTAATTGTATCATCATACAACGGGCTCTTGCTGTAGCGTGGTTGGTAACTTCGGATGGTTTCGCGATAATGATGATATCGCGATACTGGGACCACTGGTAGTTAGTGTCTGTGGAATTCTTAAAGATGGTCGCAAAATCCTCTCAAATTTGAGATTATTTAACAGTATTTGTAAGAATTTGGTACATGTTATATTACAAAGCGTTTTAAGACAGTTTCCAAAAGGAATGATCACGACAACATCAGTCACAAAAAAACACAGAGGAAACCATAACTTGGAAAGATTTTACGGTGAGCAGTATTTGATAAACTAAATCTGTTTAAAAGTTGGAATACAGTGGTAATAATTATTGTGAAAAAAAAATATTATGTAAATAAATGTTTTAGTTTTACTGTAAAAAACTCGACCAATCAGGGCCAGGTGTTGGTCTTAGGAAATATAAATAATGTGGTAGGTCCTTTTGTAAAACTTTTAATTAATTAAAACTCAAAACACGTGTGGTTTGTTTCAACCTCAATTACCAACTGAACTTAATTCGTCTCTGTCGCTTAATACTATGGTGAGATGCTACACCATTACAATTACAAGCTGTTAAATGCTTGTGATGTTGGAATTTGTATACATAGCTTAGGATTAAAGAGGATAAAGTGATTATACATATGTACAGGTGTTTTAGAGGTATAGAACTTCGAATTGAAATAAAACACAAGAAAATAGTTTTAATGTCCTTCAATTTGGGTTTATTGGAAGGATAATTTTATGCCATTAATGTTTAAATAAGACAAGTCTAGAGGTCCAATTTTCAAACACTTTTTCAAGCATTTGGGGCTGTATGTCGGCAATAACGCCACGAATGTTGGCTTCCAAGTCCCCTAACGTTTCTGGTTTGTTGGCGTAGGCGAGAAACTTGACATATCCCCAAAGAAAATAATCCAATGGTGTCAAATCACACGATCTTGGTGGCCAATTGACAGGTTCATTCCGCGAAATTATGCACTCATCGAATGTTTCCTTCAATAAATCGATTGTGACGTGCACTGTGTGGCATGTAGCGCCGTCTTGTTGTAACCACATCTCATCCACATTCATGCCATCCAATTTGGGAATAAAATAGTCGATTATCATGGTCTCCATTAACGGTAACTGACTCTTCAGCATCATTTCGGAAGAAGTATGGCTCAATGACTCCACCAGCCCATAGAGCACACCAAACAGTCTGTTTTTGTGGATCTAATGGCGTTTCAAGCGTCTCATGTGGATTCTCTTCACTCCAAATGCGGCAATTTTGCTTGTCGACGTAGCCGTTCAACCCAATATGGGCCTCATCACTGAACAAAATTTTGCGATGAAAATCAGCATCGATATCAATCTCATACCTGCCCATACACCAAAATCACGACGCATTGCATGGTCTCGCAGATTTAATTCTTGCACAAGCTGGATCTTGTAAGGTCGTAAGAAGAGATCTTTGCGCAAAATCTTCCATAAAGTTGATGGACAAAGCTCCAATTGCTGTGCACGGTGGCGAATCGATTCATTCGGGTCCTCTTCAACACTTTGCTCTACAGCGGCAATTGTTTCTACGGTGCGCATTGTTCGACGTCTCTGCGGATGCGTATTATCACATAGACTAAACGTAGTGCAGAAACGATCCATGGTTAACCGAATTAATTGCGCTGATGGACGATTATGTTGACCATAAAATAAACGGAGCTTGCGGTAAACTTCGCGAGCTGAACCATTATTTTCGAAATAAATTTGCACGATTTGCAACCGTTGTTCATTTGTCAACCTGTTGATGATGAAATGGCGAACCAAACTGAAAATAAATGACATTATGGTTGCCAGATTTGGCCACAAAATGTCAGTATTATCTCTATTCGAAAAACCAACCTCTAAAAAGAAAACGTTTATGTATTGAATACGACTCGTGGCGGAAAGTTGGTTTTTACATGTTTTGTTGAAATTATAATTTATAGTGAAAATTGAGAAAATGTTCAATTGCCAATATGAAGTTAAAGGAGTCCATCCGATCCGCATCCGTTCCCTTACACCATCATTGAAACCGGCGGATGAACATTTTTTTAAACAAATACTGTTGAATATTTCGTAAGGTAAAAGCATTTCTTTCTTTTACCTTACGATTCCATAGCGTTTTATTCAAATTTGGAGAGTAAAAATCAAAGCGAAATCAGGCGCATTCGAAGGGAAATGAGAATGCGATCCAACGAACGATACATTTATTTGCTCTTGAAGACGATCCAACTGCTTAGGCAATTTTTTTTTTTCCTGAAGCATATGTGCTACCAGGGGGGAGAATATTAAATAAATTGTGATTATCATCTCGGCCAAAATTAGCTGCCACATTTTAGGTGAACTCGATGTCTTCAAGGTCTCGGTAGTATTTGTCTGAGTTTTTGGGGCACCAGCAACTTATTTCGGGCAAATCCTCTACGCAGTCCTTCAATCGCACAAGCTCGATCACCTCACTTTTCGCCACCGGTAGCTTCTGGCTCTCGAAAGTTTTTTTCTCAAAGCTGACTCAAACCTTAAAAGAAATAATAAAAGTTTGCAAACACAAAAAAAAAACAACAACAAACAAGTGTGCAGAAGCACAAAATAAAAAAAAAAAAACGCTAATCGCGCGCGCTGTGCAAAAAGACAAACAGCATCAGTGTACAGTGCAGTGATAAAAAAAAAAAGTGTATTGGGTTTGGGCACTCCATCTGGTCCTACTCCCTATCGTTTGCTGCTGCTTTGCTTGGCTATAGCAAGTGCCGTATGTTTTTGCGTGCACTTGGTATGGCTGGGTAGCGTATCATTTGGCGAATAGCGGGTCGCGTTGTGTAAATTTGTTTGGTAGACCAAAGCAATTCATTGTATGGGCATAACACCTGCAGTGATTTGTTTTGGAAAGCTGACGTCAGGATCTACACAGCATAGATTCCGATTTAACGGAGTTTAGTCTGCCTGGATATAACTTGGTGCCATTATTCTTTTCTCATCGTGGTATCGCCGTTTATATAGCCTAGTTTTGTAGCCTACCAACTTCTACCTCAATATGGCTAATGTTCCAATCCGGAATTTAATGTTATTTGGCTAAAATTCCATGCCCGTAGGCAATTAATTCACTACTGTTTTATTTACAGAAGCCCTAACCAAGACAGGCATTCAACTTATAATGAGTTTGATGCACTGTCTGATTCCATCACCAGAATTGTAACCCATTATCCTCGTACTGAAATCGTCATTGCGGGCGATTTTAATATACACAATTCAAGTTGGCTACGACATTATGGACAGACAACAACCGAAGGAAGGTATGTTGAGATCTTTGCTGAGGTTAATAATTTAACTCAGATTGTAAATGAGCCGACACGGATACCGGACATTAGCGGTTAAAACGCCAACACTCTGAACATGTTTCTTACCTCTTATCCTGATAAATACACTTTAAATGTATTATCGCCTCTGGGTTTGTCAGACCATTGCATCATATCTGCGAATTTCTCGTATTCCAGCCACACAGTTAAAGAACAAGCTCCTAAAAGAACCGTATGGCAATACGAGAAAGCCAATTGGGAAGCTTTAAACGGTTTCTTTAGGAGATTTAACTGGTCGTTGTGCTTCCTCAACAACGACGTGGATGCCGCTGCCGATATGATTACAAATTTAATTCACATGGGTATGAAACGCTTTATCCCTAACAGGATAAAGTGTATCAGACCTAAGGAAAACGCGTGGTGTGACTTGAGCTGTAAAGAAGCTATCAGGGCTAAAGAAGTAACTTTTCGGTCATTTAAGGCCAACCCAACTGAGGAAAACTGAACAAAGTTTAAACGAGCCAGATATGACTGCAATGCCCATATTAATCGTGTCAAATTCTCCTACGACCAAAAGTTGAGGCAAAAAATACTACAAAGTCCCTCCGGTAGTAAAAACTTTTGGTCGTTTGTAAAGATATTAAAAATTCGGCCTCGTCATCTATCCCGACACTCATTTACAATGGCACTCCAGCTGTCAGCTCTTCGGATAAATCCAATCTGCTTGCTGCTAATTTGGCAGCTGGCTCAACGCTCCCAGATTGTGCTTTATCTCCCCCAGTACTCGAGCGCATAGAACACTCCATGAGACAAATCCACTTTCGCACCCATACTGTGGCAAGAGTACTTCAAGATCTCAACATTCACAAATCCGCTGGCCCAGATGGTATTTCCCCTATCTTTCTGAAGAGGTGTTCTTCCACGCTGGCAAAACCACTGCGTAAGCTTTTCTATCTGTCCTATTCAACAGTATTTGTCCAGCCCGTCCCAAAAAAAGACGAATCGTCCTCTCCCTCCTCCTACCGACCAATTTCACTTACGTCCCTTCTTTCCAAGGTCATGGAAACGCTGGTAAACCGTCAGCTTATGAAATATCTCGAATACCGAAAACTCTATAATGACCGGCGGTACGGTTTTCGCAGCAACAGGTCCACTGGTGATTTGATGACATATCTAACCGAAAAGTGGAACCAATCTATTCACCATGGTGGTAAAAGCAAGGTCGTTTTGGACGGTTTCAAGTCTGCAATCAGGAAATAAATGCTGGTGACCCTCAAGGCTTTTTTTTGTCTCCGACTCTCTTTCTCATTTTTATCAATGACCTCCTGTCTGTCACTTCTAATCCAATCCATTCCTTTACTGATGACAGTACCCTCAGCTTTACATATTCGTTTCCTGGGCAACGCCCCCATCTTCGGGCGTTGAACTGGAACGGCAACGTATGTTAAGCTCATTGAATTCCGATCTTGACAGCATACTTAAATGGGGTAAAACCAACAGAGTGGAATTTCATGCTTCCAAAACGCAATACTGTCTGCTGTCATTGAAGCGAACCCCTAATTCTCTGCCATTATCCATGAATGGCACTTGCTAGGCTTCCTTAAGCGATGCAAGAAATATTTCACCCCTTCTGATCTGGCTAGAATGTACAAGGCGTTTATTAGCCCAAAACTTGAGTACAACGCTCATATCTGGTCTGGTGCACCAATAACATATTTGGAGCTACTTGACAAACTTATTGGCGATCGAGACATCGCGAAATCACTTGACTCTCTTAGTGTCATCCAGTCCTAATAGCGATGACAAGCGATCACATGGTCAATTAAATCAGTCATCTGGATGACATCGAAATCGTGTCATCTGGTATGTCATTGTGTGATCGCACCTTTACTCCGTCCGCAGTCAATCCTCCGGATTCAATGATTGGGGTAAATGTTTTCTTGACCACGAAAAAAATTTAATTTCATATCAAAATCTGAAATTACGAAGAGAAAACACCATAATACTGCATTAACAAATGAACAAATAACAAACCTCATTTGAGATGTGGTTGAAAATTATCTCATTTCCCATACTAAATCCATATACATGAGCTGATTTGCATCACATTTGTAAAAAATGTCACATTTGTATAGTGTTGTCACTTCTACTACAACGTGGTAGATCTACCGCTTTACCTGCATATTTGCACAATCTACCACATTTATCACGGTTTTCGGAAATTCTAAAACTATTTATCATTCTACTTTAAAACCGTGTTCCTGTTAAGCTTCTTTATCTACATACGACATATAATACATTTAACTTTTAGCTAATGCATAAACTTTAACCCTATCACCCGTATTAATAAACACGAGTTAACGGTGAGTTATCCTTAAGTCATGAGTTACGTGTAAAATGTTATTAATAAAACAAATTTTCTTACTGAACGTCAGAATTTGTATCTTCTTTTTCGTCTTATTTCATCGCTTAATCAGCTCGTGAGTTACAGGTGAGTTGAGAGATTTTTAGTAATATGGCTGTAACAGAAGTATCGTATTTTAGCAAATTTTTCACCCCTGCAAATAAATCGATTTCTATCACTGAAATAATAAAAATTGATTAATAGGGAAGTTTAAATCAGAATTAAGTATTTTTGTTTGTAGAAAAATTCTATAAGTTTTATTTTGATACCGTTTAAAGCCAATATGGTTTTTTTAGTCGGCTTTAATTACGAAAACAAAATTTTCAATGATGGATTTCAATGATAGATATAACTGGCCCCTAACCTGAAAACTTATACCAGTGGCCTTGCACTGACAGAAATCTTTCAATGATTGCTATAACCGACTTGTCAAAAATATGAAACAACTATTCCACTGATTTGTTCCAATGATGCATTTCAATGATAGCTATAACTAACCCCTTTATCTAAAAATGTAAAGGAATGTAAAGCATATGTCGTTTATGACATTTCAATCCATTAAAATAAAAAGAAAAAAAAAACACTGTATGCGTAGTGTGCATAGCTTATGCAGATATTTTTCAAATCTACCACGATTTTTTCAAATCTATCACATTTAGCAATTCCCAAGTTGAACGGATTCTGAGTCGGATTGTCAAATCTGAATAACGAAAATTTAAACAAACACGAAAGGATACTGACTTTTAAATTCAAAAATTTCTGATAAGATAAAAAATTACATTATAAATAATTTATTAGTGGATTTTATAAAAATGTACATCGGAACAATTGTATTTGACTTCATGGTAATGCCAATATACATTTTCGTCAGAAAAGTCTGCACACTTACAAAAAAACTCATGCATATAGCTAACTTTATAATGTTTATAGAATATTTATTTTGAGGTGAAGTAAAATTAATTAAATTGCCACATAAAGTAAATGTTTTGAGAAAAAATTGATTTGACGAACTACAAAGCATCGTTTGTTTTATTAGTTTAAAGCCATTTAACTTATTTTAGGTAGGGTCAATGTGGGTAAATGTAAACTGGGGGAAATGTAAACACGGCCCATATTGAACTCCACTTAAGTCTTTAATACATATACATTAACAGAAATGACGGAGGTATGCATTATTTACCGCATACGTCAAACGCATTGTTGTTTAAAGACAATTCATTTGACAGACGCATTTTCCGTTAAAAGTTAATTTTTAAAAGTGAAAGACAAGTTGTTATAGTTTCAGAAAAATTATTTCCTTTTCCAGATTCAAATCGGTAAATATAATTTGAAAATACTTGACAGTTATAATTTTTGATGTAGATTCTATGTGAAATAAAATATCTTAAAAATTAATGAAATTTATGTCGATTGTTATATGTTTACATTTACCCCACGAACTGATTTTATATGGGCAAATGTGAACATCATTCGTGGGGTAAAGGTAAACACATATTTTTAATAAAATTATTGGTTTAAATAAAATGAATAGGTTTGTTATTAGATATGCCACGTAACTACGTTTTAAAGAAGCCTCCGCCATCATATTCAGTGGATGACGTCGCAAAAGCGATTAATTACGTTCAAAACAAAAATATGACGTTCAGAGCAGCTCAGGACGAATATGGAGTGCCAATATCCGTCATTTATAACAGAATCAAAGGGAGAAAACACTCCATGGACAAATTCAGACAAGGACGTAAAACTGCGCTTTCTATGTCAGATTTCATTATCTTGCATATTAAATTAAATCACCGTTTACTTTTACCCCCGAATTTCCAAAAAAAAGAAAAACATCGTTGGTTATTTGTAAACATACCATATTCAACAATAATTTAAGCAATTTCGAAAATATTTGTGTATTTTTATACCACAGAAATATCATTCTTTCATATTGTCATTAAGAGATTTCCGTAAAGTTGTTTTATAAAAATATATAAAACATTTAGTTCAAATTTAAAAAAAAATTATGAAATTGTTTACAATTACCCACATTGACCCTAAATAAAATCGTGTGGAGTTATTAGCATGTTGTGCGCAATTAAATTCGTTAACTTACTTGACATAATTATGGAAATTCAAAACTTCCTATCAGTTTAATGATTGGTTTATGAATGGTTTACATGGCCACACAAGTCTACCATGCAGTATAAGTGGGATGCACAATGCACTTCGAGGAAGGACAGCACTACCAAACATGCAAAAATAAGTAACACGTATGTTGGTCGGTAATTTAATTTGACTTGATATTTAGTTTTCTGTTCGCGTTTAACCCTTCTCATTTTTGTTTACTAGGATGGAGCTTCAATTTGTATTTTTATCGGTAGGTGCGTAGGTACAAAATGTATTGTATAAACATTCAAGCGAAACTAGGCAGACAATCTGATATGTAATGAGAACGCTCGTCTCACGCGCGATTTCATTGGTGTTGGGCCACGGGCGTAATAATACCAACGAAAGAATAAAACAAATGATTTTAGCCACCTATGGCGAGTATTTCTTATACTGCGTTTTCCCTCCGGATAAGATTCGAATATTCTCAGGGATGGAACGCTGATGTTTTTTTTTGCTCTAAATGTCCCAGCCATCTCATCTATTAAGCAGTTTGATCAGGTCGATGTGATGTCACTGTACATCTCGAAGAGATTATCGTTAAATCGTCTTTTTCAGAACACGTCAACATATACGGGACCAAATAAGTTACTAATGTCGTTTTCGTTTGGTAATCCGGAAGACTTCCGGACTCTTCTGAAAGTGATTAAAATGACAATTCCTCTCCTGGAAAAAAGAGAAATTCTGACCTTAAGTTCAGAATCAAAACCAGAAGCACTAAATCAACCAAACACAACAAACGTCAAAATCGATAAATGTAATTGTTGTTGCTGATGCATCTAATTAGGTGAAAATTATAACGAAAATTAATTAAACAAATAAAGAAATATTAGCTATACAATAAACATATTTCAATAGCTAATTCTGTTTTTCTTCCACCCTCTTCATCATCGCCACATTGGCAGTGTGGCGGTTGGAAATACATATACACATATGCAAAGCCAAATACACTTTAAATTCATATTTAATGTGTTTACTTGTTCGTTTGGCATCCCGGATCGGAGAGCTCACCCGGATTATCAAACGAAAACGACATAAGAATTTTGTTCTCAATTAGACTATGATATTTTCATGCGCTTTAATAACTTTCGACTTCACTCATGGAAAAAATCGTGTAGTGTGCACGCAGTGTATTTCAAAATATTTAATAAGCACTCCAATAAGAAATTAGTTTTCCAATTAACTTTTGTACGGTTCATGGCCACACGGTGATGACACTGAAGTTCATGGCTACACCCACAAAAGACAGATGAAAAATGCTAAAATTAAAAAAAAAACATAATTTTTCTTGGGATGTCAAATATTTGTATATCCTAATACCTGGGCTCTAATCGTTTTTTCTCCTTTATACACGAAGAAATATATAGAGACAAAAACGTTACTTCGATCTTTACCGATCGTTTTAATTGTACATGGTCTGGCCCTTGTATTTCGGTCTTCACTCTTTCAAAGCAAATACCGCATAAAGATTTCTGTCACAAGTTAACTGATTTGGAACTGAAACGTTTATGACAACAACCACACCACATCAATTCGAAAAAAGATTTTAGTCTAATAAAATTTACCTGTGTCGTGCGACGTGACTTTAATTCCCATTAACGTCTATGCAGGCACTTAAAAAAAATGCGTAAGATGGCGCAAGTTTCCAAAAAAATTCAGACGTGAAAACCACCCAATGGAAAGTTTGATTTTCATTATTCCCTAAATAAATATCTATAGTTCATGGAATGGAAATGGATGATAGATTAGGGATTGGATGTGTTCTTTGCAATTGTATGTATGTAATGTATAATGGCTGAATTTTGATAAGAGCGGTTGTGAATGAATTTTGCTTCACAAAATCATTCAATTATAATTGAGTTTGAGTGTAATATCAATCGAAGTTTGATATCTTTTGTTTCTATTTTATTTGCGAACGCATAATATTAAAAATTTTGTTCAATACCGTTTATCATGATTGAAATAAATAAAACTACTATTGGGATTGCTGCTGGTGTTGCGGGAACTATATTTCTGGGATATTGCATTTATTTCGACAATAAACGTCGTAGCGATCCAGAATACAAAAAGAAAGTTCGCGAAAGTATGAAACTTTTCGATAGGAATAATAAATTCTAACTAACGTTTAATTTTAGGGAGACGGCGCCATCGTAAAAATGGGAACGCAGCGAAAAGTGGGATACCCAATTTAAACGACCACGAGGCCATTGAAAGGTATTTTATTACTAGAAAGGAATTATTTTGTAATCTAATCGATGAAAAAAACTCAAAAATTCATATGTTTATATGAAAATCCATGTTTTGTCTCGCATTGACCAACATTATTTTTTTTCTATTATATAATGTGTCAGGCGCAATATATTTTTGACAATTTGCAAGCTGCTTGATTTTAATCATATCAAATTTCCAAAAAAAGTAAATGTTGATAGCATAAAGCTAAAGAAATTTACGAATCCTTGGCGATACTACTGATTGCGTCTAAAGGTGAAATGTGAATTGCGTTTATGCTATAATATATTCCGACTATGGATTTTTTTGCTGGCCACATGTAATAGATAGAACACAAATCAGGTGTTATCTTAAACAAGCCGGCCAGCTAAAAAAATGTGCGTAAAAAATTGACATATTAAGGCGCTACCTTTTATTTTTCTATAACTCGAGGGTATGTTCCCTAGAGTTTTGAAGCAATATTTTTTATCAATTGCGAGTAATTTAAATTTTGGCGAAGCATGTGGGAAAACAAATGAACATCAATTTAAAGAAGGAAGGATACGATTTCTAAAATTGTATGTCAAATGAAGTGATTCACCTCTTGAAAATTGTAATACAATATGTGGACATTTTTTAAAAAGTTTTACGCAATGATGTCCCAGTGTCGTATCGCAAAATTAACCATTTCGGGAAAGGGACAAAGGTCTTATATTAATAAAGCTGATGATTTATAATAAAATTTAAATCTTAATAGGTATACTCTTTTAAAAATCGAGTCTGTTTCTATTTTGTTGACACGAAAACCTATATATTTCGGTTATATTTTGGCGGGTTCAACAGTTTAGTTTAGTTTATTGTTATAAATGCAAATCTTGGGCACGTTTGCTGCTATTGTTCTTAAACCTGTCTCATAATAAGTCCAACTGGGAAAAGTCAAAACAAAACATAATTCTCAACTGAGCAACACTTTATCTTCTTTTTTAATAGGCCCCCAACCGTGTAGAGTTTCTGCATTCTTTCGTCCTCTACGTTCTCGATCAAGCTTCTTTCCGTTACTCAAACTAAACGCCCTCCCATCCGCAATAACTTAGATTTGAAATTGATATTCAGTCTTCCTTCTCGTATCAGAAATGTAACTAGAATTTGAACATAATCTTGTCTGCAGCAATATTTTATATTCGTTGATGTGGCCGACAAAATGTTTTCGAAGTATTTTGGCTTTTTGAACATAATCCACAGCTTGGTAGAGCTCATTTAGTTCGCGGTTTTATTTTTCCTTCCGTTTGTCCTCCGCGCTTAAAGGGCCACATATGGCCTTCCAAACATTTTTCTTGCAAAAGAGTGAAGGTGTTACCCGTGAAGGTGTTAAGGTGTTAGAAAATTTGTGGACCTAATGGAGTGTGATTTTATAGGCCCCGATAAAAGTTATGACGCCTTAAGTAAACGATTTTTTCATTTCAAAAAGGCAGCAGCAGCGGCTACGTTTCTTAGGTATCTTACCTCGGGCGAAGCTGGATGGTCACTTATCATTATAAAATACCAATATTATAATATTCCAATAGTTAAAATATTGTTGAATTCCATTCTATTGGTGAATATTATATATTACGCGTAAACGGCCAACACAGGGCTTAAAGACTAGCTTCTGCAACCATTGTGAGTGCGAAGATATAATTTTTGACACGAATGGAAGGGACCTTCGGTTTAATACTGAATCCGAACAACATCGTCGAGTTCAAAAAATCTTCCTAACCTCTTTTTTTTAATAAACTACCATCGTTCATGTAAATAAAGCAAAAGCGTGCAAAACCTCCTTTTTGACTTACACGTAAGCAAAAATGGTCTTATAGACCCTGGCACACTTCCTAAACTTTAGTTTGGATTTTAAGAAAATGTTAACCTTAGGACAGTTCATGTCACTTTTTATGTGTCTGCAACCAACGCATTGGAGATGTCACGTAATTTGCATCTTGCGTGGCCATGTAAACTAACTCTTTATACGAACCAAACGTTTGTAGCGAAAATAGCAAGATAGGGTAACCTACCCAGTAGTCAGCCTTTTGTGCAATTTTGGACTTTGAAGACGTGTACTTAATATAAATCAAATCATTTAAATTATTTTTATAATAAAATATCTTTAATAAACTTTAACGTAAAACAATCACAAAAACAAACCTTCACTTCTTAGGTTATAATAAATAAATCTTTAAAATAAGTCACTTTTGTCCAGTGCTCAGCCCTAAAAATCCAATAGAAAGCCGTTTCAGAACCTGTAGTCAGCCCCTACATTTTCAATAGGAAATGCTATTATGTATTGCAGTGCAAACTTAAAGATGGAAGGTTTTGGACTTCCACAAACATTCTTCCAACAGAATAGGTGCTTTTAAGATGAAGCCATAACACACAACCGTCGCATGCCTCAAATATGTGCTTTTTTCATGATAAAATATCGACATCATTTTTGTTCTTCGTTTTTCTTTTAAAACTGGCTCCATTTATATTCAAACATTTTGGCTTTTTTGGTTTCTTCATTGTTTCAAGTGTTTTGTTTTACTATGAGAGATAAACTTAAGGACTTAGATAATATATAAAGAGTCTTCCATGGTTTTCGATCAACAAGTCGCTTTCAGTATGAAATTTGCAAGCTGCTTGATTTTAATCATATCAAATTTCCAAAAAAAGTAAATGTTGATAGCATAAAGCTAAAGAAATTTACGAATCCTTGGCGATACTACTGATTGCGTCTAAAGGTGAAATGTGAATTGCGTTTATGCTATAATATATTCCGACTATGGATTTTTTTGCTGGCCACATGTAATAGATAGAACACAAATCAGGTGTTATCTTAAACAAGCCGGCCAGCTAAAAAAATGTGCGTAAAAAATTGACATATTAAGGCGCTACCTTTTATTTTTCTATAACTCGAGGGTATGTTCCCTAGAGTTTTGAAGCAATATTTTTTATCAATTGCGAGTAATTTAAATTTTGGCGAAGCATGTGGGAAAACAAATGAACATCAATTTAAAGAAGGAAGGATACGATTTCTAAAATTGTATGTCAAATGAAGTGATTCACCTCTTGAAAATTGTAATACAATATGTGGACATTTTTTAAAAAGTTTTACGCAATGATGTCCCAGTGTCGTATCGCAAAATTAACCATTTCGGGAAAGGGACAAAGGTCTTATATTAATAAAGCTGATGATTTATAATAAAATTTAAATCTTAATAGGTATACTCTTTTAAAAATCGAGTCTGTTTCTATTTTGTTGACACGAAAACCTATATATTTCGGTTATATTTTGGCGGGTTCAACAGTTTAGTTTAGTTTATTGTTATAAATGCAAATCTTGGGCACGTTTGCTGCTATTGTTCTTAAACCTGTCTCATAATAAGTCCAACTGGGAAAAGTCAAAACAAAACATAATTCTCAACTGAGCAACACTTTATCTTCTTTTTTAATAGGCCCCCAACCGTGTAGAGTTTCTGCATTCTTTCGTCCTCTACGTTCTCGATCAAGCTTCTTTCCGTTACTCAAACTAAACGCCCTCCCATCCGCAATAACTTAGATTTGAAATTGATATTCAGTCTTCCTTCTCGTATCAGAAATGTAACTAGAATTTGAACATAATCTTGTCTGCAGCAATATTTTATATTCGTTGATGTGGCCGACAAAATGTTTTCGAAGTATTTTGGCTTTTTGAACATAATCCACAGCTTGGTAGAGCTCATTTAGTTCGCGGTTTTATTTTTCCTTCCGTTTGTCCTCCGCGCTTAAAGGGCCACATATGGCCTTCCAAACATTTTTCTTGCAAAAGAGTGAAGGTGTTACCCGTGAAGGTGTTAAGGTGTTAGAAAAATGTGGTGAAGTTGAGGGTTCTATAATCACACCAACTCAAGTTATATAAAGTTAAAGTGCATAACTACTCTTAATAATACAAATTTAGAAATATAAGATATAGATACAAAAAAATATTTAATATAATTTGTGGACCTAATGGAGTGTGATTTTATAGGCCCCGATAAAAGTTATGACGCCTTAAGTAAACGATTTTTTCATTTCAAAAAGGCAGCAGCAGCGGCTACGTTTCTTAGGTATCTTACCTCGGGCGAAGCTGGATGGTCACTTATCATTATAAAATACCAATATTATAATATTCCAATAGTTAAAATATTGTTGAATTCCATTCTATTGGTGAATATTATATATTACGCGTAAACGGCCAACACAGGGCTTAAAGACTAGCTTCTGCAACCATTGTGAGTGCGAAGATATAATTTTTGACACGAATAGAAGGGACCTTCGGTTTAATACTGAATCCGAACAACATCGTCGAGTTCAAAAAATCTTCCTAACCTCTTTTTTTTAATAAACTACCATCGTTCATGTAAATAAAGCAAAAGCGTGCAAAACCTCCTTTTTGACTTACACGTAAGCAAAAATGGTCTTATAGACCCTGGCACACTTCCTAAACTTTAGTTTGGATTTTAAGAAAATGTTAACCTTAGGACAGTTCATGTCACTTTTTATGTGTCTGCAACCAACGCATTGGAGATGTCACGTAATTTGCATCTTGCGTGGCCATGTAAACTAACTCTTTATACGAACCAAACGTTTGTAGCGAAAATAGCAAGATAGGGTAACCTACCCAGTAGTCAGCCTTTTGTGCAATTTTGGACTTTGAAGACGTGTACTTAATATAAATCAAATCATTTAAATTATTTTTATAATAAAATATCTTTAATAAACTTTAACGTAAAACAATCACAAAAACAAACCTTCACTTCTTAGGTTATAATAAATAAATCTTTAAAATAAGTCACTTTTGTCCAGTGCTCAGCCCTAAAAATCCAATAGCCAGCCGTTTCAGAACCTGTAGTCAGCCCCTACATTTTCAATAGGAAATGCTATTATGTATTGCAGTGCAAACTTAAAGATGGAAGGTTTTGGACTTCCACAAACATTCTTCCAACAGAATAGGTGCTTTTAAGATGAAGCCATAACACACAACCGTCGCATGCCTCAAATATGTGCTTTTTTCATGATAAAATATCGACATCATTTTTGTTCTTCGTTTTTCTTTTAAAACTGGCTCCATTTATATTCAAACATTTTGGCTTTTTTGGTTTCTTCATTGTTTCAAGTGTTTTGTTTTACTATGAGAGATAAACTTAAGGACTTAGATAATATATAAAGAGTCTTCCATGGTTTTCGATCAACAAGTCGCTTTCAGTATGAAATTTCCCTAACTACCTATATGTCCCCCAAAGCTGGTGGGTATTAAGGGAAAATATTAGATTTTGAGGTATAACCACTATATAAATTCTATAACTTCGGAACTATTCGACATAGCTACAAAAACAGTTTATAACATTTTGTAGACCAAATTGCACAGAAAATGAAAAGATTAGGTAATTATTTAGAAGTGGGGCTCCAGACAAAACTCGCTTAAAAAAATTTTTCACCCCCTTGAGACAATTTTATATGGTAGAAATTGATGTTTTGATGTGGGGGAGACACTTTATATGGGCTGATTTGAAAGAAAAACCATGTTTTAGCTTCTTAAAAAGCGCAGTAAGAGCTAATTATTTATTTTTTTATGTTATTAATTTAAGTAACAATTCTAGTGGTAAAAATAAAAAAAAATGATTTATACTGTTCAAGAAACAAAACAAAAATAAACAATATCGTATTTGAAGCAAAAATTTAAAAAAAAATTAACAAAATAAGTTTTTTCAAAAACAAAATAAAAACAATATTCTTTATATTTATGAATTTAATTGATTGTAAAATGAACAAAACATTATTTTTATTACGATTCTTGGGCATTCATTTTCCCATGAAAATCATGTATGGCCATAGCCAATTGATGTAGTCTTAAAGTATGATTTGGGAAGCGATGCCTGAACAATAATTCGGCGATGTACCCTGTCATGTGGTAATCCCGACGACCATATTTGGGCATGTTTTCACGTGCATCACGCCAAACACGTTCTATGTTCTGCGTGTATGCACCTGAGTCAGGATCTACAAAATTTTCCCCGAAAGAATAATAAATGGTCAAAGTATTCAATTAAATGAAAAATAAAAAAATTACTTAAAAAAATTTTTTTTTGTTTATTACAATGTTTTTGTTTATAAACAATTATTGAAAATGTCTTCCCCCACCGTAAATGAACTATTTTGATGTATTAAAATGGTCTCCAAGGGGTAAAAATTTTTTTGGGGCCAGTTTTGTCTGGAGCCCCACTTCTAAATAATTACCAAAGATTAATTTGTTTACCCACAAATAAGTTACATTGCTCTAAAAATAACAGTGTTTTTTGGTTTTCCATTTAAAATCAAGTATTCTTATAACCTCTACTCACTGCAAATGATTTTCTGGCTTAAAATTTATAGGAAATTTGTTATGATGTGTTGATGTATCTAAACAAATTTTAAAGTAAGTACATATTAGTCCAAACAACAAATTTATATTGAAGAAAGTTTCTTTACTAACTAAATACACCTGAAATACCAATAGTCAGACCCAAAACATCCTATGCCTGACTACTGGAGCAAGAACTTATCCCCCTGTACGCAACAAGTTTTAAGGGAGGCCGACTACTGGGTAAACTGCAATAAATTGTTCTGAAGTAAGTGTTATACAATTCAGAATTACCGAATTGACTTGTATAAATAATTTTAATGATATTGAAGAAATTTTTGAAAATAGCAGTAGGCCAATATCAGTACACCAATACCTAGTACTAAACGAAGCACGTAATAGTCAGCCTCTAATTATTGTCGAATTTGTTAATAAAAACGTTGTTATATATTAACACAATCAAAGAAAAAGTTTTCTTAATAAAGTAAATTATACACTAAATTATCAAAACAGTAAACAAAATCAATAAAAACGTACATGTATTTTGAGCACTCTACTTAGTCAAAAAGGGTTCTTCACATTTGCACACGTTCACGTTAGCACTGTTTAAAGGGGGTTTTCTACCATTGTTTAACGAATTTATAGTGTAAATGTATGTTTTACATTATTAAAATTTATGATTATGGTTGAAATTCTTGCAGTTGGAGACAAAAAGTGCATGAAATCGCCGGCTATCGGGTGGCTTAACCTCTACATACCATTTTTATATTGTTAAAAATATATTCTTTATTTCTTTTAAGGTATTTCTTACAAGAAATTCAATTGGGTGAGACCCTAATAGGGCGCGGAGAATTCGAGAGTGGCGTTGAACATTTAGCAAATGCCATTGTGGTTTGTGGACAGCCTGCACGATTATTACAAGTTCTGCAAACATCTTTGCCAGCCCAAGTGTTTGGAATGCTTATTTTGAAAATGCAAGAATTTGGAAACCGGGCAGCAGCAGAAACGGACGATGATAAAGGACCAAGGATTGTAGCCGCCAGTAGTTCTCTCTCAGAAGTTGTTCCTAGTGATTTAGAAGACCATGTTGGTGGAGTTATTATAGATGATCTGGAATAAATATTCGTTTTGGAAAATATTAAATGCTAGCATTGTAACATAATTGGAAAATTAGACGTTTGTTAGACATTCTTTATGATTAAAAACACATAAAAATACACCATGTTGTGTTTATATTGTGGAATTTGCTGTTTCCTTTCATGGAAAGTTAAAGTGTGTAAAAAAGTTTTTTTTTAATTAAATAACAAAAGAATTTTTTATTCATTTATTTACTTCATTTTCTTACATAATGTAGAACAAAATAATTTTGCATTTGTATTGCTTGAGCACCTAGCATTTCAATCTACCTACCTAAAATATCTCCCTGTAGACATTTCTAAAAAGTTGTTATTGTTTGTTGTTTACGAAATTACGAAACAAGCTTAAAGGAAATATATACGTGGAAATACTTTCGCCTACAAGTATATACTTGATTTATTTTGTGCGTCATTTTTACTTTTTCAGATTGACAATACGGAATTTTGTATCAGTTATAAATACAATTTTTTTTTTGGAGTTGATCCACGGCAGCCGGTTACTTGGCAATGGGCAAGACATACCTTAAAGCATATTTAAAAATGCAAGCAAGCAGAAACCAGATCATGTAAAATGAGTACAATCGGACGAGATCGTTTCAACGTTTTTGTCTTATGTATTTCTTCAGATATGATACAGAACAACGGCGAAACGATGTCGTCCGATCGTTTTCATTTTACGCGATAAAAACCAAGAGGAGCTGGAAAAATAAACAGCGCAATATAAGTTTGAATGTAACTGAACACAACACAATCCTGATAAAGGCACAATTGCGCAAGGACTAAGTCCTTTACTTATGTCCTTTCCGATTGACAGTCCAATAGAGCTCGGTTTCATTTTCCATAGGGGTAGCACGAATTTGCATATACGAATACATTTATTCTATCATATTGTATCATAAACTTCAAAATAATAAATTCAAAATCTGAATGTGAGATGGATACTTGTAATAAAATTATTGATTTAAAATTTACACCTTTTGCACTGAAATGACAAAATATGGATCACAGATAAGCAATTAACCAGATAGTCAACTCGAGAGAGAATCTCGAGCTGAAAATTCCTCATCTGTGATATGGATGTTTGAATCTGTATGCAGATACTTTACTTTGGTTTGTTTTGGAATTTTTTACACTTCTCTTTGTTTCAGTGATTCCATACGAAGTTAATTTTTTGATTTTTTAGGGAATTTTTATTTTTTTTTGTTGAATTTTGGGGAATTTTTTGATTAAACCCGAGGAAGTTTTAAAATCCTTTTTAAATAATTTGCGGTAAGTGTTACCAATCACACTGTTGCCATAGGCGCCTGCCTGACGAAAATCACCGCGGAGCAACGAAGTTGCATGAGTGGTACTTGCTGCATTCGGAAAGAGGGTTGAAATCCCTTAAAAACGCAAAGCTGGCCCGGCAGGTACTTTTGCCATATTGGATTCATCAATATTTATGCCATCTGATTAAAAATGTATGTTTTTCACGACAACAAAAATTGTTTTGGTTAAAAAAGTAGGGTTAAAAACAAAAATATTTTTTTTAACGATTTAGGGGGGTCTCCTTAATTCCACTTTTTGAATATGTTCTATTGAAGCCTCTACCTACCTCTGAAAAGAAAATTAACTTTCAAAGCCTGCTACCCCTTTGGAAAGTGGCCCCGAATTATCAAACGCATCAGCAACAAAAATGACATTTTAGTTATGACGTTTATAATAGCTGAACGTGTGCATGCTTCTGGTTTTGATTCTGAATTCTAAGCCAGAAGCACATTTCTCTTTCTAAGAGAACTGTCATTTAAGTAGATACCAAACGATCACTTTTAGAAGAGTTCGGAAAACTTCCGGATTACCAATCGAAAACGACATTGTGAATTCGTGCCTATTTTTACTCATGGTCGGTACTTTCTCGAAAAATTCTTAAAAATGCATCATCAAGAGTGCCAGATGTTAGTGCTACCCCTGCACAGAAAAACTTTTTTACTCAACAAACTGTATGCTCTGCTTAGCTGGACGACGAGCTCTTGCATCTACGGATTAAACGGATTCGAGAATTTCTTATCTTTATTTTGCCAAACCGAAGTAGCAGTAGTTTCCTATGGTAATTCTTCGCCGGATTCACCTAGGGGCCCTACTCTTCATTTCGATTCGAAAATTATGTTATTCGGAACCGGAAAATTGGCCCTGGGCAGTGCGAAAATCATAATTAATTTTTGGAATTTCAGGGGCCATTGTTTTTTTCTAGAAAATCTGAAATTCGCCGCCTTTGGCAGCTCGATTGTTTATGTCAAACTCCCTCTAATTTCCGAATTTTTATGGAGTTCGATTTGATAACTGACGAAAGCACATGCCTTCTAAGAAGTTTCCAGAACAAATATATAAGATTTTAAATTTTCAAGTATAAGAAGTATTTTTTATTACCGATCTATAGTTAAATATTATCGCGATTAGCTTGCAATTTATTCGATCGCAGTTTATTTAAACAATCTACTACTGGACGCCACACTTCCACAAGGTTTTAGTTGGATTTAATCTCGGCTAAACTTCGTGGCAAAGACCCACACCGCCACCACCGTACACATCCTCCCGAAGTCACAAGACCACTTAATTAAAGTTAAAGGAGTTGGCAGGTATAAATCCTCGCCTATCAGAATCAATTGCCCGAGAAGAGTGATCGCCGCACACCAACTTCGGTAAGCCAAATTTCGGCTGACAGAAAACCGACAAACGTCACACCCATACCGACATCCGTCCATGCACTGACATGGAAACCACCATCTGCGACGAAAACTGATTCGTCATCTGGTAATTTTAGCAGCAACCGCCCGCAACCAACTTCACTCCACCAACCGCCAAGTTACCTCAGTCAGCAGCCAAACCCATAATACCGTCACCAGCAGCAAAGCTACCACCACCCAATAACCCACCTTCAACAACATTCAAAACGACATCAGGGACACCCAACGAGTACCCTATCCTGAAGGTATATTAATTTTGACATATACAGGATCCACCATCTAACGTTTTTTTTCAACTAGTGTTTATTTCGCGAATGGTAACACTTAGTTCATGTCTGATTTGACAGATAATTAGTTTTATCCTTCCGCTGAACGAATATGGTTGTGTATACGCTTGAACAACGCTGGGAAACGCTGGCCTGCGACCGACTTAGAGAAGATGCCGATTTTGCCAAAAAAAATCATCTTTTCAGATGAAGCTAATTTTAATATTGGCTGGTACGTAAAAAAGCAAAATTGTCGCATTTGGGGCACAGAAAACCCGCACGCATACATTGAAAAGCTGATATACCCAAAACGATTTACATTTTGGTGCGGATTTTGGTCCAGAGGCATAATTGGGCCATTTTTCTTCGAAAATGAGCAAGGAGTGGCCGTTACAGTCAATGGCGATCGTTATCGGGCCATGTTGAACGAATTTTTGTTCACAAAAAATGAAGAGGAGGATATTGGCAACATTTGGTTTCAACAGGACGGCGCTACGTGCCACACAGCCGAAGCTACACTCGATGTTTTGCGCCCTGTTTTTGAAGATCGCAATATTCGTCGTTGACCCATAAAAGTTTATATTTATAATCAGGACCAAAACCTAAGACTATTTAACAAGCTAGGAAGCTGAAATTTGGACACATATTCCCTAGGGCTCCGAAATGGTTAAGTGAACATTTTTTTCCAATACGCCCACTGCCACCCCCACAATTTAAAAAAAAAAATTTTAAAGCTAAAGTTAGAGATATAGAGTATTACAACCTTCACAAAATATGTAGGCTCTACCCTCCTTTAAAAGTTTGTCAAAAAAAGTTTTTTTCCTTCATCTATATATCCTTAGGTATTCCCTGAGTTTGCAATGCCCCGTTAGAAAACCAGTTAGGATACGTAGGTTATTTTTGGGAAGATATTTGTTGCTAAGGCATGCCTCAGACCTTGGAGATCTCGAAAAGTTCTAGCCCTTTTCTTCTTTTCCTGAATTCTTCGCGTAGGGTGTGTTCTCCTATGAATGGTTCAGGTCATATGAAGGGTGCTGCTGCCCCTCTTCTCGCTTGAGAGTCCGCCGCCTCATAGCTAATAATGCCCACATGCCCTGGTATCCAGCAGATATTCAGATAATCTATTTTTCTTGCCCAATTTATTGAGACTTTGTAGGCATACTTGTTTGGATTTAATGACAAAGGAGTCCAGTGCATTGATAGCTGCTTGACTATCAGACATTATTGCTATGTTACACTTTCTATAATTCTTTCCGAAAATGATTCGAACACACCTTTCTGTGGTGCATATATCTGCTTGAAAGATGCTGGTACTTTTTCCCATGGATTCATAATGTTTCATTTTTGGATCAAACACTCCTGCACCAGTTCCTTCATCAGTTCTCGAGCCGTCTGTATACTACTTTACCGTGTGGTCGCTCAGTGCATAGATTGTGGATTCATTATTCCATTCTTTCTCGTTTCTGAGCTTCGTTAGAAATTCTGCTCAAAGTTGTATTTCCCCATTCCAGTTCCTTCTTTTGCTATTCTTAGAATTCTTAGAATAGTTTTGTTCACGCCTCTGAGGTGTAAGAGAGTTTGTTCCAATACTACCTCCATTTCAGCGGTTGGGCACGTACGCATTGCGCCGGTAATGCATAGTCACGCCAGTCTTTGCATTTTATTGAGAGATTCTCTCGTTGTGAAGAGACTTATTCGTTTTGCCCATGCTACTGCACCGTATGTGATCATTTGTCTGATAATCGCTATGTACATCCATCATAGAATATTCGACTTTCCCCCTCAACAGAACAAAATGAACAAATAGTTTGAGGAATAAGGACCAGGCTCATGTAACGAGGTCAGTGTTCTTCGTCATCAGATTCATTCAATTCCTCAACATTAGATGTTTTTTTGTTTTATTTTGTATTTACCTTAACCTTGGACGTTGTAAAACTTTTCCCATTCTTCCTTTATTATAGAATTTGTAATGTTGTGCCGGAAAAATTACATAAACAGTAATTATAGCAACAAATACTACTTACTTACTTATATTTTCGTTTTGAAACGTCCATTGCTTCCTTCTTACATCAATTTATTCTGCGGTATGTGATGTACGAAAATGTATCATACATTTAGACATACATACAATGTATTATAAAATTCTGTGAAACAGAATCGTACTGAAAATATACCAGTCAATTATATTGTTGTATGACTGTCATCATACAACAAATCTGTGAAACAGAAATGATGTATCAAAACAATGAAAATTATACATTGTATGTGATGTATGATCTTTGAAATAGGCCACTGATTGTATGATGTCGCAGAGTTTCTTAAAACTTTCCTCTGGCAATTAATACTTTGTCATCAGCGTACGCTTGACAGCTGATGCCAAGGGTAGTTAGTTTTTCCAGCAGTTCGTCCACAACTAGGCTCCACATTAAGGGTGATAATACCCCTCCTTGTGGACATCCTCTTGTAGTCTCTACTTCCATAGTTCCAGTCGCTGTCTGTGTTCAGTTCACACATCCATCTGAATACTGTGTTGTTGACTCGGGAATCGGCATGAGGATCTTGTTGGAGTCCTCCACAAGTCACTGCAACTCGAATGATATAATTTGCTTATCTCCTGGACAGTACGCTGATACAATGTTGATGGTGTGGTGAACTCCTTCGATCTTTAGAGTCACCTGTATTGGCACTAAGTCTCACGTCGCGTATTCTGAAAGTAGAATACATTTTAATTTATATGTTATTAGCATGCTTGGCCTCGGTTTTTCAGCCCGAGTGTCCCAAATTACCTGTGTATCCTTTCTCGTCAGTCCTTTGACCTGACCCTTCAGGATCCAAGTCTCTTGAATTAAGAGCTGATTTTTAGCGAATACAGCAGAAGCAGCTATAGCATGATTAATGTTTACCTGTGCTACCTTTACGTTGCTGGACATCGAGCTCAATGCTCGCTTGGGGCTGGTGCCCCATCCTCTCTCAGCAGCGTGTCCCATTCTTCCGGTATTATATCCCGGAAAAAGTCGGTGACCGTTGTGTTCAGATTCCCCTCAGACAGCGAGCCCCCTGAGATGGACATAGATTCTTCAGTCGTTTCTTGAACCGTCGATTCGCCTGAGAGTGTTGGTGTTGCTGTTTGCGATTCAGAAACTAGATCTGAATGAAACTTTGAAGGACTTCTGGTCAATACTAAGAGCCAGTACCTGCCCGGTTCCCTCGTTTTGGCTGTGGAGCGCCCTCAAGACCTTCGTTTTCAATCTTTGTTTTGCGCTTCCAGTAGTGCCAAGGATGTCTTAGACACCTGGTTTGCGGTACGCGGTAGGAAGATGGTCACTGAATGTGCCCGTGTTCTGTCTTCCCCAATATAGGCCATTATTTCGGCCCTCTTCCAGTTGCTAAGCTTGGGCGCTACTGCTTTCAGTCAGCCCACGGTCTGCGGAGTCTCGCCGCTTTCACCGCCGCAGCGTAACTATGACCGACCGCGCTGGCATTGGCTTTCACAGGCATACCCGCGGCCTTCTTGGCACCTTTTTCCCTCTTTTCTCGGCAGCCCCTTCTTTTGTTTCGGGCTTACGCCGATGCTCTTCGGCCCTCCTTCTCGCTTCCTCCGGCTCAAAGCCTTTGCTGAGGTAGCGGAGGTACCATTTCGCTCCAGCACCACTTAGCAGGGTTAAATATGCCAAAGAATATTTGATGAAATCAGATTACTTTTGGAAGAAGGTAATAGTAAATGGTCTCAAATTTGATTTATTAATTAAAGGTTCTATTTACCGATGAGAGTAAATTTAATTTACATGGATCCGATGGAAATATGTTTGTTTGGCGTAAAACAAATAGCGAATTTGATCCTAAAAATAGAAAGGGCACAGTAAAGCATGGAGGTGGGTCTGTGATGGTTTGGGGCTGCATGTCCAGTGCTGGAGTGGGCCAATTACATTTTATTGATGGCATTATGGACAAGTTTAGCTACCTCAACGTTTTAAAGCAAAATTTTAAGCAAAGTGCTGAGAAATTGGGGATCGCGAGGAACTTTGCCTTTTACCAGGACAACGATCCGAAGCACACTTCAGGTGTTGCAAAGCTTTGGCTGGCCTATGACTGTCCAAAAACGCCCGGACCTTAACGTAATTGAACATCTCTGGGAAGAGTTGGCCAGGAGAGTTTACCAGAAGAAGTACAACACCATAATTGAGCTTAAGGCAGGTTTATTGAAAGCGTGGAACTCTTTTGTGCCGGAAGTGTGCGCAAACTTGGTGAAATCGATTCCTAAGCGTCTGCAAGCTGTCATAGACAACAAAGGATTCGCAACCAAATACTAAATTATACATTTTCATAATTTTTTTCTTAATTCTTTCCGCTGTCCGATTATTCGTTGAACACCAAATATCGGAATATTTGGAATAGTTTGCGTTGTAAAACTAAGAGTTTTCTTTGAAAAAATGTGACTTTTTTTATGTTTTTGAAAAATATGAACGTTATGTTTAAATAAAAAC
Source organism: Ferdinandea cuprea (assembly GCA_963576555.1). Classification (NCBI taxonomy): domain Eukaryota; kingdom Metazoa; phylum Arthropoda; class Insecta; order Diptera; family Syrphidae; genus Ferdinandea; species Ferdinandea cuprea. Next base: position 72,755,746 of record OY754960.1, read on the forward strand.
AAAAAAAAAACATTAATTTAGCTAATTTTGTTAATTTTGGAGCACATTTATCACAACAATGTTCTTGTCCGATTATGCGATGGAGTTACTGTACATGTAAGAGAAATGATTATTATCAAACATGAAAAAAATCAGACTCAAAGAGATTTCGACCAATCAACTTTCCAATACCACAGCAGAGAAATATGTAAGTGCGCCTTTCTTCCTTCTTGACACATGCACCAAAATCGTTTAATAAACACATCCTAAAGGACCAGTTATAGCGTGTTGGTAATGCGCTATCATGCAATTTCTTCAATCTCGTTTTTGAGCAGATAGTGCGCAGGACAGCAGCCAACACGGAAGGCACTATCTTCAACAGATCCGTTCAGCTACTGGGATATGCGGACAACATAGACATCATAGGACGCTCCCAACTTGCAGTGGTAGAGGCTTTCACGGCTATTGAAGAACATGCGAAGTTAGTTTTTCTAGAAGTAAATGAGGACAAGGCTAAATACATGCAACCAACAAATAGCAAACATCTGTCCAGCGACTAGGACAAAATGTGACTATTAGTAGCAGCAATTTCGAGGTAGTTAAGGAGTACATCTACCCTGGTGTAAATATTAACTCCACGAATTACATGTTAATGGAGATCCGATGAAGAAGAACTCTAGGAAACCGCTACAAAGTACCTGCTCTACAAAACCCATATCCTGGATGTTAAGCAGGAAAGGATGGAGAAGAAGACACAACCGAGATGGGGCTGTATACCTCAAGCCATGACACGTCGACAACATTGGCTCAGCCACACGAGCAAATGTGCAATTCAGCTTCAGTCAAGAGGATCCTGGAATCCCTCCCGATTCGAGACGACAAGGAAGACCGAACCTCTCTTTTCAAAGACCAAGCCGTCTCGGATGCAAGAGCGGATTGGACTGGAAAATTGGAGGCAGCATGTCCGGATCACAATGGAAGGTTGATTTGTATCAGGTAGAGACTCTTCACGGGTCGCGGCCCCGTTAAGTAAGTAAGTAAGGGCCATTTATAGATCGTTTTCGATTGCCAATCCGGTAGACATCCTGATTTCGAAGATACTGAAAAAGTCGCACAGAAAAGATTTGAATGACAAATAGGAACCTAGCTCTTCCCAAATCATTTATATTGAATTGAAAAAAAAAACAAGTAAATATTTATATGTTTATATCCGATTAAAGAAAATCGTTCACACTTAAGTTTAAATTTACTTCATCTACACAAGGGTGGTATATTTTCATTTTGAATCATGTTTTTATAAGAACTAGGGCACTAGGTTCAATGTACATTATGTTCACCTAAACAAAAAAAAACATTGTCATCGAGCCTAACATATATAGTTCAAGCAACATATTCTAATTCCAATGGCAACTCTTTCAATAAGTCCCCAATAGTTTTAATTCCTCATGTTGAATCATAACCTTATATGTCAAGTAAAAAGAAAACTGAATTTTAACTAAATCAAGTAAAAGTTCGCAACCCAAGGCGCGGATGTAATTGACACAAATTTATAATTTGTGAATTTAAATTCTGAATTTCAGAAAATAAAATTGCATTTCACCATTGGGGCTGAGTTGGTTTTTTTGAATTTTAAGGCTTTCGACTGGTGAGGCGTTCATCAATATTTACTGCCGGTGTTTTTTTACTTGGGTTTAGCACCAACACCATTTTTTTTTATCCTGGATTCACTTTTCACCGATTAATACTTCAAGAAGATTGGCAAGATTCGTAGCTGCAGTGCGGCAAGATGTTGTAAAGTAGACGACTCACACAAGGTAAGTTGTGATCGCTGTAAGGGTTGGTGGCATTTTTCGTGTGCTAGGTTTGACCGTAGTAAATACGAACCACTTGAGGAGGGTGCCGTTTGTCACGATCCACAGCAGTATGAGAGCAATATGCCTCTGAGCAGGACGATTTGAAAGCTAAGATAGATGAATTAATTAAAGCTGCTGTTGTAGCTCAAGCTTCCGCAGCGCATAAGGACATGGAGCTTGCCACGCTGCGAAAAGAGTTAGAGGAGATGAAATTGAAGCTGAGCTGTGCCTGTTCATCAAGAGCCTGCGTTTTGTGTTAGTTCTAGTACTTTGTGTCAAGCCAGGTTTTCCAGTGATAATATTCAGGCAAACCATCAAGCCTTGTTGAAGGGCTCTTATCATAAACCTGTGAACTTTTCAATTCCTGTTGATGGTGAGCATTTACAGTCGACTTCTATTACAGGGGATCCAGACAGGCGAGTAAGTTTCCCAGATTCGTCGATGCAACAGTAAGAGATGTCAATTTCCGGGTGCTTACAGAAGAAAATGGCCTTTCTTTGAAGAGGTATTTAAGTCAACCACTATTAAGGGGAGGATAATAGCAAGGAGAACGTCGCTGGCTTACGAAAAGTATTGAATGGCGAAACTTATCAGCTAGTAAGTGACCGGCTGAAGTACTCTTCGGATGATATCGCTATCATGAACTCACTGCGAGCTATTTTCGGTTGTTCTGATGTCATTGTTCACGGCTTTACGGCAAACATGCTAAAGCTTCCGGTACTGAAATCCCCTTGTGATCCGACTATTTCACCTGTGGACAGTAAAGTTTAACGGCTTTATAGCTGACATTAAAGCTATGAAGAAGGATAAAGATTTTTTTAACGGGTACGTTCTTACAAATCTCGCCTGTAAGTTGGGTTGCGGCTCAGCTCGTTGAAGCTTATTTGTCTTATTATCTCAAGTGCAGAGAAGAAACAAAATCGGGCCAAGAACGCTTCCATGTGGAATTCCTGTCGCGAATTCTTTGAATTCGGAGTATTCGTTTCCTTGCTTAAAACGAAAGAGTCGGCTTGCTAAATAAAAGCTTAGTAACTCAAAAAATTGGTTTGGGAGAGCTTTTTTAAGTTTATATTTTAATCCTTTTAAGCCTGAAAGACATCAAGAAAAACGCTAGAACAAAATTTTTTCTTCTCTAGTGTTTTTTATTTCGTTGGTTATTCTGTATACGGTATACCTGATCAATTGTAATGTGCCTTGCTCCGAATTCGATAATTGGATGTAATCGCTTTAATATGAGTTTTTCAAATATATTCGACATAATTGGTAAGAGTTATATTGGTCTATAGGATTTTTATCATTTTGAGATTTTCCTGGCTTAAGAACCAATGTAACATCAACGATCTTCCACTGTGGGGGAACATACAAAAGCCTTTGTTTAATCCGCAATAACATTGCAGACCACCAGGTCAATGCAATTATTACATAATGTAGTGGTGTCAGCAATACATTTATTTTGGATTATTTTATGATTTGTTAAATAAGCAATATTGGATTTTTGTTGCTTTATATTAATTAAGCACTATTGATTTTGGGTTTTTGTCAGTTGAAAAGAATTCAACTAACGCTTCACCGTCATGGTTTGAACGTCTCTTCAAGGTGTTCGGCAAATATTTTGGCCTTTCTTGTCGCCTTTTGCCAATCCCCATTATTTTTCCGGTTAGGTGGCACTTGTATCTTTGGCTTTTTTATGCTTTTCATAACTTTCCAAGCGAATAGTTGCAAGTTTTATCCATCGGCTTTCGAGAAACGTAGAGATTCGCGATTTTTAAAATCCAAATCCTTTTTTTAAGTTAGCTGGAAGGATTTTTTAAAATATTTTTCAACCTTCGGAGCACGATTTTGCTGCCATCTTTTACTTTGCAAGGCTTCGATGAATTGATTTACTTCGTCTCGAGTTCGTATGGTGTTAGAAGGGATACCGTCACATCGATTTTATTTATGCAGTCTCTTCTTAAGGAGCCCCAATTAGTTTTTTTTTTGCTATTCAGTCTTGGTGGACCGTCCTTTTCGCATAAACAGCCGCTAGTAATTATCAGAATGATCGGCGAATGGTCAGAAGAGAGATCAAAACTTTCGTCAATTTTTACTGAGTTTTTCGATACTCCTTCTGCTATAAAAAAGTCTATGAGGTCTGGAGTTTTTGCCATATCCGAAGGCCAATACGTCGGTTTGCCAGACGAGAGACCCCAGACTCCATACCTGCTTCGTAAAGAATTCGACCTTTTCGTGAGATACATCTGGAGCCCCAGAAGGTGTGTTTGGCATTGAAATCTCCGCCAATTACAAAGTTCTGTCCAAGTGAGTCAAATATGCTTCTAAAATCATTTTTTTCTAACGTCGCTCATGGAGAACAATAAAACAGACTCATAGTTATATGTAATGCGTTTAATTTTTTTAAACTCAATTATTGTACTTAGGGTGTGATCAGTGGTGTCTTTTGCAAAAATAGACCCCCCGCCTCTAGCCCTTTCCGATGGGTGATATGCGTGAAAGCCGTTGTATCTTCTGATTATTGTGCCTGAATCCTTCGTCAAAATTATCTCAATTACCAGACATATCTCAATATCATTTTTGTGTAGGAAAACTTCTTACTCGTCGATTTTATGAAGAACGCCATTTGCGTTCCATGTGGTATTCTTACTAAGCTTTTCATACCTAAACTAAAGTTGGAGTGTCTCGAATTTTGTTTTCGAGCTTGTCTTGTTTCTCAAACATACGTTTGTTAATTTGGCTTCGCTCTTCAAGTATCGCAAGAATTGCGGAAAAAACTTGATGGTCTGGATCAGGCGTTGTACTAACAACTAGATTATTTGCTTTTATCACGACTTCAGCGTACGTTTGGGATTTCCCCGATTCATCGACTTGTCTACTCGGTCTTTCGACATTTCTTTAGTCTCGGTTTTCCTTTCTTAAGCGGGTTTTCCTTTTTCTTTTTTTAATTTACCTTTGGATCGGTTCTCGATCGGTAAAGACGCTTTCTTTACTAATAACCTATTCACGCCGCACTAAAATTCGAGGTTTCCACAAACAGATTTCGAAATCGCGGCAAAGCATTCACACCGAACACAATCCGGGTTTTGTTTGACGTTTCAGTCAGCCATCGAAAAATAAAAGCGAATAAACAATTATTGCGTTCAAATTGCAAGTGCACTATAAGTCTACTATAAGCTAACAACGCCTATGACTTCGTATAATTCGCGTGTTCGTCGTTCAAGAAATCGGTAAGCTGACTCTTAGGTGACTTGCAGTTGACTTATAACTCAGTTGAAAATCTGTCAACCACTTTTCAAAAGCTTTGTGTAACTTGTGGAATGTATTAAAAGGTGCGTTTGCGTTGACAACCTTACCATTGAAACCAGATTCTGAGGAGGTTTCATCGAAACCGAGGTTTGCAAATCTCGAAAATGTATGGGAAACCTCCTGATTTCGATGGAGGTTTCATGAGTCTTGGCGAAACCTCAGATTTCGATGCGGTGTGAAAAGGGTATAAGTCGCGTCTTTTTTTAAGCTCTTTAGCTACTTCATCTATCATCATTTCTATCTATTGTTAATTCATTTTTGTTTATCTGTTAATTTATATCTATGTTTGTTCGTATATATATAATATATACATATATATTTTTGGTTGTGAAACTGTTAATACCTTATTTTATTTATTTATTTATTTATTAGATTACCTATTTATTCTTTCACACATTCATTTATATTTTATTTATCTTATTATTTATATACATGCATACATATATTTATTTATTTATTTATTTATTTATTTTATTTATTTTATTTTATTTATTTATTTTTTTTTTTTTTTTTTTTTATTAAATTTGAGGTTTTTAGTCGTTGTTTTCCTCAAAACAAACATTTTTCTTTTCTAATTCTATTTATTTATTTTGTTCTCTAATAAACATTTTTCCAGTAGAAAGACATGAATTTGTCATATCTCTGTATTTAAATTATGTAAATTGTGCTATAACAAATTGTAAATTATAAACGAAATAAAACTTACTTTACTTTACTTACTTTTAGCTACTTCACATCCGCGGCAGTTTGCCGTGTGTTTTCCTTGCAATTAATGTAAGTCTGCGAATCTGTTTTTTTAGGGCGCACTCTTCCGATAAGGGATTCCCCGCGCTATTAACGCAACACGGTTCCTTTTGGCAGTATGCTTGAGTATGGTTATAGCCTTGGTAAGGTTTACACTGAGGACAAGCCTTCTTTTCCGCGTAGGTTAAATTTTTACGACTATATTAAGTATAGATTTAATTTTATGTATTTTAACTAAGTCTTCAGATATCTCGAAACTTAGCATGAATATGGGAAGTCCGCGCTTAACTTTAACTGCGACTTCTCCTTCAGTTTGTCGCTTTTCTTTATTGTGTTAACGGCATCGATTATCTTGAAATCTTTAGTGTTAAGCACAGATGAGTAATTATACAGATAGTCGACTGAGAGGATTTTTGGCTCTCACTCCTATCGTTTTTTATTTGCTTCAAAAAGGCACAGTACTGTGTTCGTATATGTTTTTACATGCAAATCAAATTGAGCCAGTTCACGCACCCAATAGCAGTTCTGCGCCTAAGAATCCATTTTGGAAAAGATCTCATGTTGACATATTAAAACTCAAAACTGGGCTGTGTCCAATAACATTGTAATAACATGCGACGATTTATAATGAATTTGTAACAGAATAAAATACTTTTAAACTTTTAGGCAGTTGTGCAAGTTAAACATAAAATAAGGGTTGTTATAATTTGTTTGCCAGTAGTTAAGCTAATTTAGCAGTTTTAAATTGGTCAGTAATAATAAAATAATTTTGGTGGTTGGCTTATCGAATGTCGAGTAAAATAATTAAAATCAAATAATATTTAAATGAAAAGTGCGATAAATATTTGAGCAGTGAATTAATGAAATATTCCCTAAAATAACTAAGATTGTAGGTAAAATAAAAAAACCTCAATTAAATTCACTGCTATTTTATTCACCGCTATTCACTATTCCAATTCAAAGATAATAACGTTATTAAATTTGTTCAGCATGATGAAATAAATTTAATAACTTTATTATCTTGGAATTGAAATAGTCAAGTCCACATTTTGTGTTTAAAAATGCATTTAAAGCTATTTCGTCGCAGTTTTTCAATTCGCTCGCTCTCATATGAACGTTCCGAATATGTGTATAAATATATTAAACGTTCATATGTTTAATAAGAACATAATCAACCAAAGAATAAAACTAATCCGAAACTATTAACTATAAATATTTTACACCCAAACATCACTAATTTAGTTATATTCATGCAATTATAAAATAATATATACATTTTATCTCACTCTAATAACCAAAATGGAAAAAAATATAACAACCCAAGTGTGTTTATTTTAAGGCAGATAAAAAATTGAGAACTATTTCTTATAAACACAAAAAATATTTGCATTTACTTGCAACAACTTCATTATTTATTATATACCTAACTATTTGTTTTTATAAACATTTCAATTAAAATATCAATTAAACTTGAACTACGTTGACTCAATACTTCGCAGCACTGCCCCAACACATCCGCTATAATCAGCTGTTTTTTGTTGCCATTTGGAATTCTTACTAAACTGCCCGCGCTAATGACATATTTTTGACACATCAACGCCTCCATACTTAATTTGGCTGGCTCACACGTATTCACAGAAAGAACATTTGATAAAGGATTTTTTCTCCATTTTTAAAAATTATTTGCGGGTTCAAAGGGACAGAGGTATGCTGAGTCGACTATCTGTATAATTGCTCATCTGTGGTGTTAAGGGCTTGCATGACTTCGACGGCGCGAAGAATAAAGTCCTCTAGCTACAACTCGGTGTTGCCTTTTCCACTTATTTTCATAAGTGTACCATTGGATTCGTTCTGAATTTAGTTTTTGTGGAATGATCTCTCTTAGCCTTATTTTTGGAGTTGAGACTCCCTAAGAGATTTATTTTTTGTTTTAATTAGATCTAGCACTTTCTTTAATTCTTCGTAGAGCTGTTTTATTTTACTAAGCTTTGCTCGGAGTTCAATATATTCGTCCTCAATGCTTTTAAGTCTAAATGCATTAGGCGTCGTTGGGCTTCTTTTAGGTTTTTCTTTCATTACAGATCCGGATGGTGGGGATCTAGAGACTTTTCCCGTAGAACTGGACTGCCACCTGGAGTATTGTATGTGTTTGTTTTGCTCATTGCATTATTTGTATACGATTCACACTCGGTATACGGAGACTGGGTTTAAGTCGCCTCTTACGACAGGCATGCCTACCTCGGGTATATTCTAACCCCTACCCGAAGGGGTAGGTGGACAAAAAAATGTTTACCACGCCTCGGGAGTCCTGCTTTGAAGTTCAAGGCCAGATCAACCAAAACCCTCTCACCCACATTCCACTCGACGCAGAGGATCCTAACCCACTAACCCCAAATTCTACAAATACAAATACAAATAAGACTCCAATAATTTCAATTCCTCGTGTTGCATCATAACCTCGTACATATGTTAAGTAAAAAGAAAATTCAATTTTCAGTAAATTTGTTGAAGTTCGTAACCCAAGGCACGGATGTAAGTCAGACAGATCTTAAAATTGTTAATTTGTGAATTTAAATTCTGAATTTCAGGAAAAACATTTTATTTCACCTGTGGGGCTGGGTTGGTTTTTAAGGCTTTCGACTGTTGAGGCGTTCTTCAATATTTATTGCCGTCGTTTTTGGACTTGAGGACCAACACGCATCCGGATATTTAATAATCCGTGTAATTAAACAGTCGATTCCTTAGCTGGTTAATAAAAGGCACCATACGTCTTTTTTAAGGATTTAATGACTTTTTGGGTAATTAGCATTGGAAACGAAAGTAATCGTGTGATTCTAAGTTCGAGCCTACAAGGAAATTTTGCAATGATGCGAGGACTTAATGCTAAAAAATCATTACAACCGAAAATAGTCGTGTGATTCTGAGGACATTTATGACAAATGTCCTTTTTCAGCCTACAAGGACATTTTTCATTGTTCCAAGGACCTTACGGTAAAAAACAACATTACACACGAAAATAGTCGCGTGTAATGATTTTTTATAGTAAAGTCCTGTAAAATTGAAAGTGGACGCAATTTCACAAAAATTTCCGAAAAATATCCCGACTATTCAGCATTAAAACATTTCCTTTTAACAATTCAAATACTATTTTTTACAGAATATCCTTGTACAGACATCGGAGTTCTGAGTTCACTGTCTAACATTTGTTTTCGTATCTACAAAAGTTGTTTGTTGAATTATTAATGCAATACATTATCTACATTTAGTTAACTAATGCCCAACACTGCCCTTAAGATATAACAAAACAATGCAATTCTATTAAGCGCTCAATATATCGAATATACTCAATCGTTACACTGGACGTAAACTGTATATAAAATTCGTACAATAAGAATCCGTAGATTAAAAATCCGCATACTTAATATCCGGATAATTAAAATCCGTGTAACTGGATAATATGAATCCGGATATTAAGAATCCAGACTTTTATTTGGCAAAATTAATTTTTCGGAATCCGGATGTCCGGATTTTCCAAGTACACCCGACTGATTCCACGTCTGTACACAGTAAATCTCTCATCCAATTATTACCCGATCATATACCCTATTCAGACCGCACTAAAATTCGAGGTTTCCACAAAGAGATTTCGAAATCGCGGCAAAGCATTCACACCGAACACTACCTGGGTTTTGTTTGCCGTTTCATTCAGCCATCGAAAAATAAAAGCGAATAAAGAATTATTGCGTTCAAATTGCAAGTGCACTGCAAGTTCACTATAAGCTAACAACTCATGTCTTCATATAATTCACGTGATCGGCGTTCAAGAAATCGGTAAGCAGGAACCCGCGAATCTGATTTGTAAATGTTAGCAGCAATTTTAAGGTTATGTTCGAACGAATTTTTCATTCGCGGATTTGTGGATCGCGTCTGTATTATGTGGATTGTGAATAAGAAGTGACGCCGGTTCGCAGTTCGCGATTCACTCTCATGTGAATGGTCCTGAACTCAGTTGAATTCAAATCGAAAGAGGATTTTCGGTGGATTCTTGGTGCAATCTACCCTTTTTTTTCTGAATCACATAAAATCTACCTGTCTCGTGCGACATGACATTCATTCGCATGAACCAGGGATGATAGAAGCAAAGAGATGCCAAACTCTTACCTCCTTTTCCCCTCGAAACCCATTTGATTACATTGTTTTTGTTGTAATCGATTTCCAGTGACGGCCGTGTCGGTGAATATATGTGAACCTGAAGTAATGAATTCAGCACTCGAAATTTTTTGATCTGGACGCACCTATTTATCAGTGGTAAGTATTTTGACATTTCTCTTAGTCAAAGTAAACAGTTGTTTCAGATTTCTTGTATTCTCAGGGTTTTGTAAGTAAAATGTGGAATTTCTTTATTGAATTTAACTTATTTAGAAAATTAGTTTCTTCTAGTTTTTATTTTCTTTAATTTAAAAAAAAAGAGGTCAATCGCCTGCGGATTTAATGTTTAAAGGAAGATGCGTCATTTGATAGTCATAAAATAAAATTGAAGACTAGATATTTTATAACAAATGTGTATTTATTTTTGATAACTATTGCATCATAAATTAACATAGCATAAAATACAAGAAATTAGTTTTTCTATAAAATAAATTAAATTCCACGATAGTAACATTTTATATCTTATTACACAAAGTCACTGTATAGATTCGCAAGAGTAGTATAGATGGAACTAAGAACAATTTTCAGAACAGTCTCCCGCTCAGTCATGCACTATCAAAATTAAAATATTCGTGCAAAAATAAATGACCTTGACTTTCCTTTTGCCGGTATGTGTGCTCATATTTAAGGCACCCCAGTACATATTTTGAAATTTTTTTTCTTATTTACAAGATCCATTTTAAACACTTTTAAATAAGAAAATATTTATTGATACTTGAATTTTAGGTAACTTTATTTAATTCAAACTTTATTTTATTTAAACCTTATCTTTTACGTCACCACTAACAACCTCCCTTGATCAGGTATTTCCTTCAAGTGAAGTCCTTTATCAATTCAGAACAATTCAGCGTAAAAGCTGCTAAGCTGTTGTCTCTTTCTCACCCACTTTCGCTACAGATTCGTCCATCCTGACTGTATCGGCGTCCTCGTCGAGTTTAGGATCCAACTGGATCCATTTCTTCATACGATAACAATCGACTTTATCCTTATTGTGGATTACATTTACCCGGTAGTTCTTTTCTGTGGCCTTTTCCATTTTTGGTGGTTGTCTAAAATAGTTGTCTCGACTATTGTCCCATTGCCCATTTTTCTTGACTGTGTACACTGCCTCGAATAATGCCCTGATTGATTACAATTGTAGCAAGTAATCGAACTCCGTTGAGCTGATGGGCGTTCCGGTTGCCACTTTATCATTCCACTAGTTGATGGTTGGTTACAATTTCCACCAACTGGTGGACGTGCATTTGCACGAATGCTAGCTTACCATTTAATTTTTTCGATCAATTCGGCGATGTCCTTGAAATTGCCTGCTGATAAGCTGGAAATCATTTGTGGGTCATTCTACCCCGTCAAAATATACTGGATAATCAGAAAGTTGAATTCGTTTACCCAGCATATTCATTTCAAAGCAATAGTTCTCAATGCTTTCGTTGGGTTTCTTGATTTTCTTGACTAGCTGCTGGTGAATATCAACCTCACTGTGCTGATTTGGGAAGTTATTTTTAAGCCCGGTTGCCAATTGAATCCAAGATGATGATGCGCCTTGGGTAGTATCCCACCAATACCGTGCAGGGCCTTGTATTCTTGAACCCGCGGCCATCAACAAAGCTCTCTCATCCCAGCCATATATTGTTGTCAGGTGGTCTACTCTGTTCACCCAGCACTCGGCTGACATTGATGAGATGTCTCCTGGTGAAAAAACTGGTAAAACGTCAGCAATTTCTTTAATGGTGCAATACACTCTCGGTTTATGTGTTACGTTAGTATTTGGTGCACGTCGATTTTCCAATTCTTTGAATTTTGATATTAACTGCTGCTCTTTTTTAAAAATATCTCGCTCCTTTTCCAAAATTTGCTTTTCACGTCTTATGATGTCCCATTCTTTTGCCCTCAGTTCCTCATCATTCAACGTTGTTACTTCGGAGCTCCAGGTCAAATCTCCCTGCACTGAATTTAGCTCAACTACGTCTGGTGTATTTTCCACGGTTTCACTTAGTTCTCCCTGCATTTCTACCGCTGGAGCACATTGTTCCTTATCATATCTTTGTATTCTATTTATTAGAACTCGTTTTCGGCCCGTGGTTGTCAAACCTCGATTTTTAAGCTCGGACTGGAGTTGTGTAATGCTCATATTCTCCATGATCTAGATAAAGAATAACAACAAATTAAAAATTAGAAGTCCAGTCAATCTACGTCGCAAATGATATTTACAAAGATTAGCATAAACCAACTCTGTGTTGACCACATAATTCAAATTATAACGGAATTTTACTTTATCACAATTTCTAAATACGCATTACAAAGGACAAACCTCAAAGCACCGCTCATGGAAACGAATACACTCTGTTTCCTCAACTACCATTTTTCAGATTGCCACTCATTCCAAAGTGAAGAGTACCCATCTAGAACAAGAAAAGCTTTTTCGTATATCGAAAACGCAAGATCAAGTCCTATGTGCGTAACTCTTACTTTCCCTTTCTTGCAAACGACAAAAGTGAAAACGCTGTCTTGTTTTTCACCACGCTCGGATGTCGCAAATACCGCGATCTTTATATATATTTCTTATCATATTTGTCAAAAACAACATGTTTAAACTCGCTTGTGGCGAAGAACCAATTTCCAATAAATCGACCTCTGCAACATTATACTCTTTCGTACACCGAAAACGCAATTGTTGCCTAGTGCTCTAAATATGGAAATTACTGTTCTCTTTGGCGTCGCAGATATTTCAACTAACGGGATTGATTTGAGCGCAGATTATTTTGATTCTGATATATGTACTACTTTGTAAACCAAAATTGCACTTTTCCTAAATCAAATAACTACGTAGTAATGCCAAAAACGCAGCACGACCACTTTAAACAAAATTGTGCTTTGAGTCACTCCCGATAAATGCAATGCTCCATAAATATATTCATTGCTATAGATGTATATGTACATATAGATACGTCTACGACGTTGTCTTTAGAATTTACTCGAATTTTAGTTTAATTTGTTTTACTAAAAACACTTAACTTTGGGTGCAGAATCCTTATCCCACTTCTGAACTTTAAATAAGAAAATATTTATTGATACTTGAATTTTAGGTAACTTTATTTAATTCAAACTTTATTTTATTTAAACCTTATCTTTTACGCCACTACTAACAACCTCCCTTGATCAGGTCTTTCCTTCAAGTGAAGTCCTTTATCAATTCAGAACAATTCAGCGTAAAAGCTGCTAAGCTGTTGTCTCTTTCTCACCCACTTTCGCTACACACTATAATTAAAAACTATAAACACTATAATTAAAAACAAATCTCACATCACTTTGGAATTTTTTAAAAACATATGTTTGAATATTCACCTTATATGAATTTTCGAAAATTTAGTACATTTAAATGTATTTATAACCAAATTAAGGAAGTATTTTAATGTGCGAATTGTAATAAACTAATGATTAATTATTACAGTGTAGTAAGATTTCATAAAATTAGTCAGGTACATTTTCATAGTGGTTTTTTGAATTTCGACATGATTAATCATTAGTTTATTCCAATTCGCATATTAAAACACTTCCTTAATTTGGTTATAAATACATTTAAATGTACTAAATTTCCGAAAATTTATATCCCACTATGCCAAAAAAGTAGTAATATGACCTGCAGACCAGTAGTATTGAAAAAAGTAAAAGTTCCATTGATCTTAAATGCACTTAATCTTCGAAAATACACAGCACAGCTCTACAAAAATACTGTTTGCCTCGCTTTTACTTCAGAATTGTTATATTAATATAATATTCAATATTTTATATATTTATTGCGTAACTTTGTATTTGAATATTTCTATTATAGTTTTGTAAACGTTGTTGCTAAATTGTTAACTTTTCTATATCGCTCTTTTTTCTCTTTTATCATTTAATGTAAGCATTTGTATCCAATTTAAATATAAATTTATATCTCATGCTAACCTAAATCAAATTTTAAAATTTTGTATTGAATTGTAATAAATAAATATATCATTCATGATAACATTTACGTAGATACTTCATTGTAATCTTTGTAAATGTTTAAACTAATAAATATCAAATATTAAAATTGTGCAGAAAAAAAAGAAACCAAAAAACATTTTGAGAAAATTATAGTTATTGTTTTATTTAATTAGAGCTCATAAACTAATGCTTTCACTTTGCCCAGACGTTCAGAAACTCTTTGAAATAATACGTACTAGTTTAAGTTTAATTATTTATTTTTCGATCCATATTTAAAAAAAATACGCTGGCAAATAAATTCTGGCTTTTTTTTTCCTTAGGCGAAAAGAGAAAGCGGAATTTATAAAAAAAAGAATGCTTAGCGACCTGCCCAATTTCAGAAAAATCTTCAATTATAGAATTCACATCAGTTAATTGCATGAAACATGGCTTCTTTACATTTTCGGTGAAGATTCATATTATTTTAGGATGAACAAAAGTATTCCCTCATTTATTTGTTTGAATATCGCCTAAATATGAATGTATTATTTTTTAATACAGCAATTATTTATCTAATTATTTGTTGGCAACAACCATTATACATTTTTTTATTGTTGGTACCTCAACAATTTTTAATATTGTATGAGTTTATTTGTGTAACTTAAATCTAGTTCTCGTTTTCTTAAGATTTGTTTTATTATTTAATAAATCAAAGCAATCCAAAATATTTCAATATTGTTTTACAATTTAAGTTCTTTATTTTATACATAGTTTCTGCTGAACGAGTTTCTACTTTCCAGTGCATTTGCTAGATGCATTCTATCTGTGGTGTATGTTTCATTTTGGTCATTTCCGTGTTGGATTAGATTCTATTTCCGGCATCTTCGTTTTTGGTTATGGTCAGGGTCGGGGTGACGGCGGGGGAAAAAGTGACGAAGAAATCGTGGTGAATTGACGAATTTACCCATACTTGTTTAAAAATATGATAGTATGGGTAAATTCGTCAATTTTCTGGAATTTAGCTTATAGGCAGAGTGATTTCCACTGGAAAGTTTGGTATCTCTTTGCTTCTATCATCTCTGGCATGAACGTGCAGCCAGGCACTGGTTTTTAATTAAGCAAATTCGCCATTGCACGAGGAGATGGTTTGGGTATTTGGAAGGTTATTCTTACCAAAGACAAGAATAACGGAGCAAATCCAGACACAATCAGAATCAGAATCGCTTTAGGATTTACTCTGATGGATTGACAGCCAAGACATGGTGACATTTACTAAATAATAAACCAAAACAACGAGGGACGTTCGAATTAACATCTTTCCTTTATTTCTTTTTCATCTATTAATTTATTTATTCTATTGCAGGTGACCACAACAGTCAATAACGCATCATTTTAATATGTTTTGAATATTTTGAATACTAACTCGTATTCATCTTCACTATCTCCGAAAGTGAAATTAGGTAGCTTGATGCCGATTCTTTAGCGGAGAATCTATGCATAGCACAGTCCACGTTTTCCGAAGTGCCACAAATGGCTTTCGTTACAAATAAGAGATGTTGACAAACCACAAGCCAAGAGATATTTTTATGACAAATGTCAAATCCCAGAAGTGGTTAATGCTTTATGGAACTCATATTTCCATCAAAACTACGTCACAAAATAGGCATTTATACAATAGTCGTAAGGGATATTTCATCCTCCAAAAAATTATCAATGTTCTTGCTACCTGATGATTAGTTATGCTACCATAAGCAGTGTATAATTCCTGAAACAAATGTGCTGCAAAGGTCATGCAGCTAACAGATTTTATATGGAATATGACACACTGCTGGCTGCATGTCAATGTGTGCTGCAAATTGTCTCTATTTCTATACCGACGGCGCGGCATCAATGCAGCAGTCGTGCGGCAATCCACGCAGAAGAAAAATTCCTTAAATAATTATAGTTTGGATTACTGATTTTGATAGAATCCGTCTTTATTTTTACTTGATGTAAACAAAAACAATTTGCGAAAATGAAAGAAGAATTACTTGAGTTTGTAAATACAAATAGGTTTTTATATGATAAAACCTGCTCATCGTATAACAATTTATACATGAGGTGTTCAAAATTGAATGAAAAATAAAATACAACTAAAAAAAATTGAGTTTTGACAGAAATAGGCATCATATTTTTCGAAAATATGCACGTGTGTCTCGGGTTCAGCGAAGCAAGCAGCGATGTATGCATCCCTTCTGCACAGCTGTTTCAGGCATAAGATTTGTTGATGCAACGAAACAAAAGGAGTCCGATAAAAACATAAAGTAAAACACCATTATTTATTAACACTAAACTTGTATTTAAAATTAAAGTAGGACAACAAACGTAACGTCTATTTATGCCAACATAAAAATATATGTAAGTATTTTATAAATACTTAACAAAAATCAGTTAATTTAAGTTAATACTAAGTAACAAAAATATAGAGGCTAAAGATGCTACCAAGTTGTTAGCAATAATGTTTCTGTACTGCTTAGTTAAATTCGAGCCAGTCTTCTAGTTGCTTATCATTAAGTAAATTTAGTGCAAACAACATTGAATAACTAGTCGGTTGGTTAGTTTATTTTTGGTCAAAGCTAATTTCCTTTACACACAAGTTTAATTTTTACAATTTAGTCGATTCAAATCTTACGGACAACTTTTCCGCATTTAAAATTATTGGAGAATAGAGTCTTAGGTTTATATAGGTCGTTGTTCCATATTAAAATGTTATGTCAAGTAAATTTATGTCGATATTAGCTATTATTACAAAACATAATATTTAAATACCGAAACGTATATTAAAACAATTCAATTTTTTAAAGAACATATTTAAAACTTTTCAATGTTTTTAATTTCAAAATAACTTTTAAAATTGCAATCTAGCGCTTGCGCTTTCATTTCTAGTAATTTGTATTGTTCGATAAGTTTTTCGTGATAATAGTACAGATCTGTTAGCATTATAGTTACTATCATAGACATTAATGCGAAATGTCGAATCGGCTTGGGCTTAGTGCATATATATATATGTAATGCATGTTCTTTGGAAACCGAAGTGTCATTTTGGTTAGCACTACTCCAATTGGGAAAATGGAAATAGACACTACTTTTCCGACAAATCAAATTGAAATTGAAGCCAACAATCACCAAATACGCAATGAATTAGCTGCGTAACTTAAATGTCAGATTGTATGGTCAGATTCTATGATGGTGTGATACACATTCACCTTGCCGACAGGTGAATGTTTCACCTCGAAAGTATTCTGCGATGACGATTTATGAATTTGAGTGAAACGGTTTTCCCCGGCGGATTCCACGATAGGACTGATTAAAAATTAGACATTATTATTTTCACGTCATAAATGTGAACAGTGATTTCAGTGCAAATGTTTAGAAACCATCGTGGACTTCCGTTATTCATGCTAGGCTTAGAGAGTTTCGAAAACTTAGATAAAGTATATAAAATTAATTCTCTACTTAATATAGTCGTAAGAATTGAACCTACGCGCAAAAGTAGAAGACTTGTTCCTAAGTGTAAACGCTGCCAAGGCTATAACCATTCGCACGCATACTGCCAAAAGTTGCATGAAGTTTTTTCCGCAATTCTTGCGAGACTTGAAGCCAAATTAACAAACGTATGTTCACGAAACTGAACAAGCTCGAAAATAAACTTCGAGGCACACCAACTCTCGTTTAAATTATGAAAAGCTTTATAAAAGTAGTAACATGGAAAGAGAATGGCCTTCTGCATAAAATCGACTAGTTAGAAACATTCCTTCATAAAAACGATATGATATATGCCTGGTATCAGAAACGCATTTGAGGAAAGAATCAGGTTTAAAATTTAGAGGTAATACCCTATTCACACCGCACTAAAATTTGAGGTTTCCATAAACAGATTTCGAAATCGCGGCAAAGCATTCACACCGAACCCAATCCGGGTTTTGTTTGACGTTTCAATCAGCCATCGAAAAATAAAATCGGTAAGCTGACTCTTAGGTGACTTGCAGTTGACTTAAACTGTCAACCACTTGTCAACTGCTTTGTGTAACTTGTGGAATGTATTAAAAGGTGCGTTTGCGTTGACAACCTTACCTTTTAAACCAGATTCTCAGGAGGTTTCATCGAAATTTCATACAATACCGAGGTTTGCAAATCTCGAAAATGTATGGGAAACCTCCTGATTTCGATGGAGGTTTCATGAGTTTTGGCGAAACCTCAGATTTCGATGCGGTGTGAAAAGGGTATAAGAGCGGTTATCACGCATATCACCCATCATAATGGGCTGGAGTCCTTTTTTATAAAATACACAAAAATACAAATAAAATCGATCTGAAAGTATCCCCTCAAACACCATATGAACTCGAAGACGAAGTGAATCATGAAATCTCTTTGTATTTCGAAAGTCTAACGGCGGGATAACTATTCGCTTTGGAAAGCTATGAAAGGGACGGGAATGAGTACTCCGAACTCAAAGAAATCGCGACGGGAGGTCCACAAGAAAGTGGTCTGGGGCTGATTTTAATCCTATTATACACTCGCGATATCCCGCAAGAAGATGATACTATCGTATCTTTCACGGATGATACGGCTATTGTAGCTGTAGACAATTCAATTCAGTCCGCGACAAATAAGATTCGACGATCTGTCGACAGAATATGCTTGTGGACAAAAACTTGTCGTATCGTCCTCAACGAGACAAAATCCACGCACGTTAATTTCACCTACAGAAACGTAAATAATCTACCCATTTATATTGACTCGGTACAAATTCCGTACGCAAACGAGCTAAATACTTGGGAATGACGTTGGATGCAAAATTGAAATCGCATGTTATGAAGAAACGCGAGGAGCTCGTTATCAGATTTAATCAAATACATTGGCTGATTGAAAGATTTTCTAAAGTCTGCATACAAAACAATCTGCTTTTATAATGTTAACATTTTGCAGACTTTCCAAAATAAAGTCCTAAGACAAATTGTAAATGCTCCGTGGTATATCAGAAACGCCGCCGTAGTAGTAGTATAAAAGTGCTTTGTAGGGAGGTGTGTCTAGTGAGTAAGAATCTCATACTATTATGTAAGAGTAAGAATCTCACACTATTATATCCATGTACCTCTGAAAAAATATTAACTTTCAAAGCCTGCTACCAATTTGGAATGTCCCCCATTTTTGGTAGTGAGGATAATTTGAATTTGAGTTTATTGAGACATCTAAAGATTCTGCATTTCACCCAATTTCTCTACCAACAATATTGTTGTACCTTATCCTAAGCTTATATTAATTTTGACACACAATTT
Organism: Ferdinandea cuprea; assembly: GCA_963576555.1. Lineage (NCBI taxonomy): Eukaryota > Metazoa > Arthropoda > Insecta > Diptera > Syrphidae > Ferdinandea > Ferdinandea cuprea. The sequence continues at coordinate 72,775,097 of OY754960.1, forward strand.
GTAAAACCCCGTGGCCTTAATATTCTGAGTGGGTCCTAAAAGTATGTAGATATAATTCTGATCAGCATCAACAACTATGACTATTAAGACTACTAAGACTATTTAGCTGCCTGTCCGTACGTAATTTCTAGGCCTTTACATTTTAGGCTAGAAAGCTGAGGTTTGGAATTTCCGAAATTGTTGAGTTTAAAAAAAAAAATAAAGTGTACATTTTTGTGTTTATTAATGCATTAAAAGTTATTTGTTTGCAGTTTGTCCTTTCGTTCGCTCGCTCTTATATGAATGGTTCTTTACCTACGACTGCTAGAGTACATAAATAGTGCTGACTTTGTATTACATACCTGTCGTCCTTTATTAATTAATACGTTAATACACAACTATTAAGAAAAGGTCTTATATTATAGCAACCTTCTTTGTTTATTAATGTTTAAAGACAGAAAAAAGCGATAATGAATGCAACAGAAAAATGTAACTGCTAATGCTTGTAGCACAGTCGTTCATAGGTACGGAGACATATTTAAGAGGTGAGGTAAGGTATTTATAACTAAACTGTACCTAGTGCCTTATGTCATCTCTTGTCCTAACATTCAGCTGACCTGACTTCGTTTTTGTAATTGTAGTTCTCTTAAATGATAATAGTGATAACAAGTGGATATGCATACATAAGTGATTGATTCTAATTAAATTAAGTGAAAGTAGTGGCTACTTCACTTAGTAATCAGGTATAGTTCAAATTTGAATTGATTTAATGTGTTCTCCGCGTTAAGTTGATATAATTGTACCATAAATTTCTGAAAACTACAAAAAAAATTGTGTGCCTAATTGATGAAAATTATAAAAAATTTGCTATTAGTGTTTTATGTTCTGTAAAATCATTCATTCCCGTCATCAGTTTAAATTGTGCTGGTAACTTTACTCCAGAATAATTTGATGTTGCCATCATGTGGGCAGCATCTTTATACAATATTTGAGTATATGTATAGATTGCACAGATAATTTGAAATTACGTTAATGTGCTTCGTTTTACTATCTTATTATTAGTAGTTTTATATATGTTCATATGTACGTACAATACAAGATCTTTGGCTCTTTTGATCTATAGTAAGCGATGCAATGTTTCTTAAATTATCAGAATTTCTTAAGTTTTTTTTATTATATAGGAAGGCGCTATTAACATTAAGTATTAAAAATATGTATACCGATAGAATTGGTGCTCCCGAATTATAGCCCTTTGTGCGACTATTTTAAATTAGACACGGTAATAGAGGTGAAAGAATGCCAAACAATTGAGAATTCGGTCAGCTGCGCAGCTCATGTATGAATAGATCTGATGCTGACATTTTAAAAATATTCAGACCCCAGGAATGTTTTAAATGTGTATAAACAGAAATAATACATTTTAATTGAATTGAAATACTTTTATAAGTCCTAGATACAATTCCGTAATAAGTCTCTCAAAATATCCAATCAAAAATGTGTAAGTGTACAAAAAAAATATACATATTTTTAAAATTTTAACTTTATACTATACATTTAATTTCTGAAGATAAGATTCTTAGAATCGCAGTATCCGCATCTCGAAACAGATCAAAAGTTTTCCTCTAAAGTTTATAATAATGCCTCTTTCACACATGACAATTTTCTCCGTACGGAAAAAACCGACGGTTTTTATTCGTGACGGCGCTGAAAAGACATCACAAATACGAATTCAACTCAAGCCACTCGAATCAAAAAGACTGACCAGGATTTGGGTTCTTGTTTAAAAAAAATGGCATATGCCTGATGAATTAAACTAGATGATGTTAAAAGCTCTACAAAAAAACAAATGGCAATGTTGCGCTTTCTATGTATGTTGAAAGCCAACCGTTAAAAAATAAAAGGTAACCAAACGTAGACGATTCATGGGAAAACCCGTCGTGCGTAAAATCAACGTTGTAACATTAATATCCGTACGTTATAATACGTACGATTTTTTCCGTACGGACGATATTTCACACACGCCGGTTTTTCTTCGTAAATCGTCTACGTTTGGTTAAATATTTAACTCAGTTAACTCAGTTAACGTGACAAATGGCTTTCAACATCTATCAAAAATATATGTAATAAGTGAACATAACAACGGACGCAGACGAATGAAAATCGTCTTTTGTGAAAGGGTGCGCGAAGTCACATGACCACTGATAAGACGGCGATGGCACGGTCGCCGTATATTTCAGTTGTTGAGACGGCTGTTTAGGTGGGATCTATTTGTGGGTTCCCGCAAACCAGCGATGAAGTAAAGTTTCCCAGTCATTTTATTTGTTTGGATAAGTCACGCGTTTGGCGTCATATTTCTAAATAGGTAAAAGACAATCTATAGAGAAACATGATATTCTCCTAGGAAGGCTGATGAAATAAGGAAAATAAGGAACTGCAATAACCTTACATAAAATAAGAGTTAGGAATACCAATCGCTATTTGTAATTGGAAACATGAGGAAGTCTGCGGAAGGTTTTCTTTAGATCAGTCCCTCACTATATCAATGAAATAGAAATGTAAGTTTGTTTTAAAAAAAAAAATTGTCTGAAACCTAATTCTACACAGGCGTAGGTGGGCGGGTAAAGCTAAAAATATTATTGAAGTAGGTTACAGCGAAATTTAATGAAGACGCGAAAGAAATACTTCTATTCAGTAGCTTTTTTTCGAATTCAATATTTTGTAACCAAAAGATGATAAAACTAGATTTTAAAATAAATTAATTTTATTGCAGACTACTACATCCAGTGTACTTTACCCTGTTGTGCTGTGATCCGAACCCGAACCGAAGTTTGAAAATTAAATAATTTATGTAATCGTTATTCATAAATGTAAATTTCAAAAACCAAGACTGTGTTCCAAGATTTTTGGTTTGAGCTTTGTTAAACAAAAAAAAATGTGTCGAATTTGGTAAGAAATTATTTCAAATAATTACATAAGACATTATTTTTTGTATCTTTTTCTCACAAGGTCCTTACAATATTTATAGTATTTATGTAACTATATTGCGGAGGTCTTTTAATCATACTTTTGCTACATAGACGTAACTATGCCACCAAGTCGCCTAGATAGCCTTTACCGCCGTCTTTTGATTACGAGATTTTTTGAAAAAGGATGGGGTAAACCGGAAAATCTACAAAGGTAAATATTTAATACATATAATTTTACGAAAATTAAAGTAATTGTTGCGCACAAATACTTTTGTTTTACTAGCACTTGTTTAATTAAATTTTACCAAATCATAAGTTGGTTTTCTTTATTATGTTATTTAAAACAAAGTGGTCTCACAATTCGTGACAAATGTATGTAATGGAGTAGGCAAATAAGGATATAAGACGTTCAACATCTCGAAAAAAATTAATCAACCTATTTCAAAGTTTACATGCGTGTGTATTTATGAAATGTAAAATAACATCAAATACTAACATGAAAAATTATGTTAGTGTACTCAAACCTACAGGAGCAGTAGTTAAAACTCAAAATATTGATGAATGAACAACCTTAAGGATGTTAATACTCCAGGTGGTACTGGCAATAGCCAAAATCCATCCGTGGTCTTCTCGACTGCGGCTGGGGCTCGGATTCTGGAGGCCCCAACATTCATTGAACACACAAGCGACTCTTGTGGCTCTATGTCCGACTCTTTGGGCAAACTGAGCATGAGTAAGGATGCTACCCACTGCACCGCCGCTGAAAGCTCTTTGGGCAAACTGAGCATGAGTAAGGATGCTACCCACTGCACCGCCGCTGAAAGCTTGCCCCGTGATATCTCAACGGTTGAACGGGCTCTTGAAGTGGCTGGTTTTGAGGTGCACCTCACTAAGGGTCAGCGAAAGAGGAAAAGGAAGCAGCTGAGCGATCAGCGGCGCAAAGAAGCTGCACAGGCTGAAGGCGCTAGCACTCCGGTCGGCTCTTCGGTTGCGTCTATGAAAAGGGATAGGTCGGTGGAAGTCTCACAAACGGAAGCTGACCTGACCCCTTCATCAGGCAATGCCTCCTCTTCTGCTGAACCGAAAAACAAGAAGAAGCGACCCAAGCTCGTTAAGAGATACAATCCTAATCAAGCTCCTGTGTATGCCCACGCCCTGTCTTCAAATGAAGTCGGTGCTTCTACCAGCAAAGGTATTTGATGGACGGAAATTGGTTGTAGTGGACTCACCCTTGAGTATGAGTAGAGGAAGTGCATCTATTGTTGGTGCTGCCCGTGCACTGGTAATGGATGATGCTGGTGTTGTGACCAATACTGGGTGCAGCACTAGTGGACAGAACTTTGTCGACGCGGACGGCTCTGATGGTAGGCGTGCGTCTAAAAAACCATGTGCTAAATGCTGCTGTCTCCTCTTTAGCAGTTCGCATTGGGAAAGCGGGCAATGATAACAGTATGAGTGTTGCAGAGTCCGAACACTGCAAAACTCATCTTTTGGAGCTAGCTGCTGCAACAAATGCTTGGATTCAGGTGGAGGGCTGTGTGTTAAAGGACGGAACCCTCAAGACCTCATCACAGAAAACCTCTGAATGGATTAGCCAAAAATCCCTTCACTTAGGACTTCATTTTTTGAGGTCTACAAACCACCCAAGCTTACGCGGGCTGTCTGCTGAATCCCTGGGAAACTAGAGAAATAGGCGGATGTGCTAAAGCGTTTGCAAACCCAGAATCCTGTTCTCGACTCAAAAGCCTGGGGTGTCCGTTTACACAAGAAGAGTAAAAACCGCCATACCTTAGTCCTCTTGTTGTGAGTATAGACATGGCTGCTGCCGAGTTCATCAAATCTAGGTATAACATGCGTCCCTATCTGCATCTTGGCAGGATCCATTTCCATTTCAATGTCAAACAGTGCTAATAGTGCACGTTACCCAGAGTATTCATCCATCTTGTTTACTCAAATTAACCTACAGCACTGCAAGGCTGCTACCGCCCTTTTAAGTAGCAGGCTTGTGGCTTGTAGAACAAAATCACCCATAATATCCATCCAGGAACCATGGGTGTGGAAAAGTCGCATCTGTGGTCTTGGTTGCTTGAGTGATTTATACCACGTTCTTTATGATGAGCAATCCGAAAGACCTAGGACTTGTCTTATTGTATCGAAATCTTTTACAGCTACTATGATCAAAAGCTTTTGTAGCCAAGATTTGGTAGCTGTTTCTATAACTTACCATGCAAATGATAACTGGGAAACCTTTGTCGCTGCATCGGCTTATTTCCCCTATGACTCTGTAACCCCTCCTCCTCCAAAGGCTGTTGTAGAGCTCGTAGAGTTTTGTGAATCCAAAAGGTTAGGTCTTGTCTTGCGCTGTGATGCTAATGCTCAGAACACTGTTTGGGGCAGCAGCAAATGCAACATAAGGGGAGATCGACTCTTGGATTTCATTTTATCGTCTGATATTACCATCAACAATGTGTTGGGCTTAAGCGACACCACTACCTGTCCTGCTTGCGGTGAGGAGGATGACACAGCAGAACACTTTCTCTGCAGTTGTCCGGCCTATGCTCGCATCAGGTGGCGGATCTTCGGGGCTGACGTGGTGAGTGCCGAACATCTAAGCCCTTTATCACTGAAGCTCCTTCTCGGTTTTCTTCGAAAGACGGGAAAATTAAGTACTTTCATGTAAGGTGTCTGAATGGTAGTACAATGGACCTGTAGTTGTGTCTGAAAGCTCCATCGGATAGCAGCAACCTCCGACAAAAAAAAAATGTTTATTAAAAATATTATAATATTCTCTTGCGACGGGGTTCATTTTGCTATTTTTTGTTTATTAAACATTTTATCATTTTGCAATTAGTGGATGTCAAATCAAATTCAAAAACCCAAAATGCGCAGTAATTAAAAATGCAAATATCCAGAATTCATCAAATCTTAAATGCTCAAACGCAGATCTTGGTTGTTGATGACAAAAATATACACTTCCATGTACCGCTTATCTTTTTGTTATAAACACATTATAGATAAACTGAGCAAACATCATATTTTTCCTTGATTATTTGAGCTGGTGCCTTGGTCAATTTCATGTTCAACGCATTCAATTCGAATGTAAAAGGCCCTCAACTTTGTTCAACCAACGCGTTATAGATTTTTTATCGTTGATCAACGCGTTGTTCAACAAGTGTACGGGTAGTGGACAAGATCTTGGTGCTCTTTGAATATGTTTGCGCATTGTGTTGATCAACGAATTGCAAATAATGTGCAACATATTATCTGTTCAACTTTTTTAATTCTTCGTTGGTTGAGGGCGGTGAAATTGCGTGCCGAAACGAATTGAAGAGCCGCCATTGATAAATCACACACACCCACACGTACATCTCACATATCTGAGTTAGTCAATGGCTTCCAAATCTCATTTAAAAACATAGGAGAAGGCTACAGTCCGCTTGGGCGGACAGTATGATACCCTATCCATTCCCTATATGCCCCAAAGAAAAATGCATTATGAACATGATGGATGGCATTTTATTTAATTCTATAACATTTATAACGAAAAACATTTTTTTTTTAAAAACGCCCCCGAAAAGTGGGCATGGCCAAAAACTTTGTATGTGTGATGTACTAGAAAAAATGTTGACTAAATATTTTGTTATACATTTTTTTTCGTTTTCTATACAATTTTTTGAAGAAAACCACATTTTGTTCCGTGTCTACATAATTTGTTTAGGTTCTAACCCTTTATCTCTTCAACTACAGCTTTAAAACGGTTTTTTTCTGAATTGTGGGCGTGGCAGTGGGCGTATTTAACAAATTTTAACACTTTACCATTTCGGAACCTTAGGGAGTATAGGTATGTTCCAAATTTCAGCTTCCTAGCATAAATTAAAAGCCTCAAAAGTTAATACGGACGGACGGGCGGACGGACAGTGCATAATTGTCTTAGATTTTGGTCCTGATCAAAAATATATACTTTTAGGGGTCTACAACGAATATTAAGTGGTGTTACAAACTATGTGTCAAAATTAATAAACCCTTAGGATAGGGTGTACCAAATACAATTAACCACATTTTCCTTTTTTAATCAGGCACATTTATTTATTTTTCAAAATATTATCAACGCGGCAGCCACGCTTTTTATTTTCTTTTAAAATAAACTTTGCCGAATGAATCAAAATGACTTAAAATTAAATCTGGCAATCAAAGGTGGACAGCTGTCTATGTCAGTTGCTGAGTGTATTGAACAACGTTGCTCAACGCGCGATGCTTGGTGTAGTGTACGAGGGTATCAATGCGTGCATCAACTTAATGCGCAAACTAACCGAAAATACGGTTAAACAACTCGAGCAACGTAGTCTCTTGCCAAATTTAAACCAGTTGATTAACGAAGTGTAGGTTATTCAACAATTGAATGCGTTGTAATAAGGCTCCAAAATAAAAATGAAATAAAGCCCCAAAATTGGGCCCTAATACAACATTTATGAAAAAAGAAAAACAAAAATATTGGGTTTTTCCACATCAACATAGAAATAAGTCGACTTTTTTCCATTGAAAGTTTTTTCAATTATTTAGAATCGTTAAATGGAATAGGGGGCATGTTGCCCCCCTGCAACCCCCTTGCTTGCTTTGACTTTTAGGTTTGGAGTAGGTGGGAGGTTGGGTATATGCAAAAATTTATTGGATATAAACTAAGTTTGCATATAGCCAACTAGGCGCCTACTCCAAATCTAATAGTGAAGCCAAGCAGGGGGGTTGCAGGGCGGCAGCATGCCCCCGCTCCCATATTCCAAAACGATCACGAAATCATTACGAATTTTAAAAACGAAATAAAGTCCCTCCATCACGTACTTGATGAAAAGAAATGAACCGACATATACATTGTGACAGTATTACATAGAAATGAACTCAAATAAAAGAAGTATTCACATACAAAAATGAAATAAGACCCCAATTTTTTTTTAAAAAAGGTGTTGTTTCGCGTTTATATTTTTGGGACCATATTTAATTTTTATTTTGGGGCTTTATTTCTTTGGGCCTTATTTCCTAGAGCCGTACGAGGCTATTCAACAATTGGATGAGTTCATGGGGCTTGCAACGCGTTGAACACAAACATTTTGGAATTTTAACCGAATTGCGTTGCTTAACGCGAGTTTATGTTTATTCTATTGAATAAAGAATTGGGGGAAGTTGGAAGAACATGTTCTCTTTAAAAGAGCGTACATCATAAGAAGTGTCGCATTCGCCGGCACAATGGCATATGCGAGGCAGATAGTCAAAAGGAGGCTTAGTGAGAAGTCATTTGTCCGTACTCAATTTTAAGGCCTTTAAATTTAAGCTAGGAAGTTGCAATTTGGAACATATATCCCATAGGGTCCCTAAATGGTTCATTGAACAATTTGTTAAACGATTTTCAGAAATAATCAAAAAATAGTAAGAAGCATAATGAATAAAAATATAAACGCAAAATGCCAATTACAAATTAGAAAAATGTATAAAATGCTTGTCGACTAAAGGCAAACTCATTTTGCAGGTTTTAAGGTTAGCCATGCATTACAGGAGTCGCAGTTTTGAAATCATGCAAATCTGAAGATCCGTAGACTTGATACTAAAATATTATGTTTGCAAACATTTTCTTGCTTGTTACTCATTGTGTAAACATTAAAAAATTGCTAGAAAGCTGAAATTTTTGTACTTATATTTTAATGAACGGGAGTTAAGGATTAACTATTAACACATGAGTGAAGTGTAAAATTACGTTTTTCGTGAGTTAACTTAACTTACCATCTTGGTTTTGCAGGCAAATGTAAATTTTTCTTTTATTCCTACAGAAAAATATTACTTCTCTTGCTTTTATTTATTTTAAGATGAAAGAACATTCATTTGTTTACATTTAATTTGAGAAACTCGCTATAAACAAATTCTACTGATTTTAATAGAATAGAAACAGATGTGCGTAAAGTTTATTACTGAACATCAGAATGAATCTTAGCACGAGAGTTAACTTGTATTCCATTGCTTAAGGCGCAGCCCATAGAATCCTTTGCTGACGTGCATGCGTTAAAAGGTTAAAATTCACGCATTGGCCGTCCCATATAATGTCCCATATATGTCAAATCAGAACAAATCGCTTAAATATATAACTTATAAGCAAAAACATGTACCCATATTAATAAAAAACCTAATATCGTTATATTTTAGTTGGAAAATACATTTTAGTTTGAAAAATATTATAGAAAACCGACATGTAGCTCCGATAAATCTGCTAATGAAAAATTCTTTCGTTCTTCCAATTGTTCAACCAATCAGCTGCTTTTGCGCATGGCTGTCAAAGTATGAAAAAGTAGAAAGTTGGGCTATAATGGCCTCCGTCACCGTCAATGCGTTTTTTATAGGTCACCTTCCATAAGTATACGAGTATTCTATCTTGCTGTCAGGCAAAAGAAACGGACGCACGCTGCAACGAACCTTTAATTAACTCCTCAATTAGAGGCTTTTTATTATTAGGGCTGTTAATATACATTCTCACTTTCAATTTACATACAAGAATTATTTAACTGTAATTACTTGTTCAAATCCACCCACAAATCTCAATTTTTTCTGGGATTAAAATACATAATCTAATCGAAACCAAAAAATTGGAATCATTTTCATATATGTATGTTTATTTAACGTATAAAACCGTTATCTAGAAAAAGCTATTTGTTAACTAAATCATTGTGTAAAAAACAAAGGAATTTAAAGAGACATAATTTTCTAAAAAAAATTAAAGTGTTTTTCCCCTTTTACAGGTTGTTTGAATTTCGAAAGGTAATATCACGACGAGAAAAATGTTTTAAACTAGTTCCATATGAATATCCTGTTGAAATTACTAAAGAAGAAAAACAATCGGACTGCACAATATTGGAAGGGAACTTTACCACTCCTCTTGAGTTTCATCTACCTGGATTAGTCCCAAAAGCATCACAAAAAGCTCATTTTCAAATTTTAGTGCCAAATAAATGGAAAAACGAAAAGCACAAACCCATGTGTATTCATTTAGCTGGTACCGGAGATCATGTTAGTTGTTCGTGCGTATAAGACATAAAACGGTGTATATAAACACAATATTTTCAGTACTTTTGGAGAAGGAGAAATTTTATGGCAAAGCCATTGCTTAGAGAAGCCAATATAGGTGGAATTATTTTGGAAAACCCATTTTATGGAGTTAGAAAGCCCGATGATCAAGTGTAAATAAGTTTTGAATATTTAATTATTGTTTAAAATAATTTGAACGTATTTCAGGCGTTCAAACCTGCATAATGTTTCAGATATTTTTGTTATGGGTGGATGCCTTGTTCTTGAATGCATAGTTTTATTACATTGGTGTGAAAAGCAAGGCTACGGCCCTCTGGGAATAACAGGTCTTTCAATGGGTGGTCATGTAACAATAAATACTAAACCTAAATATATAATTGAAAATAAAAATATATATTTAACACTTTTATAGATGGCATCGCTTGCAGCTACGAATTGGCCAAAACCTCTGGTTCTAGTTCCGTGTTTATCATGGTCTACAGCAGCAACTGTATTTACAACGGTATAAAAAAAAGACTTAATTTATTATAATATATATATATATATATTTACTGCAGGGTGTTATGAGCCATTCAATAAATTGGGATATGCTAGAAACGCAGTACTATTCTGATGGACAATTCAGCGATCGTCTATCAAAAATGGTTACTGTTATTGACGATGCGTTTGCAGCTGGACAAAAATTTGTTAAAGATTTCAGTCAGTCAATGTACGAACTTAAGAAAGACATTAAAGCCACACAATATCAGAAAAATATACCCTGTTCGGAAAATGGCAACATGATTGAACGTCGTAAAAATTTGCAAAACGATACATTAAAAATTGACAAAGAAAATTCATTGGGTTTGAGTAAAAACGTGCATTCAAAGTTGATATCTGAAAAAAAGTTTGAATTATCACAAACTGAAGTGAATGAACTTAATATGAAAATTCAAACTAAAAAAAGCAAAGTTCCTGAAGTAAATTCAGTAGAGCAGTCTGCTCTTACCAAACTTATGAAATATATTTTACCAAGATCACAAAAAGGAAATGAAAAAATTGATTTCAATAAATTCAATTGGTGGGAACGTGAAGCCCTCCAATTTATGCGTGGCGTGATGGATGAATGTACGCATCTGAAGAATTTCTCTGTACCGGTTGACACATCATTAATAATAGCTGTATGTGCAAAGGATGACGCGTATGTGCCTCGTGAAGGATGTTCAAGTTTGGAAGATATTTGGCCAGGTGTCGAAGTAAGATATCTTGATGCCGGTCATGTTAGTGCATACCTATTGCACCAAAAATTATTTAGGTATGTAAGCAACCCTTTTCAGCCCTAATGCCCGCACTGTGTTGCTTCATTGTGCGCATTATACATTATAAAAAAAAAAGATTTGATACGTGTTTTTGGGCTACACTCACATTTCTTTATATACCTTGATTAGAATTGTCATTTCATAGAAACACTGTTTGTCGTTATATAAGTCTCGTCGTTTGTAAACCTTAAAAACAAAAAATATATTGTAGTATATGTATACATTTTTTAAAACACTGTGCAACATAATAATATGTTCAAAACGTTGCTTTTTTGACTCAAACACACACACGAATGGTGTCCGCTGCTTAAAAAAATAATCATTGACACAAAACCGCATTTTTTTCGAATTAGCCAACGTTTTTTTAGGTACAACACATATACAACGCACGATGCGAGGGTTTCAAGGCATGCATTAATTTAATGTGAAACCTAAACGCTTATTATTTCTCCCTACGTACAATTAATCACCCCGATTACCGTTTTCGTTTCCGACTCAAAAACACACCACTCTTTAAAACTCCTATTATGCTTGTCGTTTTCAGCCGATAAAGATCGGATAAAAATGCAAACGCCTCTTGTAGATTCTCGTCGTTAATTAAGAAACGAAATTTGTTTATGCGTATGGATTAGATGTATATGTGGCAATCTTCTGATGATCCCAAACCACCAGATCTGGGTGAACGCCTTTGAAACTATGGTGGCATAAATTAGATATTGATATAAAGCTACTGCTTCAAATAATACATAATGTATCAACTAGTAATAGTTTATGACGAGTACAGTGGACGTCCAGTATAACGAATGATATAATGTTCAAGGTCATTCTCTATATCGAGAGCTTTCGTTATATCGATCGACTTTTGATTTTAAATAAATGGACGACGAATTTATTAATTCAAACGTTTTTTTTAATCGTGGTATCATTAGGTACATTAAATTCATTTCAAGCAACGTAAGCCTTAATTATTAAGATCAACCCAAAAATAAAATAAAACATAAGGAAAGGCTACAGTCCGCTTGGGGCGAACAGTACGATACCCTATTCATATCCCTATATGCCCCAAAGAAAAACGCATTAAGAAGGTGATGGATATCATTTCATTCTATGAAATTTATAAAAAAAAACGCCCCCAAAAAGTGGGCGTGGCCAAAAACTTTGTATTGGAAAAAATATTTGCTAAATATCTTGTTAAACAAGATCCTAGGGACCCTAAGGAGTATATGCTCTAAATTTCAGCTTCCTAGCATAAATTTAAAGGCCTCAAAAGTTGATACCTCGACGGACGGACGGACATTGCTAAAGTCTTAGGATTTGGTCAGGACCAAATATAAATATATATACTTTTATGGGTCTACGACGAAACTATGTGTCAAAATTAATATACCCTTAGGATAGGGTATAAAAAAACGATACCAAATTGAATGGCCCCGCCATATTATTTATTTTGAAGAGAAGAAATCACACAGAATTTTATTGAAATTTCCTTAAGTGAAATGCCTTTGTTGCACTCATCAATAAAATTGACCTCGTCTTTCAATGAAAGCCGAGTACGTTGAGATCTTTTATACATTTTAAGTGTTTTTAAACAAAACTAAAATTACAAAATTAATGAGGAGTTTGAAACCAGACGACACTTACACGCTCTTTTTAATGATAAATAACAAAAATGTTCTTTCTGCCAAACGTATCTTCTACTCGAGCTTCGTGTCTATGAAAGCATGTGTGTGTGCAAGACTTACTTTACTTAAGGGGCTCCCGACCCGTGAAGAGTCCCTGTCTGAGATACGGCTGCCTTCCACCCTCTGCGATCCCGAGCACGCTGCTTCCAGTTGTCCAGACCAAGCGCTCTGGCATCCGCGATGGCTTGGTCTTTAAAACGGAGGTTCGGTCTTCCTTGTCGTCTCGAACCTGGGGGCTGGGATTCGAAGATCCTCTTGGCTGGAGCGTTGTTGTCCATTCGCTCGATGTGGCCGAGCCACTGTAGTCGACGAGTTTTAGCTTATCGGACTACATCCACATCTTGGTAAAGCTCATTGAGATCGCGGTTGTATCTTCTCCTCCATTCGCCCTCCTCGCACACAGGACCATTATTAACCAGTATTAACTCTCGTTTCCTGCTTATCGTCCAGCACTCGGCGCCGTATAGCAGAACTGGCAGGATAAGCATTCTGTAGAGTCCTTCGAGTTAGGAGTTTTGAACCCATTTGTTTTGCCAAACCGAAGTAGCAGCGGTTTCCTAGGGTAATTCTTCGACGGATCTCCACTAAGATGTCATTTGTGGAGTTGATGTTTACCCCGAGGTAGATGAACTCCTTAACTACCTTGAAGTTGCTGCTATCAACAGTGACATTTTGGCCTAGTCGGTGGACAGATGATTGTTTCTTTGTTGATAGCATATATTTAGTTTTGTCCTCATTCACTTCAAGGCCAACTAGTTTCGCCTGTTATTCAATAGCCGTGAAGGCCTCTATCACCGAAGACAACAGATACACAAATCACAAAGCCAACAAAAAAAAAGGGTAATTTTATGTCAATTTATGAATGCGTTCATTATATCGGATAGCAAATTGTGAGCATCGTTCGTTATTTAAAGATGTTAATGTAAATCTAAAAAGCGTTCTTAATATCGCAAATTCGCTATAGCAAATTCGTTCGTTATACTGGACGTCCACTGCATTAACAAAATTTTTGGAAATTTTTTGTCATTAAATATTTTGATCCCGACTGGTAGCCGACTAGTTGGTTGCGACCGTATTCGTGGGTTAATTCAGTAAAAGTATGCAATGTCGTCCTTTGCATTTGTTGAGTATGCTTTGAAAATACAAAAACGAATAAATTGTGTTATTTAGGTAGATGTTTTCAGGTAGCTACCAAAAAACAATTAAACAATCACGATGCATACGTCACTTTTCATACGCTATGAATTTTGTCGTACGACACTTCTTAATTATCATTTTGCCACGCATCGGGCTTTCATACATTAAAATTTTTCACGTTGCGTGCCTTTTTGATTTAATTTTCAAATTGCTTTTGTTTTCTTCATTCTATCTCCGACATTTATTTATTCCTTATTGGTTGATTTCTGTCTAACGCGAAGCAAACACTACCGAGTAGAACACACGAATAAAGTAAACGCAGTATTTTACGATAGAAGAAGAAAATACAAGAATCGTATGGGAATTTGCGGCCCATCGGTGTTTGGCTTTCCTCCACACTTTTCATCACCTTTATCTTCAAACTCACGATACGTACGACAAAAATCGTAACAAGATTAAGAAATCTAAAAATACACCTGACATCCTCATTAGCACTTCCTTCACCAACAACATCTAAATCACAGATCAGGAACTAAAACTCATGTAAATTCTGAACCACTTATCCGATTAAAAAAATATTTCACTCAAGTTCCAATTTTCTTCATCTATACGGTGGTATATTTACAGTTTTAATAATAATCATGTTTTACAAGTTGCTAGGTACAATATACACAATTATACCTATTTTAACATTCTTAAATTTCTTAAAACCAAAATTACAATAAATTGGACAATAAGGTGGCAGGCGAATCGATTAAAAAAATCTTTTTACTTTTCTGCATTGAATATCTCTTAATGTTTTCTTTATTTTGTAAATATATTTAATCAAATGTTCCCTTTATATTGGAAATTACACATTTTCTGAATTTGCACTAAAAATTATTATTGAAACAAAACATTAATCAACCAACTTGCAAATTCTTCCCGTAAATTTTACCATTTATTTATATTTTCTTACAACAATCCGCAGCACTGATTACTCGATTTTGTTACAGTACAACTAAAACACTTATTTTTTCTTTAATTAGTTGGCAAACACAGCCTATGAATTATACCCGCCAGAATAATCTTGCAACTTTTGTCTTCCCTCCGTCGTTCTACTTGTCGCTTTTTTTCTCAGTTTACACTGACGTTGTCGTTAACATCCCTTCTTTGATGTTAAAGACCTCAATTGTTTTTGTTTTTAACACACAAAGCGTAGTGATGCCAGTCCTGCTGAGCGATTTCACTATGAGTCGTCCGCAGATCTATTACAAATGTGGCGAGTCGTGAGCTTAATAACGCTATAAATCCGACAAAGGTCGGTCCGACAGCAGACCACGGTAGTCGAGGTGAATTCATTATTTTTTTTTTTTTGCCAATTAACTAAGACACAATTTGACGAAGTCGTTTATTTTATAGTTTGGAGACCAAGACTTAAATGCTCGTATATGTCTTTCATTCTGGGGCGTAGGTCTAGGAATATAGTCTAAAAGTATTTAGGCCTAGGTGTCTTTTTTGTGGTCAAATGTTAAAGTCGGCTTTCACTTTTCGGTTAATTGTTTTATTTATGAACACAAAAAACTTTTGGGCAAATGCACATTTTTTTCGACAAATCAGCCTAAATGTTGTGTCTTTATTTTTGCTAGTGTCTGTGATATCATATCAATTGATGTAGCTATGTTCGAAATTTCTTAAATTTCACTTTGTTTTTTAATATAAAAATCAAAAAAAAATTAATTGTATTAATTGTATCAGTAAATTCACCGGAAGGACCATCATATTCACCATGATTTCGCACTTGGATAAGAAATATGATCTCCTCGTTTGTTATGATCGAATTAGGTAGATTGTTCCGCCCATCAGATTCAATAATATTGGTGAATGTAGTTTTTAATTGAAACAAGTTGTCTGCAACACATGTTGAATAAATTTGTATTATTTTTTTGCAGATCCAGTATAATTGAAGCGTTTGAAAGAGCAAAAAAGAAAATTGAGAACCAGGATTTGGATGGTTATATAGATGATGATATAAAGCCCACTGTGACTTATGAGGAACTACGTAAGAGATATGAAAAAGCAATGTCTCTTTAAGGATGTTCCAAAAAGTGTTTTCATAAAATATTGGCCTAGTCAAAAGGATACACAGCGACTACGACTTTGTACCAAAATTATTTCTTTTTGTAATTCAAAACACTTGTACAGTTTTGTTAAAATCAAATATACATCAAACAAAAAAGCATTTAAAGCATTTCTGGAAATAAATATAATTATGTAGGGGGTCTCTGAAAACTCTGGGTTCTCCGAGGCTGTGCCAACTAATGTGTCAAATATATTTGTCTTTTTAAAACGAAAACTCATATCCACTTATTGAAATGTTTGAAACCACAACTATAGCTTCTCAAGCGACGCTTAGCTTTCACCACCATATCATTTTCGGATACCAATAGCTACCGGCTCGCAACATGAAACTAAAACAATACCTAGAAAGCAATGTTACTGCGATTAATCTTTTTAAGCTTGATCCTTAACGACTGGAATCAGACAACCAAGAAGCTAGATAAATCAAATTAGAAAATTCCCTTATATGAGATTCCTTTTCATTTATCGCTTCAATTGCACTTTATGATATAAAAGCAATATATTATATATTATTTTATCATAACATTTGCTTTGGATTGTATTTCTTGCCCACATTTATTTAATAGGAAATTTTGTACTCTTTTATGACACATAATCTCTCTACAGAAGCGGTTGTCAAACCACAAGATCACAGAAGGTCACAAGTGTAAATAAAACCACTCGTTTTTAAGGAATTTAGACTCAGCGACAGTAGAGATTGTAAACAACTTAAAAATGCTTCTTAAATGGTTTCTCGTTTTTTTAGTATTTTTTACACGTTGCTCAAATGGTAAGAAATAAAAAAATTTTACATATACTTTAAAATGGAATTAAGAAATAATAAATTAAATAAATTTCTGTGAACACGCTACATGAAACTTCAGTTAAACAATGCTTGTTTAGTACCTGGCTACACGAAGGTTATTCCCATGAATGTCGTGACTACACATACAAAAAAGCGTCATTCCAATGAAAGCCATTTTAGCAGATGGGAAACACTGAAATATAGAACAAAAAAATTATGTGGAATTTCGGTGGATTCTTGGTGCAATCTACCCTATTTTCTGACTCGCATAAAATCTACCTGTCTCGTTCGACAGGACGATCATTCCCATGAACGTGTAGCCAGGCACTTACATCAAGTCCAGATTTATCTAAAATTTTCTTCCCAAATCGTTTTAATGTCAATTCAATTCCTGATCGTTCCAATTGTTTTTGCGCTTTGAAGAAATAGAATCATTAAAACACCCATTTGACTAACGAAAAAGGGTAAAGTGCACCCCACTTAACTGCACATATAACTCTCTCTTAGGTCACAAAAAAAAAATTGTTTTTGCACTAAACGGTCCATACAGGACCTAAAGCCTAGCTTATCCAGCCATTGGAATATACCTACAGGTTTAAGCTGATTCGAACGTCAATTTATTATTAGCTTTGTTCAATGAGAAAAAAGGCAAGGCAGAGCAGAACAAATTTGTCAGTTCAAAGGTAGAACAGAAAAATACATATGTTGGTTGTCAAAAAATGACAATTACATTTTCGATTGGTGAATAATTATTTGAGTTTACAAGTTAAGTATGAATCGTGAACTAATGAACATTAATCATGTATTTATTGTTACTTACTGTTACAACAACCGATTGGCCTTTATCAGAAGATATTTCGATTTGTTCCATTTAGTTAATCAACAAACAACTTTTCATTCGACGAAAAAAAAAACAATTAATTTGCAATCACAACTGATTTTGACGTTTCTCACAAATCTGTTCTACCTCAAAAGCAAGTGCAAAATTTCTGCTTGGAGCAGAGTCATTGAACAAAAAGCAAACATGAGCTGGACAGAAATTTTTCTCATTGAACACGAAAACCTGTAATTTACATGCTTTGCACTGAGCTGGACAGCCTCATTGAACAAAGCTATTGAGAAGCTTCTTATGACAGTTCTTACTATTGGGTGTTTGTCAGACTTTCGCAAGAAGTGGGCCAGCGAATAGAAACTCTTAGGTGGGACGGGTTGGATTTGAAGAGGGGACCTGTCGCTTAGTAGTCCAACGCACTTAGCCACTAAGTCACTGTACGTTGCGGAGAATTTTTCGGTTCGATGAATATCTCACTAAATACACAAATTTATTTACAAACACCTTTCGTTCAATCTTTTTGTTGCCTTTTGGTGAGACAATCCTAAAAGCCAGCTTATCGCACGTGTTTTTCAAACGGTGGTTCTAATAACTGTCCCACCCATCTAAAGAAGCCCTCCATTTTCTCTTGATATAATTCCCAACGAACGTAAATAACGAGCGCTGAGATGTCATAACTTTTAAAATGACAATTTTCGGTTTTCAATTGATTTTCATAAAGCTTTGACTTTTACCGTTTAATGTGCTATCCCGCTAAGAACAGTTTTACAGTTAACAAAAAAATACACAGAATCTGAAAGAAATACTGCTGATAGGTATTTGTTAAATCTGAAACTCACGATAGATAGGGACAACCGTAAGTTTTGTTGCTATGTATTTCTTTTGTGTACGTTTTTTCTTAATAGACAAAATTAATTCGAAGTGCATCAATTCAATTGAATTTTTTTTTATTTAGCTTAAAGGAGTGTCGAGTTTGTTCAGTAAATAGTTTAAATTCCATTATTACGTGCTAGTATATCATTCAGATTCCTTTTTATCGGAATCAGTATCCATATCGCGCTTCATACCTAAAATATATATACAAATAAGTATGTTTAAATAAACTTACTAGAATTTAAAAATACCTTCGATTGCCTGTGGAGCGCATACGGGTGTTACACTTGTTGCCATTATTGGTGTGGAATTGGGTTGTAACGATGATGGTGTAGCACCTAATTGTGCAGGACCATAACTTGAATGGTGACCATCATGAGGGCCATGAGTTTGTGGTTGTCCTGGGGAAACAGAATGATCCTGATAATGAAGTGTTGGTCCATGAGGTGGGCGTGTATTAATATAGTGCGAAGGAGGAGGTCCGTATTGTTGATGGTATGGATAGGGAGTATATTGTCCATATGGCTGAGAGGGATGTGTACCATACTGTGGTGGATAATAAGGAGACCTGGAAGAACCTGCAGATGGCCCATAGCTACCATATCCAGAATGTGACATTCCTGGGTGCCCTGATATTGCTTGATGAGTTGCCATATGAGGTGATAAATGATGTGGTGGTGCATGATGAGTTTGTATTCCGGATGTTTGCTGCTGTCCAGTTGGTTGAGGTGTTGCAGAAGATTCTGTACTTACGGGAGGTGGTCCTGATAAATGTGGGCTAGGAATAGCATGCGGAACCTGTTGTGCCAAAGTAACATGTTGCATGACAAGATTTTGTTGCGTAGTTTGGGGTTGTTGTTGAGTTGATGAACGGACATTAGCATTTGCACAAGTACTCAAATTTGCGGTCTGATCAGGACTTATTTCCTTGGAAGGAAGAGATTGGGGTGGTGAATTTTGGGAATCTAAAGGCTTTTCCCATGTATCAATTTTCCGTATGTTTCCAACTTTTTTAGGACTTTCGGAAATAATATCTTTACTACCAGGTAGTTTTGATTTTTCAAGCTTAGGTGGAGGAACGGATGGTTTCATAGAAGGTTCTATTTCCATTGGCTTAAATAAAATAAATGACAATAACGTTTTTACTGTTAAAAAATGTATAATACCTCTGGTTCTGTTTTACTGCTTTCAGAAATTGTTGGGCCTTGTTTAGTTGTAACTTGTTTAGCCATTTGAGGAGGGACAACAAGTTTAGGCTCCTCGGCTCGCCCAGTTGGTTTAATAATAGCCTGGTTCGGTACAGTGTTATTAGATGCCTCATCGGTACATTTCTGTCTTTCTTTTCGCATTTCTTCATACATTTTTTGAACCATCTTTTGAAATGTTTCTTCATCAACAGCGGGTTTACAATGCTAATAATGCAAAAACATATGACACTTTTATAATATCGTAAGCACAAATAATAATATATTCTATACCATTATATGGTAGAAAATAGAAATAAATGAGTGAAAAATTTGTTGGAATATATTTTAAAGATTTTTAAAGTTCTTTAGATCGACAAAACAAATTATTATCTTTAAATTTAACGTATATGTGGTACCAAGTGCAAACCAATTTGATATAATTATCCTATCATTTACTTTTATAAGACTAAATTTGAATTTCATCATTTTATGTATGTATGTATGTATGTATGTATATGATAGGACACAAGAACTCCGAACCTGAAGAAGGGATTTAGAAGTGTTTTTTCTACAGATTCACGAGGTGCATTGTATTTTTGTATTCTTAAAGACATTTATTTTAAGTTTGACCTTCATTCGAAAGCGAAAGAACTTTCTTAATATTTTTAAAAAGCGATATGTATCGAGGTGACTGATTGTTTGGTGATGAACTGTATATTAACTAAAATTTCGTGCTTCCATAAATATTTTATAACTGTGGCCATAAGTCATAAGCTTTGTCTTTGTTAACGGCGTTTATTTGCAACTAAGTTGAATATTCATTTTTTACCCCTCCTACGTTTTGCGGGACTTATTACTACCAGATTTTTGTGGTTTAACAACGTTACGTGTTTCTTACATACCCTTTTTAGTTCTTCCTGAAATGCTTCACTGGATTCAATCATTTTGCGCTTCTTTGTGTCGAATTTTTCTTCCATTTGTTGCAGTTCTGCCTCTAGTTTTGTTTGGTGCATCGTTAAAGAACTTACTTGCTTTTTAAGTACTTGCATACGGTGAGTAGTAACAACAGATCTTACATCAGGAACAACAGCGTCCGAAAAAATCTCATTGATTAATCGATGATTCCGAAGGAAACGAGCGTAAGCCACATGTTTAAAGGAGTATCCTTCATCTTGGTCTAAAATTAAGTGATTTATCAATGCACTTTCGCGAAATAAAAACATCTATCGAATAATTATTTTTAACATCAACGATTTTTACGTTCCTTTTTAATTTATTAATTATTAATTTAAGACATGAAAGTGGGACAATTGCCATTTAATAATTTGGTACTTATATCATAGATAGATATTACTAAATACCTAGTCCAGTTTCTGTTTAACTAGAATTCCTATTGTTCAAATCATTCCATTATGCCCATCACTAAATAAAGCTTTAAAATGGTGGGGATAAAATTTCAAATAAACGAATAACTGTTTAAGTAAGAAGAAATAAATACAACCGGAACTATGTAAAATAAAGTTCACGACTGTGTCATACGAAACTTTCTCGGTACATGAGATGCGTTCTGGAATCGCATTAAAAAGAATGATAACACTTGATCAAAAACCAATTTTATTTAAATAACTTTTTGGTTTTAAAAAATTAGATAAGAAAAAATTTAAGAAAATCGTTATATGAAAAAAAAAATTAAGAAAAATTATTTTAAATCTCGAAGTATGCAAATTTGTTCGACTTTATTGTATAAAAAAAAACTTTTTGGAGTTCCGTTTTTTTTCGAGATTGGCAGTTTTATAAATTACCGTTAATCCAATTATCCTTAGTACAAAAAAAGGACCAAAACCCTTGGAACCATTTTCTAGAAAAAGAGTGTTGTGATTTTCACAAAAAAATTGTATGGCAGGTACCGTTATTTCAAACGATAAAGCAAAAAATAAAAAGATGCTCCGAGATGTAACTTCAAGAATCTTATATACGAACTTTGAAACACAACTGTCAAAACGTTTCGCCATACGGCGCCCGGACAGACAGACAGACAGACCGACGGACGGCATCGGCGGACCCACTTTTTGGACTTAGTCGTAATATCATCTCTCATACTCAGTTTACATTCGAAATTTCCGCACGATCGCAATAACTTTCTCTTTAGTATACTAATGTATACGTGAAAGTTAAAAAGTTACTTATTATGTATTGGGGAATCGAAAACCTCAAGGTGATTTAGAAATTAGAAAAGCATTACGGTATTTAATGAAAGAGCAGCAATTTTTACGAAATCAAAATAGGTTGCTAGTATAGAGTATATGAATCCAATACCAAGAAAAAAAAAACGTTTGGAACAAAATTCATTGTTCGTTATTTAAGTTTAACTAGTCCAGGGCTTGCGAAAGTTTGACAAACAACAAATGGTATAACTAGTCAATTGAAGATTAATGTGTCCATTGTCCATTGATTAATGTGTCCATTGGTCTATACAAATATTTTACTTACCATCCTCGTCTTCAGCTGGTTGAATATCGATTCTCCTTTCCTGTTGCCCTTTACCACCAGAACGCGTTGTTGTCTCGTGTAGGTCAGTATCGGCATTTACTTTAAAAGTTAAAAAATAAAGGCCAATTTTTTCATTAAAACATTAGAATACACACAAAAAAAAAAAAAAAACAATGCGTCAAGCATCCAGTGAGCTTATAAATTGTAAGTGAATTTTTGAGGGACTGATCTAAAAAACTTTTTGAAGACTGTCTCATGTTATTTAAAGAGTTACACCTAGATATGCTATTTGTTATATATATAAGTATATAGGCGAATTTAGGAGAAGATACAACATAGCGAACTCATGCTGTACCAAGATGTGGGTGTAGTCCAAACATATATATCTAACTTGTCATGTACATTGGTGCAGCCATATCGAGCGAATGCTCCAGCTAAGAGGATATTCGAACCAAGCCCCCGAGTTCGAATCGACAAGTAAGACAGAACGTCAGTCTTAAAGTCCAAGCTATCGCGGATGCCAGAGCCCTAGGTCTGGATAACTGAAAGTAGCGTGCCCGGGAAAGGCTGCCGTGTCTCAGGCAGGGACTCTTCACGGGTCAGGATCCCGGGAGTGAGTAAGTAACGTCCGACGTCTTCGTTGGTGGTACCGGCCGCTTTCAAAGTTCTCGATTCAACGTGACTATATCCAAGCCTAAAGAGGACTGCTGAAAGAAACTGTCCCGGACTAGTTGCCGGTTCAACATAGAGAGAAATGAGAGGGTCGAGCTGGCCAGACGTGGTTCTGCAGACGTCGTTAGGCTGGTGGCAAAACGTACGGGTCACTGACCGAAAGGTAAGCACGCAGGCGAAAACGCGTTTCATCCTCTTTGTTGGTCTTAAGCGAGAGCTGAATTGATTGCCTTAAGCTTGAGCTTTGGCATACCGGGTTTAGTTTTGTTTTCGTTCCTTAATTCCACGAGCAGGAGTTTTGCTTCATAACTTTTTTCTTGTTTCCAACCAAGATACGAATAAAAATGAAGAAAGAGCGAAAAGGTGACTAAGCTTCAGTGCTGCAGTCTCATGTTAAACAATTTCAACTTCTGCTATTAAACCTGAACAAATTTTAACACATATAAAGTTGGCATTGCCTTTCGATTAATGGTAAATATACTAAAATTCACCAAGTAGTTTTTGTATACAAGCGAGACATTTTCTAAATATATAAATAATAAAAAATATCAAGAAATGTCGAACAGAGCTACGGGAACTTTATTTATATTTTTTTTTGGTAATAATGTGAATGATATTTTCGACAAACATTAAGACCCTTAAGATACATTCGAAAATTCACTTCCCAAATATATATTATATATTTTGCATAAGTTACTATATTCAAGTTACATACCGGGTTTAGTTTTGTTTTTGGCCGCAATAAAAGCTAAATAAGCTGGTGAATTGTGATACGCTTTTAAAGATTTCTCGTACTCTACCTGTAATTAAAATAATAACGAACAGTGTTAGTTAAATCGCACATCGACGCAAAGCTGTTTATAGCCATATAACGTTTTTAAATTTGTTAAAAGTAAACCGTTGGTGAAAAACAACGGATAACCCTACGATGGAAAACATAACGGTAAATGGCAACACACCACAGTCCTTTACAAAATTTATGATACATTTTTTCATATTCACCTAACGCCCATGCTTTTATTTATAACTAACGCGTATTAAAAGTAAAACCCCTTATATCCAAAGATTATGTTTGACTTAAAAATATAATATAGCAATTACCTTTTCAGCTTCATATTCGTCAATGAACTCTTGTTTCTCAGTTTCTAATGCGCTCTTCCACATTGCTCCAATTTTTTTTCCAAGCTCCCATAGTTTCAGATCTGGATTTGAAGACTTCACAGTATCCCATACTTTCTTTGAATATCTCATATAAGGTAAAATTGGTTTCTCTGGTGGTTTTGGAGGTTTCGGAGCTCGGGATTCACTTTGTGTTTTCTTGAAGGAGAAAGTTAAAACATATACATATATAGTTCTCATGGACTTTATTAAAAAAAACATTCAAAGATTTCATTTTGGAGTCATTTCGTTCACTAAATAACTATTTTAATAATTTATAATCCTTAGCCACGCCTACTTTTTTTAAATATTTATTTTTTTATAAATTTCATAGAATGAAATCAAATGCTATCCGTCATGTTCTTAACGTTTTTTCTTTGAGACATTTAGGAATATGTAAAGGTTACCATACTGTTCGCCCCAAGCTGACTGTAGCCTTTCCTTATAATTTTTTTCATTAATATCTTACCTTTTCATAATTTTTTTCTTAGATTTGTTTTTTAAAGACATATACATAGTTAAAATTCAAGAATTATTAACGCGGCAGACATTTTTCTTTTCTTTTCTAGGAAGATAATTATTAGGGACACTTACTAAAATAACTTTGTACTAAATTGTAGGTGCAATGGTTTAGTGGTTAAGTGACTTGGATCACTAAGTAAGGGATCGCTGGTTCAAATCCCGGGCCGTACCGCCTTAAAGTTTGTATTCGCTGTCCCATGAGAAGCTTTTCAAAAGTAAAATTGCCATTCGAAACCGGCATTAAACAGTAGGTCCCTCCATTCATGTCAAAAATACATCTTCGCACGCACAATGGTTGAATAAGCTAGGCTTTAGGTCCTGTAGGGGTCGTTTACGCCTAATTTTTTTTTTTTTTAAATAAACTTTGTTTAAAGAATCAAAATTAAATGAAACTAAATCTAACAGTAAAGTGTGTCACAGCTGTCAGTGTCAGTTGCAAAGTGTGTCAAACAACATTGCTCAACGCACGAGGTTACGTCTGGTGTGCACGCATGAAATCAATGCGTTACCTCACCGAGAATAAGGTTGAACAAATCCAGCAAAATTGAGACAGTTCATTAACTACGCGTACGGCGTTCTTCAACAATTGACGTTATTCGGACATATTAATGAGTTGGGAAACTAGGTGTAAGTGGGTGAGCCTTGCACGGGCTCACAACGCGTTAGTGTAAGAAGCTATAAATATGGCCGAATCTTCTAAACACTACTGCTGTAGTACTGCAACGTCAATGCAACATTAATGTAGTGATACAATATATAACGATTCAAATCGCAGTGTAAATGTATGTACTGCGGACAATATAACAACTAAACAGATTTGTTTGACATTTGGGTTGTTTGAATTATTTTTTATGGCCGAGCCAATGTGAAGGACAGTCTCTATAGTGTGTATTCACCTACCACAGATGTCAACAACCTGCAGTCCCAGTACCGCGACACCATCAAATAGGTAACCGAAACCACACTAGAAAACCAGCCACCCCAGAGAAAAGCCCGTTGTATGACGATGTTTGCGTATACCGGTAAAAGGTGACAGAAGATGCACGCATTAAAACGCTGCAGCGAAAAACAAGGGCATGAGAAGAGTATCAGGCCAGGAGAAGAGAGATGAATAAGATACTGTGTTTAAAACTATTTAATTATTGTTGTTATTATACAGGGTGATACCAACGCAATGTTCAACACTTTGAAGTATGATTTGTGTAAGTATTCTAAGAAAAAATACTTCTAAAGTAGAGGTCGATCCCCAATTTTTGCACCAATTGCGGATGTTTTAAGGGTAACCCTACTTTGGTGTACCCTGACACATTAATGTAATGACAAATAGCTCCGTTAATAGCTGTATCAGAAACTTCATGCAGAACTTTGTTTCTCCTTTGAAATTGCGTTTAAATTATGTCAATGCCCGGTACTAACGACATATTTGATGTTTGATGTAAAGCTTAAATTTGTCGTCCCTTACGCATTAAGTGAAAGAAAATTCGAAAGAACAGGACCAGAAATTTAATATTTATATTTAATTTGTCATTGGGAAGGCGTATCTCATGTTTGAGTTCTAAGATATTTAATTTTTAAGCCACTTGCGGTTTTATTAACCGTGTAATTTTTACATAACAGATTACTTTCCTCAAAAAATGTGTAATAAACATATCATTTTATTTACTCTATTTAATAAATAGAATATGTGTTCATAAGTTTTCGACATTGCGGGGGCCTTCGACAATATGTCATACTCCTCCATTAAAAGAGCCGCCAATAACAAAGGAATAGACAAACTAACCATAAGCTGGATACAATTAATGTTGAGCAGCAGATCAATGTCTGCCCAACTGGGTCAGACATCCATCACTATAAAAGCAGTTAAATGTTGTCCCCAAGGAGGCCTCCCCTACGATGGTCAGTGGTCATCGACGAACTCCTGGACGACCTGAATAACTCTGGGTTTAGCACACAGGCAAACATCCCACCATTTCTGGGCTTATGCAATCTGCCTTAATAAAAGTATGGAACTGGTGTCAAGACAAAGGCCTAACTCAAAAACAACTATTGTTGTTCCTAAATAAAGCGACTGCTACTTTGTGGCCGTGCTCCTAACTCTTCGGTAAGAAATGGGGGTCTACGTCCAAAAATTAAACATTGGTAGGTCCAAACCATAGTCATACCAATTATAACTTATTCAAATATCCGCCCAGAAATCACTTCAAAGGATACAAAGACTAGCTTGCATAGGAATCTCAGGTACCACGCGCTCCTGTCCTTCTGCTGCCTTAGAGGAATTTCTTGACCTCCTACCTCTACATGCACGAATTAAGAAGTGCGCTGCTTCAAGCGCAACAGAACTTCACTTCACGAAAAATTCAAACAGGGCGATCTTACAGGACACTTAAGTATTTTAAACTCCTTAAAAATCATGCACAGCCCCTCGATTCAGGTCACGGACCTCATGCCCACAAAAGTAAACTTTTATCGACAATTTTACATCACCATGCCTAGCCGCTCAGTGTGGGAAACTGGAGGCCCTAAGCTAAACAGATCCCACTCAGTCTGGTACACGGATGGATCAAAAATGTCAACGAGTGTAGGATCAGGCATCAGCGCACCCAACTGCAAAATGTCAGTTCCCCTGGGACACACAACATCAATCTTCGAAGCAGAATTTTATGCCATTGAACTATGCGCAAGAGAATGCTTAAGGCGTAATCTCAGGAGATCGGATATTAACATCCTCTCAGACAGTCAAGCAAAACTCAAAGTTCAGTAAAATAAAAGTTAAACTCAATACTTGGGAACACCAAATGCGTACATACCACTGGTACTCCATCCAAGGATTACGACATGCTAAAAAATTCATTGGCCTTGCCAACAAAAAACGAGCTCTTCAGATCCTCTCTATGAGCAAAATTGATGCTAAGATCGTAACTCACTTTCTAACTGGTCACTGACCATCGTCTCATGAAAATGGGGAAAAAGCTCTACAGATGTGTGTCGACTAGAACAACCAGAAACGGCAGAACACATCCTATGCGAATGCCCTGCAATAATCCAAAAGATGCTCAAATGCTTCAACAAAGGACCCACAGGACCTCGGAATATTGCCAAATCATCGGCCTCATTGTCGACAGAAGACCAAATAAGTTATTAACTTCATAGGGCGCACAAAAGATCTATCCTGGTAGCAGTGCTAATCAGCCCCACTCTCTAAAAAAAATAAGTCTTCGCAAAAATTCATGCATTTTAATTTAATGAAAATATCGAAAAATGATCACCTAATTGTAAATAAGGGTCAGGGTACCAAAGTGGGGATATCCTTAAATCCTTGGTAACCGTACCTTAATACCCTTGTATTAAGAAATTAAAAAAACAGCATTGTTGATAGATGTGGAAGACACCATAGTAAAATGTTCGCTTAATATCAATATCACGGGCTGCATATCTTTATAGGGGTGAACTGGCTAAGTGTGTCATTTCTTGGTCAACTATAACCTTAAAATATAATTGTACCAGTATATCATATGACATGTTGCTCGTTACTTAAATTTTGTTTTTTGGTTATTTTGAATTCCTTTCCGTGTTAGAAGTTTTCACTCACACCATCGCTTAATCGACTTTAAAGCCGCATATGACAGCATTCATCGTAGGGAGCTTTTTGTGGCGATGGCCAAATTCGGGATCCCGTCAAAACTGATCCAGATGTGTCGCATGACACTAGATAACACGCGATGCAATGTGCAGTTTGGCAGTAACTCATCTGAACTCTTTCAAACATGCATCGGATTTCGGCAAGGAGATGCGCTGTCGTGTGATTTCTTCAATCTTGTTTTTGAGCAGATAGTGCGCAGGGCAGGTGTCAACACGGAAGGCGCTATCTTCAACAGATCAGTCCAACTGCTGGGGTATGCGGACGATATAGATATCATCGGTCGATCCCAGCGTGCCGTGATAGAGGCTTTCACGGCTATTGAAGAACAGGCGAAACTAGTTGGCCTTGAAGTGAATGAGGACAAGACTAAATATATACAATCAACAAACAAACAATCATCTATCCACCGCCTAGGACAAAATGTCACTGTGGATAGCAGCAACTTCGAGGTAGTTAAGGAGTTCATCTACGTCGGGGTAAACATCAACTCCACAAATTACATCTTAGTGGAGATCCGTCGAAGAATTACACTAGGAAACCGCAGCTACTTCGGTTTGGCAAAACAAATGGGTTTAAAACTCCTAACAAACTGCATGCTCTACAGAACCCTGCCAGTTCCGCTATGAGGCGCCGAGTGCTGGACGATAAGCAGGAAAGGAGAGTTAATACTGGGATCCTTTGAAAGAAAAATCCTTCGACGGATATTTGGTCCTGTGTGCGAGGAGGGCGAATGGAGGAGAAGATACAACCGCGAACTCTATGAGCTATACCAAGATGTGGACGTAGTCCAAAAAGCTAAAACTCATCGACTTCATTGGCTCGGCCACATCGAGCGAATGGACAACAACGCTCCAGCCAAGAGAATCTTCGAATCCCAGCCAAAAGGATCTTCGAAACCCAGCCCACAGGTTCGAGACGACAAGGAAGACCGAACCTCCGTTTTAAAGACCAAGACATCGCGGATGCCAGAGCGCTTGGTCTGGACAACTGGAAGCAGCGTGCTCGGGATCGCAGAGGGTGGAAGGTTGCCGTATCTCAGGCAGGGGCTCTTTACTGGTCGGGAGCCCGTTAAGTAAGTAAGTATTCAAAGTTTTCTTATTCGTTTAGTTTACATTTACACTGAGTTCTTTGTTTTCATTTACCCCACTTTTTCATTTTTCTTAAAAAAGTCGGGGGTAACACCAGATTTTATAAAAAACTTACAGCACAGCTGAGAAAAAAAATGTTCAAATGTCGTTTCAAAACGTAAAACATTTCAATGCCTAAAGTATGCTTGGCAGTAAAAAAACAGTGTTACAAAGTAAAAAAAAGCATCAGTTAACTATAATGAGCATTTTTTTGAGATTTAAGAATTCAGCCTACGTTTTATTTCTATGCGTTTTATGTATGGCTGTAACTATGGCGCCCTCCAATTAATAGACGCGAGATCATTTAAAACAATAAGACAGAGAGTCAGAGACAAAATGGAATCTCGGGCAACATTTTAATGGTTTTAACAAATGAAAAAAAGTGAAAAAAATTAAAATACATTTAAAAACTCCAAAAATCTACAAATTGAATTGCAATATGTATATTACAATGAAAAAAAAAATTGTACTTACAGATGAAGATTTCCCAGTTTTTTGTGGTGTAAACGCCGGGTTTCCATGATTACTATGGGTAAATATAGGTGTGGTATCTTTATTTCTTTCCGAGTTACTGCCACCACCGGATGCCCTTAGCCTTTCTATGATATTGTAAAAGTTATTGCAAATAAATTCGTTATTGTGCAAGAAAAAGCAAAGTACGAAGTTAATGAAATTAAATTTAAACATCAACATGTGAAACTCTTAAATACAAAATAAAAAGATTTTCGAAGGCAGATGAAGACATATGCATATATGCGTGTATGTTTTAAAATATCTCAATACTTTAACTATCTACATTCTATCATTGCACTTAGAAATGATTAAAAAAAATATATATTCGATCATTACCTTTAAGAATGTTGAACGATGCAGGAACGGTAGACGACTGCATATCTGTTTTTTTGTTTGTTTAAAAGATTTTATATTTTGTAAAAAAAGAAATTTTGAAATGCATTATTAAATTTAAAAAAAAAATTACTACAATTATCATTATTTCCAATTAAATGTTTGAAAAAATTAATTTAGAATAAAGGTAGCAAATAATGAAATGCATACTGCAAATTCCAATCTGATTTTAAAATGAAATGTTGAATTCTTGTTTGAGATTGAAAATGTTGTCGCCCGTCTCCATCCTTCATGGTAATACACTTATATTAATATTCGAGCTGGTACATTAATAGTTTTATATTAGTATTCGGAGCAAGTATAAACACAAAAGCAAGAAAGAGATCAAAAGTACTACACTATACTGAAAAAATTACTAAAATGTACTCTAAATTAGAATTAGGGACATATTTTAATCCTTCGGTATTTATATTCAATTTTAAAAGTGAAATTCTCAAAAATCTCAATGAACTAGGTAGAAAATGTATTGTTTTTCAAACACAAAATATTAAAAAAAAAAACATGATCGTTGAACAATTTTAATCGACAACAATTGTATGTGTTTATACCCTATCCTAAGGGTATATTAATTTTGACACATACTTTGCAACACCCCTTAATATTCGTCGTAGACCCATAAAAGTATATATATTTATGATCAGGACCAAATCCTAAGACTATCTAGCAAAGTCCGTCCGTCCGTACGCAATTTTTAGGCCTTTAAAATTAACTTAGGAGGCTGAAATTTTGACCATATATTCCCTAGGGCTCCGAAATGGTTAAGTGTAAAATTTTTTTGAATACACCCACTGCCACGCCCACAATTTAGAAAAAACCGTTTTAAAGCTAAAGTTAGAGAGATAGAGTGTTACATCCTTCACAAGATATGTAGGCACTGCCCCCCTTTATAAGTTTGTGTTTTTTGCCACGCCTACTTTTTGTGGGCGTTTTTTACTAAAATGCTGTTTTCTTCGAAAATTTTCATAGAAAGCGAAAAAAAATGTTTAACAAGATATTTACCCTATATTTTTTCCAACATATCGCCCATACAAAGTTTTAAGCGACGCCCACTTTTTGGGGGCGTTTTTTCAAAAAAACTTTTTTTTTAATTAATAGGATGAAATAAAATCTTCCTAATGCTTTTTTCTTTGGGGCATATAGGGATATGGATAGGGTATCATACTGTTCGCCCCCAGCGGACTGTAGCCTTTCCTTATGTTTTTAACATTCTTTTATACCATATTTCTATGAATGGTGTGAATGTCTCTCTAATACCAATACTCACAATCATTGATAGTTCGTTTCATCCTTCCTTGCATTTATCTGGGAAGGCACTCAATCCTTCCAATCACACTTCATTTGCTATCGTTTGACTCGGTTCATATTAAGGGGTTTCTGCAGCAGTAGATTTACTGCGTTTTGGCTGAAAATCTACTGCGCAGCAAAACAAATCTACTCCTCCTCTAACTATTTAAGAATTTTTAAAAACGATATATTTCTTCATAACTTGACGATTCCTTTATCCGAAGTTTGCTTTAAACACATCCAACTAACACTTCAAACGCACATCTATAGTTTACTATGAATGCACTCACCGAAAATTTCCGAGAATATTCTGAAGCTGTCGAACCATGCTTAAAGTGTTATGCAGTCAGAATCGAGTAAGACTGTGCTGGGTGTCAGGACACTTCAGCATTGACGGAAATGGGCAGGCGGATGAGCTTGCAAGAATATGAGGGCTGGTCCATTAATAGCGAAGTTGCAGACATCAAACCTTCCCTCTGCATGATAAGGGGCGCTATTGAGGAAAAAAAGCAAATCTAAGGTCGTCAATGAAAATTCTTTTTTGAAACCTTAGAGAAAATATATGGCATGCACTTCAAGGGCCTACCAGGGTTTTGCAAAGAAATTGGTTGCTTTACAAGGAAAATTGTTGCGGGTTTTCTGCCTTTTAAATGTGCCCGTTTTAGTTATTATTATTACAATTAAATATAATCAAATGCATTGGCTCAGCATACAAAACGAACTGCTTTTATACAAGCAAGTTTTAAAACCAGTTTGGACGCATGGTATACAACTTTGGGGTTGTACCAAAGCAAATAACATCAATATTTTACAATCTTTTCAAAACAAAGTACTAAGAAGAATTTTAAACGCCCCGTGGTATACCCGGAAATAGTGATATAAACAGAGATTTGGATGTGGCAACCGTGGAAGATGAAGTAGAATCATTGGACCGTAAGCAACAGACTCGCCTGCGGCTATTGCAATACCGAAATGATATATATTTTAAACGATACAAATTTAGTTCGCTGGCTTCAACGGATAAAACCATTTGAATTACCGCAATAAAGCGGGTGCCCCCGATTGGAAGCTGCCTGGTAAACGCAAATATAAATTATTAAATCTAAACTACTAGATAGGAAATAACCTAGTTGTAGTGTAAATTAATTTGTAGGGAGGTGTTTTTAGTGAGTAAGAATCGTTTGGTTTTTTATTATTATATACTTTTTCCCCTATATAAAACACATTTTTGAATCGCCTCAAACAAAATGGATCACTTTTTTAGTTTTGAAAAATTAGATTTTGAAGCAATTTTGTGCATTGGACACATTTGACCTAATTGTTAAAAATATTTTAATTTAATTTTAATTTAAGAAACTCGCTATATAAAAAAAAACGATATTTTAAAAATCGAAGTACGCAGATTTATTTAACTTAACAATATAAAAAAAATAGTAAAATTTTATGGAATTTTCTCTATTAATCAAAAAGGCAAAGAGTAAGCATATCATTACAAAGCATAATATATCATCAACTGCTTACTCCTTAAATGACAATTTTACAGAAGAAGGAAACAAGTACATCGAAACATTTTTTGCCTCTTCGTAATAATACTCAAAATATGATTTATGTGTTGTCATATAATCGGCCCTAGCGAGATATCCTTCGGAACGGAAAATTTTTCGCAACGCAACCCTGTCGGAGACTCTAGGTGCCGTTTGTGAGAAAATCTAATTTTTCAAAACATAAAGTGATTTAAATAAATTTTATATGTGATCAAATGTTACCATTCCTTTTTAGGCTATCCAAAAACACATCTTATGTACCGAGAAAGTTTCGTATGACGCAGTCGTGCACTTTAATTATTTTGAAAGCTTTTTTTTTTTTTTTTGGCCAATATAGACTGAAGTGAGAACACTCAATTTGTTTCAAAAGCATTAGTTACCGATAGTAAACTTAATCGGAGCACGCAGTTTGAAATATTAAGTTTTTAACGGCACACAAACCTATGAGGCGTAAATAAAACTAATTATAATCAAGAATTTGAGCATCTTTTGATAAAAAAAAAACTGTGAATGCATCCAAACTAACCTTGCGTCTTAGTCTAAGAGTGAAACTAAGGAGGTAGGTTGAATATATATATATTAAACTGTATGTGCATGTGGACTAACATACATAAAACTAATTCCACTGTCTTAAAACAAAACTAAGCCAGTTTGGTGTTATTATTTCACTTTGCTGAAGTAAAAAAGGCCAACCTTCAAAACTTGTTTAAGTTTTTAAATATGAAATAAGGCCAATTTCTAAAATTCCCTTAAACTTGCGAAGCGTGCCACGTATGGTACTGTTGTCAATACAAATTTTCATATAAAAAGTACTTAATAGCCGTTTTTTATTATCAGAAATGATCTTTTTGGATCTTGAAGAGGAAGAAAATAGTCGCAGAAGAGGACTAAAAAATTACTTCAGCGTGCATCCACTCACGATTGTGCTGTAAACAATACTAGACTTTCAACGTGAAAAATCTCACTCACGCGGTAGTCAGAGAACAGAAAATGGCAACAAATCCGTGATCAGGCAATTATCGTGCATGAAACATAATAAAATTGTACCCACTTAAAATTGAATTGAATTCTATTTAAGACTTTGTAAATGATTACATAGATGTGTACATATCGATTGTTTGAGTGAAACTGCGGCTATAATGTCTTGCGTGCTCTGTCGATTACAATATTAAAGAAATAAATGTACGCCACATGGCTATCTGTTAGATGCATTGTTGGCTGCTCTTGCTCTTGAGTGATCTCTCCCACTTGGAAAACTTAATTATGTTTATATGTATATCAATAAAATTAAAATTTATTAGTATAAATTTGGTCCCTATCGGATAAGTGGGTCAGAAATGTTCCTGATATTTATTTTGTTTGCTTGATCTTCCTATCGCTTTAATATACGTTCTCCAGTCGTATCAACGTACGGGTGTTGCGTGTAGACTTGGGAAGGAGCACAGATGTTATTATATGCTGCTAGTTTCACCTTCTCTCCATTTAACGACGAGATTGGAGAGAAGGTGCTGCTAGTTTCACCTGAATGTTAAAATTTCTAATATGAGTAATCTCCCCCTTTCAACCCCTTTTACAAGCGCTTTTTATTAGAAGCGGCAATGAATGGGTATTCTTATTTATCCTGTTCCTGTACGGTCTTACAAAGCGCCAAGTATTTGGCCGCAGCCACAAATCTTTAGCTTTTTAAGCGATTTTCTTTTAACGCTATAATATTTACCTATGCACACACATATTTTAATTTGTATGTAATTTTTTGTTGGTTTCTCTCCACAAATTAGTTTGATTGTATTAGTCTCTGGATTAGCATAAAGTTAGTTTGCGCCAGTCACATTAACTTGCGTAATTATAAACATAGTTTTAAGTTACCTAAATGTTGTAATTTCCTTATTATTTACCAATGAATTAACTTCAACACAAAATCTTCGGTAGAATTTTCAATTTCAATTCAAGCTTGGAGGGAAACGCACTAGAAGACATTACGCGCAGAAGTGTAAGAGACATGAACTAGTTTGTGTGTGCGGAGCTGAAAGGAATTAGCTGAAGATGGCAAGAACTGTTAGCATTGGTTGTAGTCCAGGAAGTACCCAACCTTCGGCAAATATGTACCTAATCCTAACTGAAACCAAACACTCATCGAACGAAATATTCTTTGATTAAGAATTTTCTTAATCGAGGTAGGCGATAGACGCTTCACATTTTATTAATTACTACCTTTTTTCCTGAATACAAATCCAGCTAAACGTACGTATTTAGAAAATAATTTGTTGTAAACTCCTACTTTAAGTTTATTTGAATTGAAAGTAAAAAAAAGTTAGTACAATTTACATTCTATTCGTGTGCACCTTCTTACAAACTATGTTACCATAATCTACAGAACAGACTGGAGCGCATACATTTAAAAGTTTAGTTGTTAGCAAAAGAAACCAGATAAAGCAAATCTAGTTAAATTTTGTTCTTTTAGATATGTATGTACATTCGTATTTTATGTTGATAAAAAAAAATGTTTGACAAACTTACGACCACTGGATCCACTGGGTCCGGGTGGCAAATTGAGAGCAATTTGTTTGTAATTAGTCGGTAGAGCCATGCTGATTTTAAATGACCACCGACTTAATGTTGTGCCTTTTAATAACAAGGAAGATTGTATTAAACACCAAATTAATCAAATTGGATTTAGGAAATTTAATTTATATCTGACAATGTAGACACAAATCTGGAAAATAGTCGGCATCTAGCTACCATAGATAATTTAATGTGAATTAAAAGTATAAAGATGGTGAGTATTCAACTTTCCAGTATCTTGACAAAATGCCGCAATGCAAAATTTCCAATAATTCGTTAGAATTAAGAAGCCGATCAGATTGTCGATCTGAAGCGTCAATCTGTAGCTGAACTAGTATCAAACACTTGTTTATCTGTGTCGGCCTAAAATGTGTGCACTGCGCATTAATTTTTGGATGAATAATCGGATGTATAAACGTCTCCTTCATCAAAATTGGTATTTCATGGTTCATTTTGACTGTACGCTTTGGTTGAAGTCTAATATTAGGTGAAATATAAAAGGCATGATTCTTCTGTCAATTGTCATTCACATCATCAACTGTCACAACTTGCTTCAACTTTTCAGTAGCATTGAGAGTAAGCTCCGACATTATGGATGGGTCAATGAAAATCGAAATAAGAAGATCATAATAAGATGAACCAAGTGATATTAGTAAAGGAGCCAATAGTTCAAAAAAAACTTTGTGCACGTTGGTTTTGCGCTTAAATAAAATTTTAGCTTAAGAAATTCTTGTAGGTATCTTAAAATATTTAAATGATTTATTTACTTACTTAACCGTGTCCCGACCCCTGAGAAGTCCCTGCCTGAGACACGGCATTCTTCCATCCTCTAGATTCCAGGGCACGCTGCTTCCAGTTATCCAGACAAAGCGCTCTGGCACCCGCTATACCTCGGTCCTTAAAACTAATGTTTGGTCTTCCTAGTCGTTTACAATCTGAGGGCTAGCTGAAGTATTATTGTTTACAGCTGTTATTCTCGTTCGACCTCCTCGCTCATAGGACCAAATATCAGACGAATTTTTTTTCTTTCTAAGGAGTCTAGTGGTTGGGTGTGTATGGTGGTTGGGTGTGTATGGTGGTTGTGTATGAATAGGGTAGACGCTGATTGGCATCAACTTGGCGATGCCCAGTCGTTGTAACTATCTCGTACACATCAATTGTGCTTATTTTACCTCCGAGTGGTAACCGCCGGATACTGGTCTCGCCCACCCGGGCTTGACTTGCTAAACTTATAAGCGCGAGTGTTGAACACGAAAGAAGTAGCAACACTATAATGCTCTGTCGGAATGACTGGCTGATGAGTCTCAGAGGTCTTACATGAGCCCCTCAGAAAGAGGACATACAGCGGATGAATTCGCCATATTGAATGTTATATATGTTATAGAATGCCATATATTGTTGTCAACAGTCGGGATGACAGATGCCTAAAGCGAGCTACTCTGACATATTTAAAGGTCGGTAAGGTTTTTTTTTTTCAGCACTAGTCAGGGTGCTGAAATAGAGATGGTGGCGGATGAACCCTTTATGGGCCAACGGCAGCGCTCATATCCCCGAAGTGGGTTACTGACAACGGATTACCCGACCCGCTGTCCTAGGGTCAATTTAGGGCCTGGTCCTCCAGGTTGGGGGTTGTGCGTAGGGTTAACTACCCAACCACGGAAAAACCACATGAATACGAAGCAACCAAAAGCCTCGGATACGGACGGATTCACTGTTGACGACCCTGCAAAACGGAAAAAGGACAATGACTTTCGGATCTGCACGTGGAATGTTCGAACCCTGAATAGACCACGTGCAGCCGAACAATTAGCGGAGGCCCTAACCTGCTACAATGCAGATATCACCGCCATTCAGGAAGTGCGATGGGATGGACCGGGCAAAAGAAGAATGAAAAACTGTGACATCTACTACGGTGATTGCTATAGGGAACAGAAGCAGCGTCTATTTGGATGTGGATTCGTTGTAAGCGGCAGACTTAGGCAAGAAGTCTTGAGCTTTCGACACGTTAGTGAACGCCTTACAACCATCCGCATCAAGGCTAAATTCGCCAACATCAGACTTTTATGCGCTCACGCCCCCACAGAAGAGAAAGATGATGCTACCAAAGATTGTTTCTACGAGCTCCTCGAGAAAACATATGAGCAATGTCTTAAATATGACGTTAAAATCGTCCTAGGTGATTTTAACGCCAAAATAGGAAAGGAGAACATCTTTGGTAGCACAATCGGAAAGCATAGCCTACACGACACCACGTCTGGAAACGGACTTAGGCTAATTGACTTTGCTGCGGGACGTAATGTTACTATAGCTAGCACACGGTTTCCTCACCTCAATATCCACAAAGGAACATGGCGGTCACCAGATCACCAAACCGTCAATCAAATTGACCATGTTGCGATCGACGCAAGGCACTCCTCCAGTATTCTAGATGTCCGAACTTTCCGAGCGGCCAACATAGACTCGGATCACTACCTTGTTGTAGCCAAGGTACGTATGCGGATATCCCAGACACCACAACAGCGAGGAAATACTGTGAGGAGATTCAACGTTGAACGGCTACAAGCGCAACAAACCGCCAGAATTTTTGCCGATCGCGTATCCCTCAACCTCTCGAGAAGTCCTGTGCTGCCAGCATCAAGTGCTGAAGACCAGTGGCATCGATGCCAAGAAGCCATCAGAAGCGCCGCAACTGATGTGCTTGGTTTCACCAAACCACCCCCACGAAACCCCTGGTTCGATGAAGAGTGCCGGCAAGCGCATGCAGCAAAACAACGTGCCTACGAAGCGGCGCTGCACAGAAGGACGAGAGCGGCTCGTGAGCTCTACGAGCAAATGAGGAGGGAAGAACACCGGCTTCTCCGGAAGAAAAAGAAAGAGCATAAGAAGCGCGCGATCGAGGAAATAGAGAGGTGGTACTCCAGGAACAATGTTCGGAAGTTTTACCAAAAGGTAAAAAGAACGTGTCAACGCAACTTTACCCGAGCAGATACCTGTAGAGACGAACAAGGAAGCCTAGTAGTGGAAACACAGTCGGTGCTGAGGATATGGAAAAACCATTTCTGCAGACTGTTAAACGGCGATGATGACACAAATTCCGCTGTCAGGCAGAATGAACCATTCAACATGGGTGATGAAAGCCAAGACTCCCGCCCACCTGACCAAAATGAAGTGAGGATAGCAATATCCAAACTGAAATCCAACAAGGCTGCCGGGCCGGACGGCTTAACTGCCGAACTTTTCAAGGCAGCGGGAGATGATTTGGTAGAGAGCATGCACCAGCTCGTCTCCAAGATTTGGTCAGAGGAAAGTAAGCCTGATGAATGGAACCTCAGCATTGTTTGCCCGATCCACAAGAAAGGAGACCCTCTTAACTGCGCCAACTATAGAGGTATAAGTCTTCTCAACATCGCATACAAGATCCTGTCTGCCGTGCTGTGTGAACGCCTGAAACCATTCGTCAAAGAACTGATTGGACCCTATCAGTGCGGTTTTAGGCCCAGTAAGTCCACAACTGACCAGATTTTCACACTTCGGCAGATCCTGGAAAAAACCCAAGAAGTCCAGATCGATACTCACCATCTTTTTATCGATTTTAAGGCCGCATATGACAGCATTTATAGAGACGAGCTATACAGAGCCATGTCTAGTTTTGGCATACCTGCCAAACTCGTCAGATTGTGCAGGATGACGATGGAGAACTCTCGCTGCTCCATTAAGGTCGGAAACAATCTCACCGAGACCTTTGATGTCAAAAAAGGATTTAGACAAGGCGATGCGCTGTCATGTAACTTCTTCAACATCATACTTGAGAGAATTGTGCGAAACTCGCAAGCCAACACCAGGGGCACAATTTTCCAAAAGTCTGTGCAACTACTTGCTTACGCCGACGACATCGACATCATTGGCAGAACACAGCGAGCTGTCACTGGTGCGTTTGCAAGTATCAGTACAGAGGCGGCAAAAATGGGTTTAGAAGTGAATGAGGGCAAAACGAAATATATGCTGTCAACAAGAAGGGACGCACAACATCGACGAATCGAACAGAACGTCACGATAGAGAGCTATAACTTCGAGGTAGTTCGGGACTTTATCTACCTCGGCTCCGCTATTAACTCTGACAATGACATATCGTCAGAAATCAAGCGAAGAATTACACTTGCCAACCGCTGTTACTTTGGCCTAAGGAGGCAATTGATTAGTAAGGCCTTGTCGAGAAACACCAAGGAGACTCTATATAAGACCCTCATCATCCCAGTCCTGCTGTATGGTGCAGAAGCATGGACGTTATCAAAGGCGGATGAAGATCTCCTTGGTCGTTTCGAACGCAAATGTAGAGCGAATGGACACCAACGCTCCGGCCCGAAGAGTCTTCGAATCCAACCCGGAGGGACAACGCAGTAGAGGAAGACCTCGCCTATGGTGGCGCGCGCAAGTGGAAGGGGACCTCAACCAACTTGGAGTGCGCAACTGGAGGCAGTTAGCCAAAGATCGTGCTAACTGGAGAGGCGTATTGGTTGAGGCCCAGGTCCACCCCGGACTGTAGCGCCACCTAAGTAAGTAAGTAAGTAAGTAAGGAGTCTAGTATTAACTTCCTTTTTCTGCTTATAGTCCAGCACTCGACACCGTATAACAGAACTGTCAGAATAATGTTTCTAGAGGGCACAAACTTTGTTCTTCGAGTTAGAAGTTGTAAACCCATTTGTTTCGTCAAACCTAGGGCTATTGTAATTCTTCGTCGGATCTCCACTTAGTTGTCGTTCGTGGAGTTGATATTTACACCGAGGTAGATGAACTCCTTAACTACCTTAAGGACCCTTTACCTCTTGTGGGACAAGTCTATATAATAACCCTGAATTACCTTTTACCTGATACTGAAATATTGATTACGTTACAAATATATACAAGCTTAAATTAGTTAAAGTATTTACTGGAAAGTCAGCAATGATCATAACAGGTTGACTTTGCTGGTAACACAATTGAAATATAATATTCTAAGAAATGAAAAATAAAAATGTAAAAAGCTGTCTGGTGATGTCACCATGACATGCTGGGGCCGACCTTTAAGCCACACTTAAATCGGTGTCAGTAATACGCCTATTTACAGGTATCGATGTTAGTTCTTGGGCCTGGACCTCTATCTGGATATTTCCCCTGGTGTTACAGTGTCGCCATATGACGTAGGAAATCATTAATAAAATAAGGACAGTTATTGAGATGTACGTCAGTCCATGATGGATCGGATGTATTTTAGAAGTATTTGTTTGATGCTCCTCATTTTTGATGTCCGTTATCCATTTGCTTAGAATTTTGATGTCTTCATTGTCTGATTTAAGTATGACGTGTGGAATAGCTAGCGGCTTTGAACCATTTCTGGGACTTGCAGAGAGCAGCTCTGTCAGGTTTGCAAGTGGAATGAATGCTGCATTGATGTTACTGGATTTGCTCAATATGATGTGATGGTCATGCTATCGTGTTTAAGGATACAGTTTGGCTGCAATGTCAATATACCGTCATTGCAAGTGATATTTCTAACATTATTATGCCACAAATCACGATGAAGGTATACTTCAAATTTTGCAGCGTACTTGGCGACATCGAATATGTGGTCATCCAACGAAGATTGGATTGTATTCTATTGAATGTTCCAAAAAGAATGGCAATTCATTGACATAAAAATGAATGGTGATTGAATTTTTCAATCTTAAGTCTTTAAGTCAATTGAATTTCAGATAATTAAAAAAAAATGAAATGTTGAAATGAGTGCAATCTTTTACAACTTTGGTATCACCCCACTCAAGAATGCTGTCAAGATCCGATATTTAATGAGCTTAAGGACGTTGCCCAGGAAACGAATATGTAAAGCTGAGGGGAAGCACTGACACAAATGTGCGAGGTGAGTCTCTCTTTGAATTTATTTTAGAGCATAAGTTACTTATAGCTAACAAAGGTAATGAACCAACATTTATTACTCGTAATAGACGTGAGGTTTTAGACGTAACACTCTACAGCAATTCACAGACGCTTACTGTGCGAGATTGGAAGGTTTCACCCAAGGCATCCTTTTCGGATATCAGAATAATAGAATTCATGATTGATGGGAGCGTTAGCTTGTCTCAAAAATGCAGGAACCCCAGAACGGCAAACTGGGAGAATTTTATTATAGAAGCGGGACAAAATATTCAAAAACTGCAGCAGTAGACAGTGAAGACACCACAGGAAGTGTCCTCTACGGACAATTAAAGACAAGAATTCTCCACCTTGGTGGACCAAAAGTCTTTTTGAAATGAGAAAGATAGCAAGAACCTCATTTAATGCTACAAAAACATTAAACTCCCACTTAGATTGGGACATTTAGAAGGCTAATCAGCGTAGGTTCAAGAGCGCGATAGCCAGTGCTAAACGTATAGCCTGGCGAACGTTCTGCAGTGATATTGAAAGTACTACGGAATCAGCAAGGCTCAGGAAAATTTTGTCCAAGGAAACCGCTGTTCCTTGGACCTTGAAAGACAGTAATGGAAATTGGACAACATCCATCAAGGAAACTCTAAATCGCTTATTACAAAATCACTTTCCGGGATGTATTCCGAGTGATAGTAATAACCAGGCTACGTCTAACTCCTCATTAGCTGCTGTTACGGAAGAAAAGATAATCTGGGCAATATATAGTCCTTTAAAATACCCTGGAGGTGACGAGATATTTCCAATTATGCTACATAAATCTAAGGCCACAATATTACCGATTCTAAAAAAAGACTATTCATGAGAAGTCTTGAACTAAGCTACATTCCAAAGGTCTGGCGTAAAGTGAAGGTTGTCTTTATTCCCAAGGCAGAAAAACCTAGACACACTAATGCTAAGGACTTCCGACCCATAAGTCTAACATCAATCGTCCTGAAAACCCTTGAAAAATTAATAAATATCTATATTCGTGACAGACTTGTTAACAGTGCACTTTCTACATCTCAGCATGCATACATTAAAGGCAGAGGGGTGGAAACCGCACTCCATGAAGTGGTCAGCACTATAGAGAAATCATTAAACGACAAAGAATACACGCAGCGTTTTTAGACATTGAAGGAGCATTCAACAATTTTAAAAGATGCGCAGTAAATAGAACATTGCAAGATTCCAACGTTGATAGTACTATCACTAACGTGATCATCAATCTACTAAGCGAAAGGAATATATATGCTAACCTTGGTGACGCTGCCTGGTGGCAAGCCGCAGACAAATCAACCAATCTTAAGTTATTGACGAAAACACAGAGACTAGCATCCATAGGGACAACTGGTGCAATGAGAACGACACCAACCGCTGGGTTGGAAGTGATTCTAAATTTGCTACCCTTAGATCTAAACATGCACGAATCAGCTGCCAAGAGCGCCTTTAGGATCAGCCAAATAGTCAGCTGGTCTCGCGGGGCAGCACAGATTTTGAAACATTATGTAGAAAACAACGTTAGCTCCGACAACATGATTCCCTACATGGATTTTGACAAACCATACACCTGCTCCTTTCCGATCAGGGAGGAATGGAAAACGAATGAACCCACGAAAATGAAATCTATATCCATATACACCAATGGATCGAAGATGGATTGTGGAACAGGTGCCGGTCTATTCTCAGAGGAACTAAACATACACAACTCCATCACACTCCCTGATGAAAGTAGTGTTTTCCAGGCTGAGGATCTGAGAATCGCGGCAGCGGCCCGTATTGTATCAATGTTGGCAATACGACCTAATGATATTACTATTTCCATTAATAGTTAGGCGGCCATTAAGGCAGTTAATAATATCGATATTAAATCCAAGCTGGTTCACCGCTGTCGCATAGAGCTCAAGGCTCTTGACTCACAGCACAAGGTATGTGTTTGCTGGATTCCTGGACACACAGACATAACCGGTAATGAGACGGCTGATGAGCTAGCAAGAAAAGGATCCGAAGTTGATCGCGACTTGGCACTTCAGTCGATCAAACCACCACTCTGCAACGTAAAAGAAAGAGTGGAATACAAGATCAGAATGAAAGCCAACAATAGGTGGAAATCTCTTACCACCTGTAAGATTTCACGAAAGCTATGGCCAGACTATAATAAGAACCGAACCAAAAAACTCCTGCAGTACTAAAGAGAGTCGCTGTCCAAGCTGGTCGGTGCTGTAACTGGACATAATTTCCTGAAAGGCCACATGATGAAACTAAA
This sequence comes from Ferdinandea cuprea, assembly GCA_963576555.1. Classification (NCBI taxonomy): domain Eukaryota; kingdom Metazoa; phylum Arthropoda; class Insecta; order Diptera; family Syrphidae; genus Ferdinandea; species Ferdinandea cuprea. The sequence continues at coordinate 72,819,126 of OY754960.1, forward strand.
TCTCAAGAATAACGACATTTGTAGAGGCTGCGGCGATGAAGACCTCCACGAGGACACCCCTCACTATCTTTGTCATTCCCCGGGCTTTTGTCACTTGAGGAATAGAACACTTGGAAGTTTCTTCTTCCAAGACATTGAGGAATAATCAGATGTCTCACTCTCTAATCATTGCAGATTTCTGAAGACACCGGGATGGCTTGACAAAATTGAGTAACCACGCGCGAAGGAACCTTAAGGAAAACCATAATACCGAAAGCCAAGTCTGGCAGGAAGAAACTATTCCTTCATACCTAACCTAACAGACATTAGATCATTTATAAAAATGAGAAATAGAGTCGGAGACAAAACGGAGCCTCTGGGAACACCAGCATTTATTGAGTAAATTGCGCACGGTAAACCGTCCAAAACAACTCGAATTGAATATCAAGTTCAACGACATTGCTTTTACCACCGTGATGAATATATCGGTTCCACTTTTCGGTTAGTAATGTCGTCAAATTACCAGTGGACCTGTTGCCGGATTCAAGATATTTTATAAGCCGACAATTTTTCAGCGTTTCTATGACCTTGGAAAGAAGGGACGTAAGTGCAATTCGTCGGTACGAGGAGGGGGAAGAAGATTCGCCTTTTTTGGAACTAAATCCTGTTTCATCCTCTCGGAAAGAGCCCTAAAAATTAGACAGATAGAAAAGCTTGCATAGTGGTTTTGCAAGCGTTAAAGAACACCTCTTTAGAACGAGTGGGAAAATACCATCAGGACCAGCAGATTGCATACATTAAGATCGTTAATTGGTTTTGCCATGGTACGAGTACAAAAATGGGTTGGTCCCAGAGAGAATTATAAGCTGGTTCAAATTATTTACCTCAGCAAAGATCTCAATATACCTTCCTTCGGGTGTTGTCTGTCCAGAATGTCGTAGCCAACTTGAATTGTGTATTCTGAAATCGCCCTCAATGATACTTTAAGTACGAGGAAAAAGGGTCAAAATTTATTTAATCGAACAGTAGTTAACAAGTCACAAGTAGTTAATAATTTGCCTAGGAATATGGAACTTAGGCCTATGAAATTAAGTTCCGTAATTATACAGATAATTTAAGTAATTTTACAGATCATCAACTCAGAATACCCCCGCAATCAAAGTTAAAAATGGCCGCATAATCTTCTCTCAAATTTCCTATCTGTGAATGCGTGAGAGCCTGACAGGAGGCCTTGGTGTACAGCTGGTAATGGCGGATGTGCTGGGAAGTAATGAGTTAACGTAATACAACTTTAATAGGTACAGTCGCCTGTCATTAATTCAAACCTGAGTTAATTCGAACCTCTCCATAATTCGAAGTTATCTCGAGTTCCCTAGAAAAGCTCTTTTTATTTCGAATAAAATCTATACATTTTCAAGCACTTGGTAATTCGAACCAAAATAAATCACCGCAACGTAACAAAACGACGAATTATTTCGAAGACATAGATCAAAATTATCTGATTGCATAGAGGTACATTTTGTGACAAGTTCAAACTTGTATATAGTTTGACACACATTTCGGTTTGTTTAGTTTAGTGACAGATTTCGTTGGTTACCGTTACAGATTAAAAGTTTGTATTAGTTATGAGTCTTAAAAAATATAAATGCTTGACAACTGCTGAAAATTAGCAGTTAATAAATAATAATTGAATATATTTTTTCTGCCGAAAATTTCGAAACCATTTGATATTTCAAACTCTCGATAAATCGTAATATTGTAAATGTCCGTCGAGTTTCGAATTAACGAGAGTCGACTGTATTTCAATGTAAATGTTTATGAAGAAAAAAAGAAAATTATATATAAGTATGAAGTCGTTGCAATTAAATACGAATACTGTCTGTGTTTATAATAATTGTGTGTATATAAATTTTGTGTGGAATTATTAAAATTCAGCCGGTTCCCCAAGGGAACCCACTTCGGCCAACTTTAGTGCCTAGTGTTATTTGATAGTTTTACATCATACCCCTGTTTTAACCTAACCATACCCTTTACTATTTCTTACCTATTTATATGATTTTTAAAAAAAATGTAGACATACCTTCTTAAATGGATGAAAACGTAAAATCAAATGATTGGAATTAATATATTGTATTGTATTATTGTACATATGAAAGTTTAATGTTCATATATACATATTCGGAACGTTTATATGAGAGCGAACGAGTGACATAGACAAACTGCGAAGAAATAACTTTTAATGCATTTTTAAACACAAACGTTGATGAATAATAATAATAAGGAATAATTTCATGATGAATAAATTTAATAAGGTTATTATCTTTGAATTGGAATATAAAGTTTACATTTTTATGTTTAAACAATTTTTATAAGCAGTAGATAATGGTCAGTTTAAAAATAAAAGCATTCAGTAAAGTAATTTTTAAACGGAAGTGCGATAAATATTTGAGCATTGAAATAATTAAATACGCTGCTAAATTATTTAAAAGATCAGTTAACTGATCACGCGTTACTCATTAATTTCATTCATTGATCATTTAAATGTTTTACCTATAATTTTAGTAATTTTACAGAACATTTCATTAATTCACTGCTCAAATATTTATCGCACCTTCCGTTTAAAGATTATTTCACTGGACATTTGATAAATCAACCAACAAAATGATCTTATTATAAGTAACAATTTAAAACTGCTAAGTTTAATTACTGGCAAACAAAATATGATACTCCTTATTTTATGTTTAACGTCGGTAACTGCCAAAATGTTTACGAAGCTGCTTAAAAATGTTTACCCAAAAAATATGTTTGTTACCTAACATAATAATTAAAACCATTCAATCTAATTTCATTCTTTAAAAATTCACCATATTTCGTCGCATATTATTAATTACGACGTTATTGGACACAGCCCAGTTTGACTTTTAATATGTCTACATGACTTTATTTCCAAACTTGTGGGCGTATTCAAAAAATGTTTACACACAACCATTTCGGAGCCCTAGGAAATATGTGGTCCAAATTTCAGCTTCCAGCTTAGTTTTAAATACCTAAAAATTGCGTACGGACGGTCGGACGGACGGAAATTGCTAAATAGTCTTAGGATTTGGTCCTTATCATAAATATATATACTTTTATGGGTCTTTTTTTTTTTTTTTTTTTGTCGGAGGTTGCTACTATCCGATGGAGCGCTCAGACACAACTACAGGTCCATTGTACTACCATTCAGATACCTTACTTTAATGTACTTAGTTTTCCCGTCTTTCGAAGAAAAACTAGAAGGAGCTTCAGTGATAAAGAGCTTAGATGTTCGGCGCTCACCACGTCAGCCCCGAAGATTTGATGCGAGCATAGGCCGGACAACTACAGAGAAAGTGTTCTGCTGTGTCATCCTCCTCACCGCAAGCAGAACAGGTAGTGGCGTCGCTTAAGCCCAACACATTTAAGTTTTTCGCAAAAGCTTGGTGGCCCGAAAGAACGCCTACAAGCAGCATACAGTCGATTTTCCTCAGAGATAGAAGAAAAGATGCTGACCTTTTGCAAATGTCCAGGCGCAGTAGTTTGGTTTCCACCGCAATCGCGCCACCGAATCTTGTGTTCACGAGAACATGACTAAAGATGCAGGCAGACCTAACACAGGTTCTGGTCCTGAGAAAACTTCTTCTGAACCTTGCCTAGCAAGCTCATCCGATATCTCATTTCCCTGGATGCCAGTGTGACCTGGTACCCAGACAAGATTCACTGTGTTCAGTCTTCCGACCAAATTCAGAGAAAGCTTGAGTTCAAGCACTAACTTGGACGAGGTAAGAGGGTTTAGAAGCGCTTTTAATGCAGCTTGGCTATCACTGCAGATGCAAATGCCTCTAGCCCTCCACCTGTTGTTCACAATATAGCGCATAGCCATTAGGATGGCAAAAATCTCCGCTTGGAAAACAGATGCATGTTTACCCAAGGGGTAGTAAAGTTGTATATCATCGCATTCCACAAAGACTACAGCAGCAGACCCCTGCCCGGTTTTGGAGCCATCAGTGAAAATACGATGGCATTCAATCAATGGTTCAGAGTCTGGCCGAAGCCATTCCGTCACCTGTGGAAAGTTGACGTGGTAGATTTTTCGCAGAAGGATTTCTGGTGTCATTGCATCAGACTGCATATCCATAAGACAGGGGTCAAAGGATAATTCTCGAGCACGTTCTTCAAAATTCCAGTGCGCATGGTACCAAAACCCACCTCTCTTTAAGCGAAAGATGGTTTTTAGCGTACACCCCATGATATATAAATCAAGGGGAGGAAGATTCATCAAAGTATCTTGAGCAGAGCCCGGGGTGCTAGGGAAGGCCCCTGTGCAGCCGAGACATGCCGATCTTTGGAGTTTGGCAAAAGAAGCAGTAACACGTTTCCGCGAAAGCCTGTTCCACAAAACAACTGATGCGTATGAGAGTAGCGGTCTAATCATGGCCGTATAGATCCAAAGGACCCATTTCGAAGACAAGCCCTATGTCTTACCATAAGCGCCTTTACACTGCCAGAAAGTCGACAGCGCTTTATCGGTTTTCGATTCGACATGTTTTCGACATAGAAGTTTTTTATCGAGGTATACACCCAGATATTTGACTTCATCGGATATAGGGATGGTGACACCTTTAAGCTCCACTTTAACCATTCGCCAGGGGGAAGGTATATAGGCCAAGGCCAAGCTCGCGGTGAAAATTCTCTTCAATATTGGCAAAACCTGACTTAAACCTTGTTTCAGCAAAACTGGATAAATTCCATCCGCACCAGGTGACTTGAAACTCTCAAAAGATGCAATGGCATATTTGATAGCATCATCAGTCACCACTCCCGATGAAAAATACCAGCTGTGCCGCGTGGTATTAGTCGGTTCAAATGTAGCCACCGTCATTTGAAGGGCTGAAGAACACGTAGTAACCTGATTTCCCGGAAAGTGAGTCTCAAGTAGAAGACTGAAAGTCTCCGCCTTTGTCTCAGTATACGTGCCAACAGGTTTAAGGATTGCATCCAGTTTACTTGGTCTGTTCCTTTGGATGACTTTAACAAGCCTACTAGTTGCACTTAGAGATTCGACCTCTTCACAAAACTTTTTGTAGGAGTCATTTTTAGACTTGCGAATAAGTCTCTTAAAAACTTTTTGCTTCGATAGATTAAGATTTCAGTCGTCCACTAAGTTGGTTTTTAAAGACCGATTTAGTAGCTTCCTAGTTTCTTTACGAAGACAGTGCAGTTTGGAGTTCCACCAGGGTTCCTCGGATTTCTCCTCTCTTGCGAAGGTGAAAGTTCGCAGTAGATTTGAAATTGTATGTATCTGTGATATGTTAATGTGCTATCTGGCGATACCTTCCAATTTATGATAGGCTTCAAATGCCTGTTTGGCAGGATAACATTAATTACTTGCTGTCTTCTGGCTGTAACAAAGGTAGGTTGAGCAAATGGACATAATGCGAAGAAATAAATTTTAAAGCATTTTTAAACACAAAAATTAAACTTTACTACTTCAATTCCAAGATAATAACGTTATTAAATTTATTTCATCATAATGACGAATAATAATAATAATGAATAATTTCATCATGCTGAACAAATTTAATAACGTTATTGTCTTTGTATTGGAATAGTGAATACTATGTTAATTTATTGAAATGGTCAGTTAACTACGTTGTCACGCGTTACACATTAATTTTATTCATTGTGCTTTTATTTATTTTACCTACAATTTTACTAATTTTACGGAATATTTCATTAATTCACTGCTCAAATATATATCGCACCTTCCATTTAAAAATTATTTAATTTGAATTATTTTACTCGACATTCGACACATCAACCAACAAAATAATTTAACTATTACTGACAATTTGAAACTACTAAATTAGTTTAACTACTGGCAAACAAATTATGAAAATCCTTATTTTATGTTTAACTTGCGCAACTGCCAAAATGTTTACGAAATTGCTAAAAAATGTTTACCAAAAAAATATGTTTGTTAGGTAAATGCAAAATACGTTTATTAGGTAAAACTAAAATAATATATAATAATTGAAAACATTCAACAAAATTTTATTCTGTTGCAAATTCATCATAAATCGTCGCATGTTATTACGATGTTATTGGACACAGCCCAGTTTTGACTTAAATGTCAACATGAGATTATTTCCAAAATTGATTCCTAGGCGCAGAACTGCTATTGTGTGCGTGAGCTGGCTCAATTTGATTTGCGCATGTAAAAACATATACGAACACAGTACTGCGCCTTTTTGAAGCAAATCACAAACGATAGGCGGGAGAGCCAAAAATCCTCTCAGTCGTATAATTACTCATCTGGTTAGTCGTGGTTAGTAACCAACAATATGTTGAACCAGTTGTGATAGCGATATGCGAAATGCAACCCTTGGTAACTGGTTTGTCATGGTGACTGACAGCTCGTGGCAGAGGCGTGAAAATCATATAAAGTATCGTATTCGCCGGCACAGTGGCATAGTGTATTATCGGCAATAGCAGTTTATTTAGAAGTTGTTAACAGGTTGCGAGTGCGAATTTGCATTAGCTGTGAAAAATTAGCAGGTTGCGATTGTTTGACCATCCCTAGTTTTATGCTCACATCAACTCTGAAACAGCGCTGCCGCAATGGCTCCTTTACGGGGCTCCATAAAAATCAAAATGGCTCCCCAAAAATCAAAATGGCTTCCCAAATTCTTAAAAATGTTAAATTTATAAATAAGAAAAGTAATAAGTATGGTTAATTGTACTGCATAAACACTTTTTATGGTTGCTGTCACACAAACCTACCATGCCATGCAGGATGAGCAGGAGGCGCAATAGTCTACTGGAAGGAAGGTACAGCACTACCAAACATGCAAAAATGCGAGACACGTATTTTGGTCGGTAATAGCAATTTGCATAGCAGCCAAATGCAGACTGTTTGATCTGTGAGCTCACGTGTACTAAATTGCTTTCTCGAATGAAACATGATAATAAGCTACTATCTTTATTTACTGAAGTAATTTCATTTTATTTAAAATGGAAACTAAACCTCTGCTATCTATTCTGGATCATCCGGCTTCCGGTGTATGTAATTGGAGAGCTTTGTTCTAAAATGACGACATAGGTTAGACAGGAAATAGGGTGTCTTTAGGTGTAAGTACGACCAAAAATGCTGTGTTTCAACATCACTCTAATATCTTTAAAAACAGAAGAGAAAACGCACTCTCTTTACACATGACAGGTTAGCTTAGCTTTGGCAATAGCAATAGCATGTGCAAATATAATGCCACTGCAATGGCCAACCAGAGTCGGCAGCAAAAGAATGGAAAAGAATATCCCCTCTGTGGACTTGTTTTCGTTTCACTATTGTTTACTTTGTTGCTGTTTTATTTTTTTGTATGCATGCAAGGATATTACAACGCCGGTTGTTTGTGTATTAAACACAATAGCAAAAAAAAAAGAAACACAAGTGGTACGGTCACACCACGTAAGAAGGGGTCAATGAAGTAAGTATCTGTACCTCACAGTAAACTCCTCTGGAAAAAACACAATCTCTCAACAAGGTGCAAAGAATGGAGTGCCTGTGCATCACTGGTGTAATGCGTACATGCCCAACTGCAGCAATGGAAATGTTGCTGGAATTGATACCTCTGAAAAAACCATCCTAAGGATGGTAAAAGAAGGAATCGCATGCATTACTCGGAAAGTTTCTACTCTCACCTATTCCTAAAAATGACAGCATAATGAAATTCAACTTTGAAAAGAATTTTCCAACGAAACTCAGCAACAAAAAAGAACAGCGAAGTGAATCCACAATTTATGGACTGAGGTTCGAGTAACTGGTGCAGAAGTATTTGGGCCAAGAAGAAACACTACGAATCCATGGGCAAGCACCCCAGCATCATTCAGGGGGAAATGTGTGCCATAGATACGTTCGATCAATCTCAAGAAGAACTGCAGAAATGTAGTCCAGGAGCCATTTACTGGACTCCTTTTTCATTAAATTAAAATTTGTATTTGAAAGCCTTAAAAAACTAGGCAAGAAAAAAAGAGTATCTGTCTGCTGGATTCCGGTTCATGTAGGCATTATTGGGAACGAAATGATGAACTCTCTAGCGAGACAAGGGCAGCAGGACTCTTCGTATGGCCTGGACCGTCTGCGGGTCATTCTTCCGTGAAGAATTCGGGAAATCGGAAAAGGATAAAAGTGGCAGAACCTTTTAGAATCCCCAAAGTCTGAGACAAGCCAAGAAACTCTAAGAAAACTATAATCTTAAAAGGTTTAAGGCAAGCATCAGTCTTAGAAGAAATAACCTACGAATCCTAAACTCAGGAAACACCTAATGGAAATAGGTATTTTAGATAAAAGACTCCGCAGATTCTACATCGAGCCCTCCGAAAATGCAGATCACATACTGGACTCTTGCAAAGCACTGGCCCAAAAAAAGGTTTAAATATTTGGGAAAACAGCAAATTCAAGATAAGAATCGACCAACCATGGATCCCCTACTCATTCTTAGATTCTTTAAAGAAACTGGACGGGATGATGTGCTCCGAGGGGAATTTCGTTAGAGTGAGATCACAGATCAAAACAGTATGCATTCGGTTGTACCATGCAAATTATCATTACCGACCAAAATACGTGTCACGCATTTTCGAATGTGTAATGGCTAGTTTACATGGCCACACAAGTCTACCACGCAGGATTGGTGGGATGCACAATACTAAAAGGTCTACTGCAAGGAAGGGACAGCACTACCAAACATGCAAATGATGCAAATCTTCGACGGCAGAGATCTCTCTCTAATCTCATGCAAAAATGCATGCGTGGCCATGTTAACCAGTCATGGTACTGCTGCTTTGTAGTATTGTGCATCCTACTCATCCTGCGTGGTAGGTACAAATGTGTGGCCATGTAAACCAACCATAAACCAGCCATTATTTACACCTCAGTCAACTGAGTTTTTAATTAATGCCGCATTTACACAAGTGCTATCAAATTTTTAAAAAATGCATTCTTCGGAGTTTTTACCCGAGGTACATAATCGTATAACTTAATCGTATTGTGATTGATTTATGCGATCAATTTGTTGCTTGTTATTCGTTCTTTTTATTATCAACAATTAGTAAAAATTCATTCACCAGAGACGTTCGTCGTTGCATCTTCTCAAAAATTGTGCTATTTTTACTAAGTGGAAAATAAAAAACGTTTTTTTGTAGGTACGATAAAAAAACGTACATTGGAATATTACTTTATTATTTTTTTTCCCCACATTTTAGTAATCAGTAAACGCTGTCAAACATAATATGAATACTGTAATTCGGAAATACGTATATAATTCGCGAACATTTTCACCCCGATATACATATTAGATCCTACATTATGCAATATTTCGAGTACCTACACTACTGCAACTAAAGGACCAATTGGCAGGTACAAAATCAGTCACAATAGCGTTAATTTATTATTAAAATTGTGTTCAAGTATGTTGCCAAATCCAGTAGCTGCTGTTCTGAATCATAGCACGTATGATAAGTTAATTGGTTGAATAATATTCATTTCCATTATCATTCAAAAAAATCTTCAAATACATTGTGAATTTCGTTGATCATATCACCTGCAACCATACTTCGTCCTAATTTTTTAAAAGCATATGCATTGCAGTTTTTTGTCAAAAAACTGCAAGCAAAGGATGCTATAAATGCTGGATTTGCTTGGTTTGATTCTAAGGCCCAGTGATAGAATGTTGCCAATGACCCACTCAACAAGTCGCCTTGTCCACCACATCGTCGCCCCGAACCACCCGATGTTAAATGATACATTTCCAATGTATTAGCGATGTATATTTTATCACACACTCCCTTCTGTAATATAGTTATTCCTTTGCCAAGTAATTTCATATTTTCTGAAACAATGTCTGGGGTTTCGCCAAACAAAACACGAAATTCCATTTGGTTTGGTGTTAAAATTGCACCTTGGTAATCTTTTATCAAGTCCCTTCTCTTGCTTAATAAATAAAGTCCATCGGCATCAATAATAATAGGTTTAACAGTTTTTCTGCACAATTCTATGATTTTACCAACTGTATCCAAAGTATTTTCTTCGCGGCCTAGTCCAGGTCCTATAACCTAGCAGAAAATACATTGTAGGCAAAATGTAGTTTTATTTTGAGCAATTTTTTTAAGCAACATACCAATACATGCAAGCGTTCTAACCAGGGCTCTATTTGGTCAATTGCATTTTCAGAATCCAAGATGGGATGAATAATCAGTTCCGGACTATACGATTTAATTACATTCGCAGCTTCTCGATGGCAAAACACATGAACTAAGTCCGCTCCAACCTTCAATGCACTAATTGCTGCAAAATACGGTGCTCCGGTATACTCCAATGACCCTCCAATTACACCGATTCTTCCCGACAAACCCTTATGTTTTGAACTATTTAATGGAGGCACAATCAACTTTGCCAATCTTAACATTTTTTTGGTTTCTACAGACGCTTCAACTAATTGAGACATATTTGCGTATTTAAGTATATTAACATGCAAAATTGCGAACTTTTGTACAAATGGCAAACTCCTTTTTCCCAACTGAATGGCACATACAACACAAATATTCATAATTTAATTGTTAAGTGTATATAAATAGCAAAAGATAACGATAACGAAAATAAATCGAAAATTCTTGATTACAATTACAATAGCGAAATATCGATACTAATGCTTAGTATTGCCAGCCAAAACAACCACACACGTCAGATTTTTAATGGTTCGCTTATAATAATGGTTGCTTTTTATGGCTGGTTAACATGGCCACACACGCCTACCACGCAGGATAATGGCAGGTTTACATAGTCACACAAGTTTACCACGCAGGATAAGTGGGATGCACAATATTAATTTTTTTTAATACACTATTAGATCTGTGTCGTGGAGTGCTTAATGCAAGCAACAATCACGAGCAGAAATTTGCCGGCACAAGAAGTGCACCCACAGGTTCATCACTTAGTCCAGGTGTTCGTATATACATATATTAAAAAAATATAACACACATATAAGTATAAAGAGCTAACACAACGGACCCAAATTTAACTCAGACAATAGAACATGAGTACGCAGGATATTTTTAAGTTTCTTACTCCTATTATGCTTGTCGTTATTAGCCGACAAACGTCGTATAAAAATTCAAACGACATTTTGCAGTAGATTTTAAGTCGTCTCCCGACTCAGCCCTTGACTATTCCTTCGGTAGTAGAATAACTACTAACGACTGGGTCAAAGTTGGTGGTAGATGATGTTTATACCCTATCCTAAGGGTATATTAATTTTGACACATAGCTTGTAACACCAATTAATATCCATCGTAGTCCCCTAAAAGTATATATATTTATGATCAGGACCAAATCCTAAGACTATTTAGCAATGTCTGTTCGTCCATCCGTCCGTATCAACTTGTGAGGCCTTTAAATTTATGCTAGGAAGCTGAAATTTGGAACATATACTCCCTGGGTTTCCAAATGGTAAGGTGTTAACATTTTCAAAATCCGCCCACTGCCACACCCACAATTTAGAAAAAACAGTTTTATAGCTATAGTTATAGAATTAAAGTTTTTTTTTATTTTATTTTTCATGATTCTTGACTTAACAAACTTTGTATTTACTTAATCTACCATAACAATATTAAGTACAAGAATAGGTAGTGACATTTGTATTTGTGTATTAACAAATAGTGATAATGTCACTTCAGAAAAAATATCTTGGAAGTGTGGGGTGAATTGATTAATTAATTTTAAAAGAAAAACATTTTATGAATTTATACATATTTTTACAGAAAATTAACAATAAAAAAGAAAGAAAACGTAAATTTAAAAGAACATTAATTTGTACATAAAACAGCAATAGAACAATGTAACGTACATGTTTAGACAACATAGGGCAACAAAACTTTAATTTCCTCGTGATCAAAATCAAGAAGCCATATCTTTACGTATTTTAGGAATAGGGACAATGATCTTATTCCTCGGATATTTAGAGGAAGTTCATTAAATAGTTTGCACGACACGATGGAGTAAAAGTTTTTGAATAGAGTAGTACGGAAAGGAGGAATAAAGACTGCATTAGTTGAATTGCTTCGCAAATTGCGATTGTTTGAAATAGGGCTCTGTAAATAGCCACCTCTCATAAAAAAAATTTTTGAAACTTTGAAATAGTACAAATGTTTTAGTGGCAGAATTTTCAATGCTCTGAACAAAACTATAGAAGGAGCCAAACGATTTACCCCACATACTTTTCTTATAGCACATTTTTGCAAAACAATCAGTGGTTCACTCTTCGTTTGGTAAGCGCCACCCCAGCAACTTATTCCGTATTGTAGTTTTGATTGAAATATTCCATAATATACTGTTTTCAAAGTATTTTTGTCACAGAATTGTCTAAGGCGATAAAAGCTTCGTACTGAAGATCGTAAATATTGTTTCAGAATCGAAATATGTTTGGACCAACTCATATTTTGTTCAAAAGTGATGCCTAAATATTTAAACTGATTAATTGTTTCAATTTTAAAACAGCATGTGTTACAACATGCCTGCTCAAACAACATTGTCCTTGTGGCTTCTTCAGTACAGACACAATTTGACGCATTTGACCATTCGCAATTGTTTGCATGAAAGAAAATTTCGAAGCTTAGGGACTCTTGCGCATTAAGACTGAAGTGAAGTAATTTCGTTTTATTGCTGACAACTAGTTTGTGTTCCGAAAACCACAATCCCAGGAGGTGAACATCATGGTTTATGTCCGCGCTTAAGTTAAGAGGACTATCCGAGCGGTATGCAATGCCCAGATCATCTGCAAAAGCTGTAACATTCCCTTTAAACGGTTGACTAAATAATGAGTTGATGTAAATAAGAAACAGTATTGGACCAAGGACTGATCCCTGGGGTATACCTAAGTTCATAGTTTTTGGTCTGCTAACAAAGTTACCTATTACAACTTTTTGAGTTCTATCCTTTAGGTAGGACTCAAACCAGTTGTGCATAAATCCACGAAATCCTGCATAGTGCAGTTTGTTAAGTAGAACTCTGTGGTTGACCATATCAAAAGCTTTGGTAATGTCTACAAAAAGCCCGGCGCAACATTTTTTATCATCCAGAGCTTTATAAATAAAGGAGCAGAATTCCAAGAGGGCATCTTCTGTAGAAAGGCCTTCCCTAAAACCGATCTGAGCAGCACTTAGGAAATTAACTTTTGCCAGGTATCTCAAAACTCTATTCTTAATGGCTTTTTCAAAGACTTTAGAGACTGATGACAATAAAGAAATTGGCCTGTAATTGTTTTTGTCACTCTTACTACCTTTTTTGTAAAGAGGGATCACATTAGCACATTTTAATTTGTCTGGGAAGACGCCGGTTGAAATACTTAAGTTAAAAACATAAGCTAATATGTTTACAACATTAAGTGCTATGCTCTTGAGGGTAGGGTTGGAAATTCCATCACAACCACAAGATATTGAGCTGTTAAGGGAACAGATAAGCCTGTTATTTCTTCATAAAAGAAGCTATTATTTATAGCAAAGTCGTTGACTAAATGGGACCTAACGCAGCCATTACAATATGTAGGAGACTTACTTGAAAAAGACATCAGACCAACCGAAGAAAAGTAATCATTTAATATGTTTGATACTGTTGTAGGGTCATCAATAATAACACCATCATTACATAGACATATAGCTTTGGAGATATTGGGAGAGTTGCTATCAATGATACTATTTATAGCCTTCCATTCCTTTCTTGGATTACCAAGTGCGTTACGGACTTTAGAGTAGAAGTATCTATTTCGAGCTGTCCTTATATCGTTGTTTACTTCCTTACTCAATATTCTGAAACGATTTTTCAGCGCTGTATTAAGAGGATGTTTGGAGCACTTTTTTCTTAATTTATTTTTAAGTTTTACAACCTTCACAAGATATGTAGGAACTGCCCACCTTTATAAGTTTGTCAATTTCATAGAATGAACTAAAATGCTATTCATCATCTTCTTAATGCTTTTTTTCTTTGAGGTACATAGGGATAAGGTTAGGGTATCATACTGTTCGCCCCAAGCGGACTGTAAGCCTTTCCTTCTGTGTTTTTTTTCGATCGCTTGTGATTATTCGTTGAATGGTTCAGCAGTGGAAAATCCATGAGAAATTAAATATTTTTCATGCAAAAAATTAAAAAAAAAACTGTCTGAAGAACATATGTCTTTAATGAAAAAAAACCTTGAATTGGCAAAGAGATTGAATAAAGTAGATATCAAAAAATATTGGAATTTAATTTCCGTGACAGTTTATAGCTAATTCAGCTCTCCAACAAGATTTGGTCCGATTAAAAATATTAGGTTAAACAGAAGTTAGTGCACAACAAAAAAAAAGTCTCGAGTTACTGGAGGAGGCAAATTTAAGATACCGAGAAATCCTGCTGTGTCATAAAAAAAAATTGGACAATGTAATATCTTCCTCAGTCATATTGACTTGTATACATTGTGGACATACATATATGTAATTTGATAATGCTTATCATCTGTTTAAAATATTTGCTTAGTGTTAGTTGTGCTAGTCCTAGATTAAAATCATTTCCTACACCGTGTTGACATTCTTCTGCAAGGAGTCTTAAATTTGCTGATAGCCTTAGCGCAGACGGCGCTAATGACGATCGAAATGTATTCGGAACGCATTTGTTTCATCAAGCAAATATTTGAATTGGGCAAATCGAATGGGTTCAAATGATCTCTAATTTGTGCTCGTGTTGCAATTAAGTAATTTTTATTCTTACTTTGTTCAAGTTCATCATCCTTACTAGTTGAACTATGGAACATTTCAATGTTATTCATTTTAGAAATAATTTAAAATATCAGGTTGCCTCACTTTTGTTTATTTGTATTTCCTTCAAACTAAAAACAGACAACAATTTGACACATTAAGACGAGAGATTACTCCAGTTCGACCGGACTCAACATCCGACAATGGTAATCGGGGTGAATGTTACATCAATGATGGGTTTAGGTTAAGGGTGGATAGAAATAATGATAAATACGAACATACAATAATCACTGCGATCATATAAAGCAGATATAAAAAAAATATTTTGAGCATAAAGCTGATATTCTGTTCAATTGCGTTACAACAAACAGATGCAGAGTGATACCAACAGGCTATGTCGTCAAACTAAAATCTACTTCTAAGAAAATAGATGTCAAAAGAATTCTCTCAGGCCAGATGAAATGTTGGGGTTTTTCGAACCTTGTTAAGAGTTAAGTGATAAAATCACTCCATGTGTTATTGTGAACGACAGTCACACAATGAAACCCTTCGTGCACAGATGAGGAATTAACCAGATAGTCAACTCGAGAGCGAATCTCTCACCTTGCCTTCAAGCTAAGTCGAACTGATAAGCCCCATATAATTTGCACTTATATGGGCTTTTACGTGCAAATCAAATGGGAATCACGCACACATGAATCGAATTATATGGGGCTAATGGTCACCGCCAAGAAATGCCATTTTTTATAGCAAGAAGTTGGGAACAGTTGATGAATTTCAGCAGATTACACCTCACAATTTGGGTGTGTAAAATAAACATGCACAATATGCGGTGAATATGGATTTATAAAAACATACTTACCACACAACTAATAATATAACAAAATATTATAATATTGAGAATAAAGCTATGTTTTAACCAATTTAATCTAATTTTAAATGAAAAATAATCAAAATAATATTGATTAACGTGACTTATATATAATAAGTAAGTTGATCATACATTTTCGGTTGACAATAAATTTAAGTGTAACTTTACACACACGGATTTTGTTATGGATTGTTATATTGAAGCATTGAAGTACTTTTATGCTACGTTTCCACCATAAAATAAACCGAGATTAAGCACAAAAATTTAAAAATTAATCTTTCAACGTTTCTACCGAAGAAAATAGATTAATCTGACGTTTGGCTCTTTTTATAGCATTTTTGCTTTAAAATTGAGAGCGTAATTGACATTTCAAAAGAGAACAGATGATTATTCTTGAACCACAAAAAAATATTAAAAATATTAAAATTAAAATTGGTTGCTATAGTTTAATGAGTGAAAAAAGAATAAAAATATTATTAGCTCACCATTTTATTCTTCAAACCAATATCAATGTTTTAATGGTTTCATTGGCCGGGAGAAGTCGCATATACCGAAAATACCGCCGTCAGTGCTTAATGAATATTGGGGTAGCTAGAAGGAGCAAAATTGAAATTCCAAAAAAGGTATGAGACATGTTGAGAGTAGGATAGAGTCATGTAGAGTGTGTCCGCAACCTGAATTTTCATGCAAACCTGAATTTTCATGCTAAATTTTTAATCACTTTATATGAGTGGGTCAATCTATTAAAAATTCCTTCTACTACTGTACATGAAATATATCCAATTTTTTTTTTTTTCAAATGTATTTAATCAATATATTGAAAATTGCACATTTTCACAGTTTGCTATATAAACTATTATTAAAGGATAAGGGCAGCCCGAATTTTCAAAAAAATTGAATTTTTGGAGTCAACCATGAACAGGGGGCTCTCTGACGCTCAAGATCGGTGGCCACTATCACTCAAAAACAACTTTTTAAATTTTTTTTTTTAAACCATATTATACTAGTGTCTGATTGAAGGATATTTGTTTTCAAAATTTCGATTTTTTATAAACAATTTAGTGTTGCTTTTTTTTTGAAAATTCAAAAGTAAATTGTCAGAGGCCGCCATTTCGTTATTTTCAACGTAGAAAAAACCTTTGTTCAGGCACTATATATATAATATGCCTTTTTTTTCGTAGTTGACACTGACGTTGTCTCGAATAGCCCTATTACTACCACTTAAATTTACATTGCCAACCAATATACGTGTCACTTAGTTTTCCATGTTTGGTAGTGCTGTTTCTTTGGATTAGATTTTAAGTATTGCACATCTCACTCATCTTGCGCGATATGCTTGCCTGGCGATGTAAACCAACTAATATGTGTTTGGATTTTACTCGAAGGGCCGCGAAGTTACTTATAAGACTTATCTCGCGTATTTGCTGATCACATATAAAGCTATACATATATTCCTTCCGGATTAAATGATTGAGATATGGCAATCAGATAGTGATTTAAACGTTAAATGCAAACTACATCATCTTGCAGTGGGTGCAGTGGCTTACTGGTTAAGTGCGTATGACCACTAAGCGAGAGGTCGCTGGTTCCAATCCCGAAATGTACCACCTAAAAGTTTTTATTCGCTGCCCCACCTTTTTCGAACATCTGACAATCATTCAAGAGTAAGAACTGTCATGGGAAGCTTCTCAAAAATTAATTGCCGTTCGGAGTATTAAACTGTACGTCCCTTCCATTCGTGTCAAACCCTATATCTTCGCACACACAGTGGTTGGAGAAGCTAGGCTTTGGGACCTGTATGAGGCGTTTACGCCTAATATTTATTTTTTCTTACATCATCTTGCATCACACCAAAACACGAGAATTCTTCAAGCAGAATCTCCCATAGTAATCCCATAGTAATCTGGCTGGATTGGCAAATTCCAGTAATTAATTCATATTTTATTCCACTACGATGTTTTATCACAATAAATATACTACTTACTTACCGCTAGGGGTAGGCACTTTGTCGTGCGTGCAATTGTAAAGGCGCCCGTAGGCTTACCATCGTAATACCTCAACGGGCTATGCTTTCGACGACGTTAGTGGTGGTGGAGCGAGATGGTACCTCCGCTACCTCAGCAAAGGCTTTGAGCCAGAGGAAGCGAGAAGGAGGGTCGAAGAGCATCGGGCTAATGCCTGAAACAGATGTGCAGCGAACTGATTTTATATGGAATATGACACACTGCTGGCTGCATGTCAATTCGAGCTGCAAGTTGTCTCTATTTCTAAATTGGCTGCGCGGCATCAATGCAGCCATCACGCAGAAAAAAATATTACTTAAATAATTAAAGTCTGGCATTACTGATTTTGACAGAATCCCTTTTTAATTTTGAATTGATATAAACAAAAAAAATTTGCGAAAATGAAAGAAGAAATTTTTGAGTTTGTAAATAAAAATAGGTTCTTATATGACAAAACCTGCTCATCGTATAAAAATCTATACATGAGGTATAAGAAATTTAATAAAAAATCAAATGGAAATATAAAATAAAATTAAAAAAAATTGAGTTTTGACAATCAGATAGTGATTTTTCGAAAAATATGCACGTCTGTCTCGGGTCCAGCGATGCATGCATCCCTTTTGCACATCTGTTTCAGGCATAACAGATGTGCAGAAGGGATGGCTTATGGTTGAAACAAAAGAAGTGGCTGCCGAGAAAAGAGGGAACATCAACATCACCCGCGCTGTTAAAGCAGCCAAGAAGAAAAAGGTGAAAGAAGGTGCCAAGAGCCCCGCGGATATTTCTTTGAAATAAATCTCATATTTTATATCGATAGGGTACTCACAAAGATATTGCACTTAAAAAAACAGTGGTCTAGTACTTCCATCAATCGAAGCAGTAAGCAGTACTCTAAACCAGAATCCTGTCAGGCTATTATTTTTAAGCACTTACATACGTGAACTAAAATATACTAAAGTTTTTTGTCGCTCATTTTTTGCAATTTAAAAATTCCGGAACATAGTGACGCAACCACCAAATGGCTGCCAGACCGTTAATTGCTTAATTTTTAGGTAAAAAATTACTAGTCAAAAAAAGTCAAAAAAGTCAATCGTTCACTAGCTCTTGGACTAATAGAGAAGTTTCTGGATAATTATCTAAGGGAAGAAACTCTATGCCTGTTCGCTCTGCATCATCGACAACATGCATAAAGGGCGGCCAGATCGACAGAAACTGCCCTCTATCAGCTAACAGAAATTATCCAAAGTGCTCTGAAATCAAAAGAGATACCTTGAGGAGCGTTTGACAACACCTCACATGAACCAAACGAGCTCTGCAACGAAAAGGAGTCAATAACACAGTATCCATATGGATGTGAGATGTGGAACTATTAAAGTAGATACTACAAGAGGATGTCCACAAGGTGGGGTATTATCAACCTTGATGTGGAGCCTAGTTGTGGATGAACTGCTGAAAAAATTATCTACCCGTGGCATGTATCTGTCAGGCGTACGCTGATGACATAGTATTAATTGCCAGAGGGAGGTTTGAAAAAACTCTCTGCGACATCATACAACGAGGTCTGAGAGTAACTCAGGAAAAGTGCCTCATGGTGTCATTCACAAGGAAAAAGAAACTTCAAAGCCTCAATGAAATCCGATTGTCAGGCACGACACTGATACCGGTCAATGAGGTTGTTGTGTCCCAGTTTTGGCACAAACGCATTTCTCTGTTCGTTAAACCTGCAAAGCCATTGCACTATATTGACGCGATACTGCTGTGCTCTAACTTGTCGATTCATCAAAGCCAATCTACTGGCAATATTATTGCCCGCTACAATAACATTGTTCGGCTAACGCAGCAATATCGTTTCAGAATCTACGAAGAATTACTGATTTGACTTCCGAACCTAGCTCAAGTTTCGACTAGAATGACAGGTAAACGGCGAGTCGTAATTTGAACGCCAAAAGGTACGGTTCGTTTTGCTATTTGTTTTCGGCTTCGTTTTTCGGAAACCAACAAGGTGAAAATACTTAGGACCAAGGGCGTATGCAGGATTTTGATCAGTGCAGAAATGCTGTAGTACTGCAATGACAAGCGTTTCTTAATGCAATATTAATGTAGTGATACAATGTATAACGTTTCAAATCGCAGTGTTAATGAATTGCGCAAAAAACTGGTGATTTGATGACATATCTAACCGAAAAGTGGAACCAATCTATTCACCATGGTGGTGAAAGCAAGGTCATTTCGCTTGATATTTCAAAGGCATTTGACAGAGTTTGGCATCAAGCTCTCTTGTCGAAAATGCGTGCATTTAGGATCGATGTAACCCTTCTTCAATCGATTAGAAATATCCTTTCGGACCGTTCAAAACAAGTTGTTTTGGACGGTTTCAAGTCTGCAACTCACCAAATAAATGCTGGTGTCCCTCAAGGCTCTGTTCTGTCTCCGACTCTCTTTCTCATTTTTATCAATGACCGCCTGTCTGTCACATCTAATCCAATCCATTCCTTTGCTGATGACAGTACCCTCCGCTTTACATATTCGTTTCCTGGGCAACGCCCCTCATCTTCGGGCATTGAACTGGAACGGCAACGTATGTTAAGCTCATTGAATTCCGATCTTGACAGCATACTTAAATGGGGTAAAATGGAATTTAATCCTTCCAAAACGCAATGCGGTCTGCTTTCATTGCAGCGAACCCCTAATTCTCTGCCATCATCCATGAAGGGCACTTGCATCGCTGAAACCGAACGACTTTCTATTCCAACCTTCGTTGGAATGACTACATATTCCATGTCGCCAAGAAAGCTGCGAAATGTCTAGGCTTCCTTAAGCGATGTAAGAAATATTTCACCCCTTCTGATCTGGCAAAAATTTATAAGGCGTTTATTCGCCCCAAACTTGAGTATAACGCTCATATCTGGTCCGGTGCTCCAATTACATATTTGGAGCTATTTGACGGGATTCAAAAACGTGCGGTAAAACTTATTGGCGATCGAAACATCGCGAAATCACTTGACTCTCTTAGTCATCGTCGTAATGTCTCCTGCTTGTCATTGTTTTTTCTTTATTTCCACAACAAGTGTTCAAATGAAATTGTCAACTGCATTCCACCCCTACAGCAATTCAACCGCAATACTCGCCATGCCAGGAATGCACATCAGTTTACCCTTACGCTTGTTTTCGGACGTACTGTGAAATATAAAGATTCCTTTCTCAACCGAACAATACGAATGTAGAATGCTCTACCACGCTCTGTTTTTCCTGCACATTATAATTTACAAACATTTAAAACCAACGTGCATCGGTATCTCCTTTTTTATAATCCTTCACTTCCCTAACTGTGTTAAAAAAAAATCATTATAAGGGTATCCAAAATCCCTTTAGTGCGTGTACATTATAAAAAAAAAAAAATTGCATCACAAACAGATCTGTTGCGATGACATTTGAGTTGTTTGAATTAATTATTATTTATGTGTTTAAAATTATTTAAATTATTATCTATTAATAGGTTTGTTCCAACACCGAATCACAAATAAGTTTCAAACTAGTTTCTGAATAGTTTTGTGATTTTTTACTGCGCATGCTCGAATATCACCTAATCACAAATTTGTTCGCGTGTTGGTACGCTTTTTGCAATTGTCAGACTACTAAGTGAATGTTACTAACGTTGAAAGTTTAGTATTATTAACAACTTAATCGTATGCAGTCGTACCCTGAAATCTAAAAATGGATATAGATTTGGAAGATTCGAAACATAACGAATCAAAGGAAATTTTATTACCATGTCCTTTTTTAAGGTTTCAATGAGCTTTTTCCAATGATATATTAACATAAGTTTTCCTTCAATTAAATGGTCAAGCGAAGTTTAAAAACAAACAGCTCACTTCCATAAATAATTTATATACATAAGTCCCAAAAGACAAAAATTGGGAATTATGTCCTTGCGGCAAAAAAATACATAGTAAACAAAATGTTTAAAATTACTTCATACAAATCTTTCAGTTTTGTTAATTTCCATTCATAAGCTCCGCCTTTACAGAACGAAGGCACGAACTAAAGTCTAACACCACAGATGAGTAATTATACAGATAGTCGACTGAGAGGATTTTTTGGCTCTCCCGCCTATCGTTTTTTATTTGGTTCAAAAAGGCACAGTACTGTGCTCGTATATGTTTTTACGTGAAAATCAAATTGAGCCAGCTCACGCACCCAATAGCAGTTCTGCGCCTTAGAATCCATTTTGGAAAAGATCTCATGTTGACATATTAAAAGTCAAAACTGGGCTGTGTCCAATAACATCGTAATAACATGCGACGAATTATAATGAATTTGCAACAGAATAAAATTTTGATGAATGTTTTTAATGATTATGTAAACTAAAATAATAGTTTTACCAAGCAAGCTTATTTTTTAGGTAAACATTTTTAAGCAGTTGCGCAAGTTAAAATATAGGTTATCATAATTTGTTTGCCAGTAGTTAAACTAATTTAGCAGTTTTAAATTGTCAGTAATAATAAAATAATTTTGGTGGTTGACTTATCGAATGTCGAGTAAAATAATTAAAATCAAATAATTTTTAAACGGAAGGTTTAATAAATATTTCAGCAGTGAATTAATGAAATATTCTGTAAAATTTCTAAAATTGTAGGTAAAATAAATAAAACCTCAATGAATGAAATTAATAAGTAACGCGTGGTAAGTTAACTGACCATTTCAATAATTTAACATAGTATTTCATAAATTCACTGCTATTTTATTCACCGCTACTACTATTCCAATTCAAAGATAATAACTTTATTAAATTTATTTCATCATGTTTAACAAATTTAATAACGTTATAATCTTTGATTATCAAGTCTACATTTTGTGTTTAAAAATGCATTTAAAGTTATTTTGCCGCAGTTTGTCACTCGGTCGCTCGCTCGCTCTCATATGAACGTTCCGAATATGTACGTATGCAAATATATTCAACTTTTATATGTTCAATAAAAACATAATAAAACAAACAAAGAATTTAATATATATGAAAAACGAATCCAAAACTATTAACTATAAACATTTTACACCCAAACATTACTAATTTAGTAATATTATTATAAAATAATATATACATTTTATCTCACTCTAATAACCAAAATGGAAAAAATATAACAACCCAACATACTATTTTAAGGCAGATAAAAAACTGAGAACTTTTTCTTATAAACACAAAAAATATTCGCATTTAATTGCAACTTTAATTGCAACTTAATTATTTATTATATACCTAACTATTTTTTTGTAAACATTTCAATTAAAATATCTATTAAACCTGAACTACGTTAACTCAATACTTCGCAGCACTTCCCCAACACATCCGCTATAATCAGCTGTTTGTTGTTGCCATTTGGAATTCTTGCAAAACTGCCCGCGCAAATGACATATTTTTGACACATCAACCCCTCCATACTTTATTTGGCTGGCTCACATGTATTCACAGATAGTACATTTGAGAGATGATTTTTTCTCCATTTTTAAAAATTTTTTGCGGGTTCAAAGGGACAGAGGTATGCTGAGTCGACTATCTGTATAATTACTCATCTGCGTCTAAAACTAAACTAAACTGAAAACATAGTATATCTACTTACAATGAGTATAGGGCAGAGTATATCTATACTTACAGTGAGTATAGGGACACTCTCCATACCAATGCAAATCGTTTTACTACAAACAAAACACTACAACAAATACGTACCGCAAGTGAAAACAGGTAAGAACGACTGTTTTTAACCCTTATGCGCAATCACTTATATTAAAATGAGTACACAACACATTTTACTACAACTACTGCAGCCGGATATAGGGCGTAAGATACATAAATACGGTTTTCCCATAATGTTTTCCCATAATGTTTTCCTAAACGCGGGCTGAAGTTGTTGTTAGTGTAGTAGTATTTCCCCTCTGCCATTCGAGTATGACTTGAAATGACCCGGTAACCAGGTTTGCTTTTTTAAAGTTTGTTTTATATGTGGTTTTTTCCATCGGCTATTTATTAAAAAAGCTTAGTTATGGTTCTTCAACATAAATGTTTCGTTTAAGATTACGAAGTTAAACCTTTTGGCATTTCTATTACTTTCTTTATATATCATATTGGACTATTTTAGCTGAAATTTAGAGGATATACTTTCTAGGGTCCCGAAATGGTAAAGTGTTAAAAGTTCTTGAATCCGCCCACTGCCACGCCCACAATTTAGAAAAAACCGATTGAGGGCTAAAGTTAGAGAGATAGAGTGTTAGAACCTTCACAAGATATGTATGCTCTGCCCTTCTTTATAAGTCGGTCATATACATTTTTTTTCCACGCCTAAATTTTGTGGGCGTTTTCCACTAAAATGCTGTTTTCTTCAAAAATTTTCATAGAAAGCGATAAAAAATGTTTAACAAGATATTTAGCCAATATTTTTGCCAACATATCGCCCATACAAAGTTTTTAGCCACTATAGTAACTATAGTGCTCTTTTCCATCACTTAAGCTTACAAACAGACAAAGAAATGATTTCTCATGTCTGCCAAAAGTAACACATAGGTAAGAAAGTATCTGAAGTAACGAAACATACGAAATATTGCTTGTGGCTTGTGGCACCTATAGTAACTATAGTAACTATAGTGCTCTTTTCCATCACTTAAGCTTACAAACAGACAAAGAAATGATTTCTCTTGTCTGCCAAAAGTAACACATAGGTAAGAAAGTATCTGAAGTAACAAAACATACGAAATATTGCTTGTGGCACCTATAGTAACGCACAAATTTTTTATGTGTTTGCGAAATGCGGATGGATTGTGGGCTGGTTTTGGTTTCCTTCTTTTTTTTCTTATATTCCCATTAAATTTGTAAGAGAATAAATATATATTTATGAATAAAAAAGCTTAGTTATGGTTCTTTAATATAAATGTTTCGTTCAAGAATATGCAGTTAAGCCTTTCGGCATTTCTATTACTTTCTTTATATATCATATTGGACGATTTTAAATTTTACTGTCAACACTTTTGATGTTCTAAATTGTATAGTAGGTGGTCACACTAATTAGTGGGGAAAATTGTTTGAATTTTTTTACCCGTGTTTTTAAAAGCGGGCCGAAGTTGAATTGTCAATTCCATCTTTTTTTCAAAAAAAAGGGTGTTCAGAATCGTGTGTGAAAAATTAAAATAGAATAAAATTGATTTTTTTTATGGGGAAACATTATTTTAAATGTTTAGCGTGTGGGGAAGATGTAAAGGAAAACGATGGTATAAAATATTTTAAAATACCGGAAAATAGTGAGAGGTAAGCGATTTCACAAAATGTACAACCAGAAATATAAGACTGCTTTATATTTCTGTAATTTTTTAGAAAAGCAAAGTGGTTTAGTTGCATAAATAAGCAATACTTGCTAAATACTCCAATTTCGAGGGATTATAGGATTTGCGAAAGACATTTCTCGAAAGCAATGTATGGCAATTCAAATCTCCTTTTAAAATGGTCGGAAAACACCTAATTTGGACATTTTAAAAAGGGTTAACAATACTCGAATGAAATCGTTACAAAATGAATCGAATGCTCTTCTCCATCACTTAAGCTTACAAACAGACAAAGAAATGATTTCTCATGTCTGCCAAAAGTAACATATAGGTACGAAAGTATCTGAAGTAACGAAACATTAGTAACGATATTATCGCACCTAACTTTTTTTGTCTTTGCGAAATGCGGATTGATTGTGGGCTGGTTTTGGTTTCCTCATTTTTTTTCTTATTTTCCTATTAAATTTGTAAGAGAATAAATATACATTTATGAATAAAAAAGCTTAGTTATGCTTCTTCAATATAAATGTTTCGTTCAAGTATATGCAGTTAAGCCTTTTGGCATTTCTATTACTTTCTTTATATATCATATTGGACGATTTTAAATTTTACTGTCAACACTTTTGATGTTCTAAATTGTATAGTAGGTGGTCACACTAATTAGTGGGGAAAATTGTTTGAATTTTTTTACCCGTGTTTTTAAAAGCGGGCCGAAGTTGAATTGTCAATTCCATCTTTTTTTCAAAAAAAAGGGTGTTCAGAATCGTGTGTGAAAAATTAAAATAGAATAAAATTGATTTTTTTTATGGGGAAACATTATTTTAAATGTTTAGCGTGTGGGGAAGATGTAAAGGAAAACGATGGTATAAAATATTTTAAAATACCGGAAAATAGTGAGAGGTAAGCGATTTCACAAAATGTACAACCAGAAATATAAGACTGCTTTATATTTCTGTAATTTTTTAGAAAAGCAAAGTGGTTTAGTTGCATAAATAAGCAATACTTGCTAAATACTCCAATTTCGAGGGATTATAGGATTTGCGAAAGACATTTCTCGAAAGCAATGTATGGCAATTCAAATCTCCTTTTAAAATGGTCGGAAAACACCTAATTTGGACATTTTAAAAAGGGTTAACAATACTCGAATGAAATCGTTACAAAATGAATCGAATGCTCTTCTCCATCACTTAAGCTTACAAACAGACAAAGAAATGATTTCTCATGTCTGCCAAAAGTAACATATAGGTACGAAAGTATCTGAAGTAACGAAACATTAGTAACGATATTATCGCACCTAACTTTTTTTGTCTTTGCGAAATGCGGATTGATTGTGGGCTGGTTTTGGTTTCCTCATTTTTTTTCTTATTTTCCTATTAAATTTGTAAGAGAATAAATATACATTTATGAATAAAAAAGCTTAGTTATGCTTCTTCAATATAAATGTTTCGTTCAAGTATATGCAGTTAAGCCTTTTGGCATTTCTATTACTTTCTTTATATAGGGTGATTTTTTAAGAGGTTTAGAACTTTTTTTAAAAAAAAAACACAAAAAATTCGAAAAAATGAATGAAATATTTATTTGAATCGATAGTTTGAACCTTGCAATTTAATGTTTAAAGATAATTTCATGCAAATGTTGACCGCGGCTGCGTCTCAGGTAGCCCATCCGCTGAGTCCAATTTTGGCATACTCTTTCACACATATCGGCCGGTATCTCACGAATGAATGCATGGATGTTGGCTTCCAGTGCGTCAATCGAAGCGGGCTTGTCCCTATACACATTAGCCTTGGCATACCCCCACAAAAAATAATCTAATGGTGTCAAATCGCACGATCTAGGCGGCCAATTGACCGGCCCGAAACGTAAAATTAACTGTTCACCAAACTCGCCTCGCAATTGCGCCATTGTTTCGCGTTCTGTGTGGCATGTGGCACCGTCTTGTTGAAACCACATATCATGCAAGTCCAGAACTTCCATTTCGGGCAAAAAAAAAGTTTGTTATCATCGCTCGGTAGCGTTCACCATTGACAGTAACGCTGCGATTCGCATCATCTTTGAAGAAATATGGCCCAATAATGCCGCCGGCCCATAAACCGCACCAAACAGTGGCTTTTTCGGGATGCATTGGTAGCTGTTGCAATGCTTCTGGCTGATCTTCACTCCAAATGCGGCAATTTTGCTTATTTACGTACCCATTCAACCAAAAATAAGCCTCATCGCTGAACACAATTTTTCGATAAAACAGCGGATTTTTACATTTTTTACAGAGCACGAATTTTGATAGTAAAATTCAATAATTTGCAAGCGTTGTTCATTTGTAAGACGATCCATGGTTAAATTGCAAACCAAACTGAAGCTGTTTGACAGTGACACAAGGTACTAAACACACGTCAGCTGTCAAAACCAGTGTTGCCAAAACCAAACCAGCTAAAAAATCACCCTTTATATCATATTGGACGATTTTAAATTTTATTGTCAACACTTTTCATGCTCTAAATTGTTATGGTCCCACTAATTAGTGGAGAAAATTGTTTAAATTTGTTTCACCCGTGTTTTTAAAAGCGGGCCAAAGTTGAATTGTCGAACCCTTTTCAATTCCATCTTTTTTAAAAAAAAAGGGCGTTGAGAATCGTGTGTGAAAAAATTAAAATAAAATAATTTTAAAATAATCTCTGCCAGAGACACAGCAGCCCTCCACCCTCTACTGTCGCGCTCTGGCATTCCCTATTATAAAATGATAGATAATTGCTTGGGGGCGTTTTGAGAAAAGAATAAAACCTTATAAAATTATTAAGCAAAAATGGTGTAAAATCTTGGCATTTTTTGGTTTGAGAATTTTCTTGGAAAAACTAAGTATGCAATAATATTTTTTATCAAATTCATACGAACAGTTCTTATAATAAAATATATTAATGGAATTATATTTTGTTTCTAATAAATGTATAGGTAGGATCTGTGACCGCCAAAAGAAAGACAGAAACAAATAGAATAAACCAAACATGTAACAAAAACAAGAAACACAAAAAGAGACTACCGGTCGATTAGTAGGGGGAAGAACAAGTTAGTTTTAAGCGGTAGGACGTGTGTCCGACAACACAATAGTTGTACACAAAAGTTTGATTAAATATATTAAGAAAAAACGTAAAAAACTTGACTTTTATTTATTAAAACTATTGAATTGTAAATTGCCACTGACAGTACAGATATGAGAAAGGACAAAAAAAAGTTTGGAAACTTTATAATCTTTAAATATTTAATTTTATAACTAATTCCTTAACAAAAATAAAAGTTTGTAGGAACACAAAAAATTTCCAGGGGGAGGGGGCAACATTGCTCATTCTCAGATTCTTAAAAGAAACTGGACTTGATGTGCTCCGAGTAGGTTTTCCATGCCAAGGCTAAAGCCAGAGCATTACTCTCCAACATTATTCCCGGTGAATTAAGCTGTGAGGGGGCTCTGGAAGAGGTAGCAGAACCTCTTTAAGGTATAAGTATATATATTATTATAATTATTATTAACGGGCTCCCGATCCGTTGAGGTTCTCTGCCAGAGACACAGCAACCTTCCACCCTCTACTGTCGCGCTCTGGCATCCGCGATGGCTTGGTCTTGGCAGGTTGTCTTCTCGAACCATTGGACTGGAATTAGAAGATTCTCTTAGCTGGAGCACTATTGTCCATTCGCTCGATGTGGTCGAGCAGTCGAAGTGTTTTGGCTTTCTGAAATACATCCACATCTTGGTACAGTTCATAGAGTTCGGCTGTATCTTCTCCTCCATCCGTACCACGTTAAATTTATTTTTCTGGCCGGTTTGCAGCTTCTTTTCGTTACACAGTCGAGCTCTAAATTAAGCTGCTACACGAAAGTGATCAGAGTCAACGCTTGCTCCTCGGAATGTATGCACGTTTAAGGTGTTTGAAGTGTAAGTTTTATCGATTCGAACGTGGTTGACTTGGTTGGTAGTTCGGCCATCTGGAGAGCACTTTGTGACACAATTGGTGTGTAGTCACAGTTACATCACATCCAACCATTTCCATCCAACCACAATAAAAGTCTTTGGATTGGTTTCCAGTAAACTTGTACGGGAATACGAGCGCTGACGTTGACCTATAAAGGGCTCATCTGCCGCCATTTCTTTTTCAATTGCCTGACTATTGTAGAAAATCGTTATTTTGATTTGATGCTTTATTTAGCTTTAGCTATTTTTGTTACATTAGATTACTTAAAACTAATTAATCATTTTCTATTCAATTATAAAAATTCTTTACATACAACACAAGAAATTTCTTAAAAACACATTACTTTTTCATCCATCTCCAATTATGTTGAAGTGTTTTGTTCTCGTTCTCAGTTTCGAGACGACAAGGAAGACCGAACCTCCGTTTTAAAGACGAAGCTATCGCGGATGCCAGAGCGCTTGGTCTGGACAACTGGAAGCTGCCGGAAGGCTGCCGTATCTCAGGCAAGGAATTTTCACGGGTCGGGGCCCGTTAAGTAAGTAAGTAAGTATTTAGTTCACGTAAGGTATCTGCCATCAAGACTGTTGACGACATTTTTGAATCAATTTAGTAAATTCATCGGCCGTACATCCTCTTTATGAGGTGCTCAAATAGACTTTTGAGACTCATCAGCCAGTCATCTAAGAGAGAGCATTATAGTTTTGCTATTTCCCTTTTTTCAACACTCGCGCTCATAAGGTTTGCAAGCCTCGTCTGGTTAGACAAGACCAGTATCAAGTTGATACCGCGAGGAGGTAAAAAAAGCACAATTGAGGTGCAGCCACAGTTACATCACTGGGCATTTCCTCAACGTACAGATGCTTTAAAATATTTTTATGTTTAGATACTTTTGAGTATGCGCATATGTTATGCGTGCTTTTGTGCAATGATGAAAATACTATCACAGATACGACGTTATATAGTCTGAATTCTTATGTGTATACGAGTGGATATACGGATTTTATCACAGATCTGATTTATATAGGTACATATGGTGTTTCTTTTGAACGTTTATCACAGCTACGTTTTTAGGTTGTGAGCTAGTGCTCTTTGTGTTAATTACTTTTGCATTTATTATACCCTATCCTAAGGGTATATTAATTATACCCTATCCTAAGGGTATATTAATTTTGACACATAGTTTGTAACACCCCTTAATATTCGTCGTAGACCCATAAAAGTATATATATTTATGATCAGGACCAAATCCTAAGACTATCTAGCAATGTCCGTCCGTCCGTCCGTCCGTACGCAATTTTAAGGCCTTTAAATTCAAGCTAGAAAGCTGAAATTTGGACCACATACTCCCTAGGGCTCCGAAATGGTTAAGTGTAAAATTTTTTTGAATACGCCCACTGCCACGCCCACAATTTAGAAAAAACCGATTTAAAGCTACAGATGGACAGATAGAGGGTTATAACCTTCACAAGATATGTAGCCACTGCCCTCCTTTATTAGTTTGTCATATAAAGTTTTTTGCCACGCCTACTCTTTGTGGGCGTTTTTCACTAAAATGCTGTTTTCTTCGATAATTTTCATAGAAACCGAAAAAAAGTGTTTAACAAGATATTCAGCCAATATTTTTTCCAATATATCGCCCATACAAAGTTTTTGGCCACGCCCACTTTTTGGGGGCGTTTTTTCAAAAAATGTTTTTTTTTTTCTAAATTTTATAGAATGAAATAAAATGCTATCCATCATCTTCTTAAGGTTTTTTTTGGGGCATATAGGGATAGGGATAGGGTATCATACTGTTCGCCTCAAGCGGACTGTAGCCTTTCCTTATGTTTTTTAAACATAGTTTGTAACACCCCTTATTATTCATCGTAGACCCATAAAAGTATGTATATTTATGATCAGGACCAAATCCTAAGGCTATTTAGCAATGTCCTTCCGTCCGTCCGTAGGCAATTTTTAGGACTTTAAGCTGAAATTTCGAACACATACTCCCTAGGGCTCCGAAATGGTTTAGTGTAAAATTTTTTTGAATACGCCCACAATTTAGAAAAAACCGTTTTAAAGCTAAACTTAGAGAGATAGAGCGTTATAACCTTGAGAAGAAATGTAGGCACTGACCTCCTTTATAAGTTTGTCATATAAAGTTTTTTGACACGCCTACTTTTTGTGGGCGTTTTTCACTATTTTTATTATTATTATTATTATTTTTTTTTTGTTGCTTGTACATATTTATTATTATTATTATACCCTATCCTAAGGGTATATTAATTTTGACACATAGTTTGTAACACCCCTTAATATTCGTCGTAGACCCATAAAAGTATACATATTTATGATCAGGACCAAATCCTAGGACTATCTAGCAATGTCCGTCCGTCCGTCCGTATGCAATTTTTAGGCCTTTAAAATTAAGCTAGGAAGCTGAAATTTGGATCACATATTCCCTAGGTCTCCGAAATAGTTAAGTGTAAAATTCTTTTGAATACGCCCACTGCCACGCCCACTGCCACGCCCACAATTTAGAAAAAACCGTTTTAAAGCTAAAGTTAGAGAGATCAGTGTTACAACCTTCACAAGATATGTAGGCACTGCCCTCCTTTATATGTTTGTTATATAAAGTTTTTGCCACGCCTACTTTTTGTGGGCGTTTTTTAATAAAATGCTGTTTTCTTTGAAAATTTTCATAGAAAGCAAAAAAAAATGTTTAACAAGATATTTAGCCAATATTTTTTCCTACATATCGGCCATACAAAGTTTTTCGCCACGCCCACTTTTTGGGGGCGTTTTTTCAAATAATAGAATGAAATTAAATGCTATCCATCATCTTCTTAATGCTTTTTTCTTTGGGGCATATAGGGATATGGATAGGGTATCATACTGTTCGCCCCAAGCGGACTGTAGCCTTTCCTTATGTTTTTTTCCCTTTTTGTCAATGTATATAGATACTATAAAAGTAAATGGGGGTTAGTAGTTGTAAGATTAATGTTAGTAATTATAAGGCAGAGGAAGTACTGTCCTCGAATCATTATGTCAAGAATATATATTAAAAGTAATCTTAAGTATGTTACATGATAAAAGTGATAGGTAAAATCCCTCTTCCGAGAAAAAATCGTAAATCGGGTCGACCCAGCTTTGAAGGGGAAACGGAATGTAATGAGTGTTTAGCCGCGGTTATGACCAGTATATGCTTTTAGGTAGAACGGTAGGGGTAAATCATAGGGAGTTGCGTCAAAGTTAATTAAAGAACCTCCAACGGGTGAAGGGTAGGCTTCATGGTCCCAAGAGGCAATTTGGGTTATAGTGTTATTTTCTGAGAGGTGGAGTCTAGAGATGGTGGTTTTCATTAATATGAATGTGTATCTCATCAGCGGAATGTTAATTGTGTCGTTGTAAATATGCGCATTGGAGAAGCGTTTATTATGGGTTTCAACATTTTTCCCCGCGCCCAGGCGAAGTATCTTCCTTTCTAGAATTCCCATTTCCATAGCCACAGTGGGAGATATGGTAAACCATATTGGGAAAGCGTATGTTAGGATGGTTCTAATGAGAGTTTTATAAAAAATAATTTTTGATTTTTTGTTTAGAGCCCCGTTTTTGAGGTAGGGTGAGAGCATATTAGAGACCATTCTGGATTTAACCAACACTGTTCTGGCATGGGGGTTGAATTGAACAGTCTGTTAAAGGTAACACCCAGATATTTGATGTTGCTTTTAGGAAGAATGGTGCACTCTTGGGCCTTTACCACTCGCGTTTCTGAAACAGATCAGGTCGGATTTTTTATTATTAATTTTTATTCCCCAGGTGCTGTGTTTCTTATGATCTTGATGTATTTTTCAAGATGCCGGAGAGCGGTTGAGGGAGATTCGTGGCTACAGAAGGTGTCATCTGCATAAAGAAGGCCGAGGGATTGGTGGTTATTTTCAGTGAAGATATGAGGGAAATGGGATAGAAAGATGTTGTATAATTGGGGGC
Source organism: Ferdinandea cuprea (assembly GCA_963576555.1). Taxonomy (NCBI): domain Eukaryota; kingdom Metazoa; phylum Arthropoda; class Insecta; order Diptera; family Syrphidae; genus Ferdinandea; species Ferdinandea cuprea. The sequence goes on from OY754960.1 coordinate 72,852,005, forward strand.
CCAAGATAGAACCCTGACGGACACCACTGTCACACGCATATACGTCAGATTTGTTGCCCTGCATTTGGATGAAGAACGTTCTGTTATCGAGGAAGCTTTCAAGTAAATTAACGGTGTGAGGTGGGAGGTTTATAGAGGCTAATTTATAAAGCAATCCAGTTTTCCAAACGCTATCGAAGGCTTTCTCGATATGAAACGTCATTGTTAAGTTTCAGTAGGGGGTGGACAGTGGAGTGTCCCTTTCGGAAACTGAATTGGTGGTCTGGAATGGGATCAATGGGGTTCTCCGTTAGAGAGGTGATGCTGTTGAGCAGAATCCTCTCAAGGATCTTTCCAACATTTGAGAGCAGGGAAATGGGTCTGAAATTATTGATGTCGTACACTTTAGGCTTCTTGATAATTTTAATGATTATAGCAGTTTTCCATGAGATTGGAAAATACCCATTATTGATGCAGTTATTAAATAGCACTGTCAGAAAGCTTATTGCCGAGGTGAAAAGCTTTTTGAGGGCAAAGTTAGTTATGCCGTCCGGTCCGGCTGATTTTTTGGGTTTAAATTGGTTGATAATGCACGCTACATCCTCGATGTCGGTGAAGAATTGTGATCCGACTGGCCTTAGGGAAGTGTTGGTGGGGTCGAATAGAAAGATGTGTGCGGGTTTGGATTGCTTGATGCGGCTGGCAGTTGTCTTTGCTTCCGTAATTGAGGGGTTGGAGCTTGGGGTTCTTACCTTGTAAGCTTCCTTGAAGTGGTTGCTGAGGCTTGCACAATATTGGCTTCCCTGTTAAAGGTCGTTTCTTAAACAGTGGTAAGAGTCCAGGGAAACCCTGTGGTGCCTTTTCAGGTGGGTTTCCTGGATGAAAGCTGCTGGAAAGCCGTATGGTATTGCTGGAGGCTCTTGAGAAGTTCAAGCCCCCTGTGGTGGGAAATTAAGGACGAAATGTTGAATTGCATGCATTTGAGGTGCATTAGTTTTCACAGAGAATAAACTGGTTCACTAGCTCCGAGTAGGCAACCTTCTTTTGTAAGATGGAGTCAAATTTGTTGAGATTTGACATAAAGATCTCGATTTTACGTAAGAGGGCACTCATCTCGACACCGAAAAGGTCCGAGGATAAGTTAATAAACTGACTGAGGACACTAGCCCCAGGCAGTTGTTTGTGTGGGAGGTTCATAATCCCGTTAGGCTAAACAGCGTGGCCCTTGTTGGCTGTGTTGTTAAAATGGCTGGCAAAAGAGACCGCTGGTGTAACGATGTAAATTCGGGTATTGAAGAGATATTTCAATTTCAGAATCTCATCAGCACTGGTTCGCGGTAGGAGCCTGACTAAAAACAGGTTAAAGAGGATTTGCTCATGTTTATAAAGGCGAGTTTAAAGCCTTGAAACCTTGTCAACGTTGTTGACCTTTGCTTGAAGCTCCTCCAGAATCTCTATTTCGGGGTAATCCGAGGTAAGGCCCCTAAGGACAATGTTGGAGGTGAGGTCCTCCTTTAGTGTAAAGGAGTGAGCCTGTACTCCGTTGGTTCTTCTTAAATTATCCATCAACTCCCGATGGACCCTACTGTCGTTTACATACAGTTACCGCGATTTACTATTTTGTACTCGAAAGCAACCGAATTTACTCTAAAAGCCAAAATATGTTCCCTAACGTTGACATTTGACATTGTAATGGCTGTCCTCCCATACTTACCCCTGTTACATCTGGAGGTGGCTAAATCCAGATTGGTGTTGTCTGCTGCTAATGAGAGGAGTCCCTCGCTATTTGACGTGGAATGTTGATTGGCTGCGGTCTGGAGACTGGGATCAGGACAGAGGAGAATGTTTGAGGCCTCTTGCTGGGCTTTATTTGTATACACCTCAGGATGGCAAATTGGTTGTCGTCTGTAGGAGTCCAGACCTCCATAGCAATGCTTGAGCGCTTTGTATTACATATGTGACGCTTGCTGGGGATTTGCCATTCGGAGTTGCCCGTGGATGACGGTGGTGGAGCATCTGAGGTGGATGCTGGTGGAACAGGAGTTCTCGTTCGAGACGTTGAGCCCGTCGCTATATCTTCCATGGATTGGCTCCTGTCAATTAATTCTTTGGCCGCGGCCAACTGAGCTTTACAGGCTGTGACGTTTGAATTTTCCCGGACAATTTAAACTTGTAATTGTCCGTTTTTAACCTCATGGTGAGGAATGAAATGCGCTGAGACGAGAAATTCTGGGCTCGGCCTTAAGAAATCTGCGAAAAGCGGAGGCATCCGCGGAGTTATGTCGCGGAATAGTTACCTTCAAGAAAGAAGGAAAGGAACACTTATTATGTGATTGGTATTTATGGCTTTTACCACTTTGAATAGTTTTTGTTGGATAGCACTGGGTCGGAATTCTAGGCACGTGATTAGACAAGCGGAGGCATCCGCAGAATTTCGCCGCGGAATTGTCAAATTAATTTAAAGAAATACTTATTTCTATTTAATTGTTATTGTCTTTAACACTTATTATGTTCTTTTATTTTATTTTATTCTCAAAGAGATGAAAGAGGTATTTTTTTTTCTCTGCGAAGTTTAAAAAGCGGGTGCTTACCGTCCGGCTGTCACTCAAGGAAAAAACTTCAGTGGGCTATTGCGAGCAAAACCTTCAACCACAATAAATAAAGGGTGATTTTTTAAGAGGTTTAGAACTTTTTTTAAAAAAAATTCGAAAAAATGAATGAAATATTTATTTGAATCGATAGTTTGAACCTTGCAATTTAATGTTTAAAGATAATTTCATGCAAATGTTGACCGCGGCTGCGTCTCAGGTAGCCCATCCGCTGAGTCCAATTTTGGCATACTCTTTCACACATATCGGCCGGTATCTCACGAATGAATGCATGGATGTTGGCTTCCAGTGCGTCAATCGAAGCGGGCTTGTCCCTATACACATTAGCCTTGGCATACCCCCACAAAAAATAATCTAATGGTGTCAAACCGCACGATCTAGGCGGCCAATTGACCGGCCCGAAATGTGAAATTAACTGTTCACCAAACTCGCCTCGCAATTGCGCCATTGTTTCGCGTGCTGTGTGGCATGTGGCACCGTCTTGTTGAAACCACATATCATGCAAGTCAAGAACTTCCATTTCGGGCAAAAAAAAAGTTTGTTATCATCGCTCGGTAGCGTTCACCATTGACAGTAACGCTGCGATTCGCATCATCTTTGAAGAAATATGGCCCAATAATGCCGCCGGCCCATAAACCGCACCAAACAGTGGCTTTTTCGGGATGCATTGGTAGCTGTTGCAATGCTTCTGGCTGATCTTCACTCCAAATGCGGCAATTTTGCTTATTTACGTACCCATTCAACCAAAAATGAGCCTCATCGCTGAACACAATTTTTCGATAAAAAAGCGGATCCTCGGCCAGCTTTCCAAGAGCCCATTCACCAAAAATTCGGCGTTGTGGTAGGTCGGCTGGCTTTAGTTCTTGCACCAGCTGTATCTTAAAAGGCTTTACGCCCAAATCCTTCCGCAAAATTTTCCACGTAGTGCTGTAACAAAGGCCTAACTGCTGGGAACGGCGACGAATCGACATTTCGCGGTCTTCTGTCACACTAGCTGATACGGCCGCAATATTTTCTTCAATACGCACAGTACGTAAACGTGTTGGTGGTTTAATGTCCAACAAAGTAAATTTGGTTCGAAATTTGGTCACAATCTTCCGAATAGACTGCTCAGAAGGTCGAGAATGCCGATCATAAAATGGAAGCAGCGCGCGATGAACATTTCGAACCGAGCACGAATTTTGATAGTAAAATTCAATAATTTGCAAGCGTTGTTCATTTGTAAGACGATCCATGGTTAAATTGCAAACCAAACTGAAGCTGTTTGACAGTGACACAAGGTACTAAACACACGTCAGCTGTCAAAACCAGTGTTGCCAAAACCAAACCAGCTAAAAAATCACCCTTTATATACCTAAATATGTCAATTCGCGGACATATTTGTGACAGTTTGTGCATGAGCTCTAAGCTTTTGTTGTAACAGTAAAATTGGAATAACCATACATACGCTTGCCCAAAAAACACACTTATAGTGATTTCGTTTGGTAAAAAAAATTGATTTTTATTTTGATTTAAATCTGGGGCATCCAAATGGCATCTATCAGTTTGCCTCCAATTGGTTTTTGAAATACTGGTGGTACGTAAACTAACTTAAATTTCTTAAGGGTTAGGTGAAATTTAAAAAAAAAACGATTTTGTTTTTGTCTTATTAAATAGAACAATACGTTTAAAATATTCCCCTAAAATTTCAAATCGATCCGAGCAAAATTCAATTTCAATTTATATTTTTTTGCACAAAAATGAAAATTTTTTTTCCTTCGTTTAATAACGAGATATATCCATGTACTAACGAAAAAATGTTGGTTTTTTGATTTTAGATGAACCAATAATGAGTTATGCTGTCCACGGCAAAGGCATTTTTTTTTTGAGTCGTCAAAGAAGATGAGGTACCAATGACTGAGTTTTAGGAATTTTTAAATAAAAATTTCACAAAATACTGTTAAATATGTATCTTTGACATGCTGAATTGCTTAAATAAAATATATAATTGCATATATTAACACAAATAATAAAAAAAAATACTTTTTTTGAACCTCTGAAACTCACATAACCCCTTAATGGCAGCATTATTTCGTTGGCGAAAAGCAAACTTTTGTTTAAATAATAAAAAAGTAAGGTTTCGTAAGGGTTTCTGAAAGGTTTGTTGTATTACATCTTCCTCTGCACAAAGTGATTTTAATGATAAAGAATATTTTAAAATTGTATTTTCGTTTCAAAAGCTGGCCACGAAAAAAATCAAAACCAAACGAAAACACCATTAATGTGAAAACATGTGGTATAGTAGCAGATGCATTCATTTTAAAAATTGGCATCACCATTCCTTGGAACGTTAGCTTTCAGTGTATGTCATTGTAAAATAATGTTCCTTATTACACTTCTGGGCTCGTCTATATTTTGCAATGTTTACATTTTTTTAAAACTAATGAAATGCATCAAAAGTTATATTTCTTCTTACGTGTTGTGAATGTTATTGTTTTATGTACGGACATAATAATGTATTTGTTTTAAGTGTACACAAGGAGAACAAAATCAATGAAAATGGATAATTTTATAGAAAAAGCTATTTATTAGATATCGCAACACAATTCGTTTGATATTGTGCAGTTTAAGGTAAGTGCATTCGCATCAAACAAGTCTGTAAGTTATTTATTTTAGCAAGAAATAATGACTCAGCGCCGGAAATGTTTTTCCATATCAGTTTTATGGGTTCAGATTAAGTGAATACGGAATGCTTACGCATTTTGCTTGTTATCGATGTATTGTTTCCCCCCTGGTTACATATAATTTAACATTAGTTCTCTTATTATATTTATACGCGTTTTTTTAATAATCGCGTGGCTTATAAAAATTGCTGTACCATAACATTTTGTCACATACACGTTGAAAAACTTTAAGCTTCTGTTGTAGCCTAAATAAATTTCTCCGTCTTTTATCGATCTGTCGGGCGGGAAGTTGCACTTATGCGTAGCGATCACCGTTCTGCATAACTGCTTTTGATCAAAGTACTTTGGTTGCGGGCTTGTTATATTTAAGCTATTGAATAGCTTAAGTTTCGGTAAACCTATAACTCGCTAAAATACCAACGTGTTTGCGTCATAAGTTCGGGTGTTTAGACCTACTGTAGTTCACTACTTTGCTGGAACGCTCTTATGTGCAGGTGCTCATATATTAGAGACGTTAAATCCTAAAACTAATTTTGTGCAATAGTATTGTCCGACCAATTTTCAAAATTTTGTTCATTAAACAGGTGTATCGTCTTATTAGACGTTACTTTTTTGTTGAGACACCCTATGTATAAAGTTGCCTTATATTAATGTAAACCTAGATATACACACCGTCTATGCCATAGCTTATCTGAGAAGGGAAATTCCTCCTCAAGGGTATTGTAGCATCAAAGGACTGCACACGCAGCTCGCCAAGTGTGATAGACGAAATGAGTTCAGTTCGCAGATCGTATCTACTCTGCAAGGGCGTTAGGCGAGTTGCTTTGCGTGTGTCCTTTGAGTTTATTATTGTTATTGTAGTTTATTATTATAAATCTAGTGTTAGATTTTTGTGTTAATATTAAGGAATATAACGTACTGGAAAACAACGTGGTTCTAATTGTCATACCACAAATGTAAGTTATTTCATAATCCATTTTTGTTTGAATTTTGCTGTAGAAACTATGAACTTGACGTTTCTTCTGTTTATTTTAGATCCCAGAACTTTTTATGGGGCAAAAGATTTTGAACTTAACTCTCCTTTTAATTGTTTTTTTGTATGCCACAAGCACAGAACATGCACATCTTGTGGGTTCGGGAACACTAAAAGTTGATGGAATAAAGCACTAAGACCTTCACAAAATATTTAGATTCTGACCTCCTTAAGTTTTTAGTATTTCTTTATTTAACGTACGATTTTACAATCAAAACATTTTGGAATTAACTTACAATAAGACATTTATAGATATGTATTTATAAAATATAATAAGTAGCAATAAATTAATTGCTTAGTAATAGAATTTAACATGTTTTGAAAAATAGTTCTGCGCAAATATATATATATCACTAAAGTGTCTTTGGATACCATTATAATGAAGTGACACAGTAGGGAAATGAAGGATTAAGGAAAGGAAGAAACTGATGCACGTTGGTTTTAAATGTCTGTAAACTATAATGTGTAGTCCCAATATAGGTTTAAGGGTGAACGGATGTGCATTCCTACTCCATTGTGAGTATTGCGGTTGAACTGCTGTAAGGGTGGAATGCAACTGGCTATTTCGTTTGAGCACTTAGGTGGAAGTAGATAAAACAACGATAAGCAAGAGCCATTACGACGATGACTAAGAGAGTCAAGTGATTTCGTGATGTCTGAAATTTAAGGTGAAATGTTTCTTGCATCGCTTAAGGAAAACCAAGACATTTCGCAGCGTTCTTGGCGACATCGAAGTGTGGTCATTCCAACGAAGGTTGTCATTAACACACATATCGAAAATGGACAGTTTTTCGATTTCAGCGATGCAAGTGCCATTCATGGATAATGTCAGAGAATAAGGTTTTCGCTTCAATGACAGCAGACAGCATTGCGTTTTCGAAACATTTAATTCCACTCTTTTGGTTTTACCCCATTAAAGTATGCTGTCGAGATCCGAATTTAACGAGCTTAACATACGTTGCCGTTCCAGTTAAACGCCCGAAGATGAGGGGCGTTGCCCATATATTATCCATATATTATGTTTTAATTCTTAACAACACATTAAACAAATGTTACAGAAGTTTTAAAAATGAAAAAAATTGTTTAACATAGAATTTAGAGAATATTCTCCTTAACATTTTACCTTTACAACGTTGTTGGCTATGCCCACTCTTTGATGGCGTTTAAAAAAAAACTCTATATGATTTTATTATAAACGGACGGACGAAAATTGTTAAAGTCTTAGGTTTTGATGCTGAACATAAATATATCGTTTGTTCAAAGGTAAAACTTATTAACTCATTAACAAAAGGAGATAATTCAATTTAAAAACAGCTTTAGGTTTCAAAATGCCAATTAGTGAGTATGTATTATAATTTTGTGTATCCTGTAAAAATTGTAAAGATGACAATTACGCCCGTTAATTTTTTGCTGCATTTTCTACAAAAGATAAATCTTAACACGTTTTCACCGAAAAAAAAGGAGCTTAACATTGGGGTTTTCTCCCAACCCGCTCTCTGGCTCTCAAATTTACGCACAAAATGTCCAACATCTGGTTGTTAAATTGCTTCCTCGCTCTCAATTCTCAGCAACCAACGTCACTTTTGACATATTCAGGTATGGTAGGTAAATTGGTATTTAGTATGTTCACAAACCGATTCTTACATGCAAACCCAGTTTCTTTCAAGATTATGTCTTAATCTTCTATTTAGCAGATTAAAATTTGTATGATAAATCTTAAGATTTAATATAATTCAATTATATTTATATTCGTATAAAACTCATTTTTACAAATTTTGTACTTAATGAGTTTTAACTTTGAACCGATGATATATACTTTTAGGGGTCTACGACGAATAATTTAGGATGTTACAAACCATATGTCAAAATTAATATACCCTTAGGATAGGGTACAAAAACTATTGGAAGCAATTGAAGCTATATATGTTGAGAGATTGGGAAGTATTTCAGAAATAAAAAAAATGTGTACAAAACGAAAAGGAAAACAAAATTGGAATAAAAAAGAGAAGATTTAAATAAAAACGTTGACCCAGAAGATTTCAGAATAGCTAATATTGAAACAGCACATATTGGAATAATATTCATTGAGAGCTAGAATTTTATTAAAAGAAATAGAATTAAATGTTTGAAAAGGATATGGGTAGTCCATACCCAATAAGGTACCAAATACAATTAACCCAAGAATTATTATACCAAATATGAAGATCAAAGGAGGAGGAGAAAAGTCAGGAGGTGCTACAAAAGCAAAGGCTTTATTAATAAATCTACTGAATGTATGAAGGATGGAACATGCTTAAAATGTGTGTGCAACCATAAAAGTAGCGAGTGTAACAAGGAAGCAATAAATGAATGTATAAATTTTGTCCGAGATAACGAAATACTTAACCTGGGACTGGACGAAAACCATACGGTACTAAGCAATGCATGCCCAGTTTATCTAAATGAACTGGATGCCAAAAAGAAACGAATTGGTTAATAGTAACTAGACACAATTGAAGGCATTTATTTGAGTATACATGGCTTATGCAATAATTTCACCGAACTAGAAATTTTAGCGGACCGAAAAGAGTAAGTGTTTTTGATTTTATTTGAAACACAACTTGTCGAACAAAGACTAATTCACAAAATAATTAATATAAAACCTAAAGGATATAGTGAGGTCTCATGTTTCTAGAACTCAGCACATGCCGGCGTTACCACAATCTACATTAAAAACAACTGGAAAATAACAAAGTTTTACGAAAAATCGTTATCAAAGATGGCTTTTAGTATGCAAATGAGAGTGCAACAGTATTATTTATTTATTATTTATTTTTATTTATTTATTTTTCATGATTCTTGACTTAACAAACATTGTATTTACTTAATCTACCATAACAATATTAAGTACAAGAATAGGTAGTGACATTTGTATTTGTGTATTAACAAATAGTGATAATGTCACTTCAGAAAAAATATCTTGGAAGTGTGGGGTGAATTGATTAATTAATTTTAAAAGAAAAACATTTTATGAATTTATACATATTTTTGCAGAAAATTAACAATAAAAAAGAAAGAAAACGTAAATTTAAAAGAACATTAATTTGTACATAAAACAGCAATAGAACAATGTAACGTACATGTTTAGACAACATATCAAGAACCCATATCTTTACGTATTTTAGGAATAGGGACAATGATCTTATTCCTCGGATATTTATAGGAAGTTGATTAAATAGTTTGCACGACACGATGGAGTAAAAGTTTTTGAATAGAGTAGTACGGAATAGAGGAATAATGACAGCATTAGTTGAATTGCTTCGCAAATTGCGATTGTTTGAAATAGGGCTCTGTAAATAGCCACCTCTCATAAAAAAAAATTTTGAAACTTTGAAATAGTACAAATGTTTTAGTGGCAGAATTTTCAATGCTCTGAACAAAACTATAGAAGGAGCTAAACGATTTACCCCACATACTTTTCTTATAGCACATTTTTGCAAAACAATCAATGGTTCAATCTTCGTTTGGTAAGCGCCACCCCAGCAACTTATTCCGTATTGTAGTTTTGATTGAAATATTCCATAATGTACTGTTTTCAAAGTATTTTTGTCACAGAATTGTCTAAGGCGATAAAAGCTTCGTACTGAAGATCGTAAATATTGTTTCAGAATCGAAATATGTTTGGACCAACTCATATTTTGTTCAAAAGTGATGCCTAAATATTTAAACTGATTAATTGTTTCAATTTTAAAACAGCATGTGTTACAAGATGCCTGCTCAAACAACATTGTCCTTGTGGCTTCTTCAGTACAGACACAATTTGACGCATTTGACCATTCGCAATTGTTTGCATGAAAAAAAATTTCGAAGCTTAGGGACTCTTGCACATTAAGACTGAAGTGAAGTAATTTCCTTTTATTGCTGACAACTAGTTTGTGTTCCGAAAACCACAATCCCAGGAGGTGAACATCATGGTTTATGTCCGCGCTTAAGTTAAGAGGACTATCCGAGCGGTATGCAATGCCCAGATCATCTGCAAAAGCTGTAACATTCCCTTTAAACGGTTGACTAAATAATGACTTGATGTAAATAAGAAACAATATTGGACCAAGGACTGATCCCTGGGGTACACCTAAGTTCATAGTTTTTGGTCTGCTAACAAAGTTACCTATTACAACTTTTTGAGTTCTATCCTTTAGGTAGGACTCAAACCAGTTGTGCATAGTGCAGTTTGTTAAGTAGAACTCTGTGGTTGACCATGTCAAAAGCTTTGGTAATGTCTACAAAAAGCCCGGCGCAACATTTTTTATCATCCAGAGCTTTATAAATAAAGGAGCAGAATTCCAAGAGGGCATCTTCTGTAGAAAGGCCTTCCCTAAAACCGAACTGAGCAGGACTTAGGAAATTAACTTTTGCCAGGTATCTCAAAACTCTATTCTTAATGGCTTTTTCAAAGACTTTAGAGACTGATGACAATAAAGAAATTGGCCTGTAACTGTTTTTGTCACTCTTACTACACATTAGCACATTTTAATTTGTCTGGGAAGACGCCGGTTGAAATACTTAAGTTAAAAACATAAGCTAATATGTTTACAACATTAAGTGCTATGCTCTTGAGGGTAGGGTTGGAAATTCCATCACAACCACAAGATCTTGAGCTGTTAAGGGAACAGATAATTTTATACAATTCTAAGCCTATTATTTCTTCATAAAAGAAGCTATTATTTATAGCAAAGTCGTTGACTAAATGGGACCTAACGCAGCCATTACAATATGTAGGAGACTCACTTGAAAAAGACATCAGACCAACGAAGAAAAGTAATCATTTAATATGTTTGATACTGTTGTAGGGTCATCAATAATAACACCATCATTACATAGACATATAGCTTTGGAGATATTGGGAGAGTTGCTATCAATGATACTATTTATAGCCTTCCATTCCTTTCTTGGATTACCAAGTGCGTTACGGACTTTAGAGTAGAAGTATCTATTTCGGCCTGTCCTTATATCGTTGTTTACTTCCTTACTCAATATTCTGAAACGATTTTTCAGCGCTGTATTAAGAGGATGTTTGGAGCACTTTTTTCTTAATTTATTTTTAAGCTTAATTTTTTTTAACACAGAATAAGTAATCCAAGGCTTTAACCTTTTTTCAGACTTTTTACGGACGATAAAATCAGAATCAGAAATGATAAAAATAGATCATAAGCCTTAGAAGCATTAACTTCCTCATATATTTCCTCCCAGGTTTCGGAACGTAGTTCAATATTAAGCAAGTCGAAGTTTACTTTCGTTACCGTAGATGACAAAGTATGCTTCGCGGGTTTCTTAGTATTTAACGTACTGAAGAGAATACCAGTCATACAGTGATCAGTAATGCGGAGATCAAAATTAATACCAGCACATTCGTTTACGGATATTTTTTTAAAACGTCCAAATACATGCTCAAGACAAGTGCCTGAAATTGGTCTAGTAATTTCGTTTATAAAAGGTGATAGACCATGCTCAGCCATTGTAGCAAGATAAATTTCCGTTAAAGTACTGGGAGTTAAAATGTCTATATTAAAATCACCCAGGAAAATAAGATTATCTACTTTTTCGTTTCTTAAGAGCACTGAAAATTCATTCAAAAACACTTGAATATCATAGAGGTGTAATCTGTATACACAAACAAATTTAAAAACATCATCACATAACTTGCAAGACAATTCAATTACATCCGCGCTCAACAAATTAAGACAATTTACTTTATAGCTACCAGAATCCAGGTAATCACTTACAAAAACTCCTACTCCACCTGCAGCATACTTTTCATTAGGGTTAATATACAAATTATAACCCGGAATATGATAATCCTCTTTTTCGCAATCAAAAATCCATATCTCGCTTACAAATATCAAATGGGGTAAGAATACAAGCGCTTCTAGATTGCACACTAACAAATCAAAATTTTGCCGCAAACTTCGAATGTTCTGATGCACAACAAAAAAAGAGTTACAATTATTTGAATTACAAAAAAATTGGTTATCATTAATGTTTACAATTGTATTAGGGGTTGGGTTGTTGCTCAAAAGATAATCATTGATATTCAAAAAAGACATACTAAATTATATTTAGGTGAAATAAAAGACAATTAGTCTTTCAGTGCTGAAAGATCAAGAAACGATCTAATAGCAACAACCCTACCCTTTTCAGCTTTTCTCATTAGAATCCGCGAATTTTTAAACCACAAATATTTGTAGTTTCTTTCAGCTTTAACTTTTTTAGCTTCCGTAAATAAAGCTCTAGTATAACTTGTGAAGCAATCATTTATGAAAACATCATTCTTCGTACCCTCAACAAATAAAGACGAATTTAGTTTCTTCATTGCAGTTTTCTTCGCTTTCATTACTCGTTCTTTTGCTGCCAATCCAGAGAATTCAACACAAATTTTATCACTTTGCTGGTTGTTGTTGTTGGTTTTCTTCCATAAGCGTTTGACGTAGCATTTCTGGATATCTGAAGATGACAGAGAGATATCCAACGCCTTGTTGAAAATTGTTTGAACGCATTCTTTTGCATTCGTATTGCTGACTCCAGGCACACCAGTGATCTCGATGACATTCTCAACGCTCTTCTGCTCTCTCCAATTCAGTTTGCTCTCCAGCGATGCAACTTTCGAATTAAGCTTCTCGTTCTCCTCTTTCAGCTGACTAATTGTGCTGAGAAAGTCACAGTTGATTTTCTTTAAACATATGATTTCTTCGTAAAGCATTTGCATTGTAACTGTGCCAACGCCGGACTGTTGTGGTAGATCATATGCTGTTGCTTGCCCTTCAATTGTCGTCTCAGTGGTGCTCTGTAGCCTAGCGACTGTTTGCTGATTCCGCTTTGGCTTCTGTTTCGCTACTACTACTGTTGCTGTCGATCGTGATGGTGACGATACGCTTTGTTGCTGTAGGGATTTACGACGAAGAGCCGTGCATTTGTCGCAACGATATGGAACACTGTGAGTGTTCATGTACTCTATATCCGACGGAGTTAGTTTCGCACACAAACAATGGAAATAGATATTGCAGTCGATGCAAGTGATTTTGGCTTCACATCCGCGATCTATTTTTTTATTGCAAATTTGACACTGCATTTTGATAAAGTTTTTATGCAAGAACTAAACGTAAATAATCAAAAAGTTTACACCCCACGAAACTTAGAGAAAAAACACGTCCGCTCTCTTCAAGAGTTCAAATGATGGGATATCCTCAAGCAGAGCTGCTATCAGAGAGAATGTAAATGATTTTATTCGTTGTGAATCTGTTTAAATTCTCTCGAATGCAGAGTTCTATTGCATGAATTTCGGAAATACGGAGCTGAATATATCCATACTAGCATTAAGGTTAGTTTTGGTGCGAGGTATACTCCCGCTCCAACTCCGTCATTCGTTTTAAATCCGTCCGTATACCATTTATAAGAATCCTTGACAAATGTTGGTTTGTTCTGTTTCCAGTTTAAGCGTTCTTTGAATGTAACCTTGAAGTTGTGTTGGAAGTTGTAACGTTGCAAGCATTTGTCCGTTAGATGTATTCCAAGTAGTTCGTGTTTTTTGAGTTCCTGTAAGATGAGTCACTGACTTATGCCCTTTTAACAAATTCAACATTTTATAACGGTGCAATTTTTCATTGTGAAGAAGGCAAATGCCTCCGATAAAATTATTGTTTTTTTTTTTAAATAAAAATAAAAGAATCTTAAAAACATAAGGAAAGGCTACAGTCCGCTTGGGGCGAACAGTATGATACCCTATCCTTATCCCTATGTACCCCAAAGAAAAAATTCATAAGGAAGATGATAGATAGCATTTTATTTCATTCTATGAAATTTATAGAAAAAAAAATATTTTTTTCAAAAAACGCCCCCAAAAAGTGGGCGTGGCCAAAAACTTTGTATGGGCGATATATTGGAAAAAATATTGGCTAAATATATTGTTAAACTTTTTTTTTCGATTTCTATGAAAATTTTCAAAGAAAACAGCATTTTAGTGAAAAACGCCCACAAAAAGTAGGCGTGGCAAAAAACTTTATATGACAAATTTATAAAGGTAGGCAGTACCAACATATATTGTGAAGGTTTTGCAACTTCATCTCTCTAACTCAAGCCTTAAAACGGTTTTTTCTAAATTGTGGGCGTGGCAGTGGGCGGTGGCAGTGCCTCCTAGCATAACTTTAAAGGCCTCAAAAGTTGATACGGACGGACGGACGGACGGAAATAGTCTTAGGATTTGGTCCTGATCATAAATATATATACTTTTATGGGTCTACGACGAATATTAAGGGGTGTTACAAACTATGTGTCAAAATTAATATACCTTAGGATAGGGTATAAATACAATATATTCAATTCTTCGTTTTTTGTATGTGTCATACGCATCTTTGTATACCCGAAAATACTTTATAGTACAAATGACCGATGAAACATCTATAGTTACTTTTAAAATTTTCAGATTAAAAGCCGATATCCATTCAAATTATAAGTTTTTATATTATTAAAACTCGAAATTTTTTAAAAGGGCATAAGTCCTAAATATATGAAAATTTAAATAAAATCGGTGAAATATAATCACAAGATTTGTAACTAAAAACTTATGTAAGGGCTCCAAGAATTAATCCTCATTTTTTGAAATAAGATTTTGCCGTTATGCGTAAGCACAGACCGTTTTTTTAATTTACGGAAAACTTGGTCATTGTGCATCAAGCCCTTTTACCAAATCACCATTAAAATGTACTTTGATGGTGGTGGCCAGTATTAGGAGGAGTTGAAGACAATCCCAGACTAATTTTGATATTATCTCAAAGGCGTTTATTGCAAGCAGAGCTGCTATCAGAGAGAATGTAAATGATTTTATTCGTTGTGAATCTGTTTAAATTCTCTCGAATGCAGAGTTCTATTGCATGAATTTCGGCCTGAAATACGGAGCTGAATATATCCATACTAGCATTAAGGTTAGTTTTGGTGCGAGGTATACTCCCGCTCCAACTCCGTCATTCGTTTTAAATCCGTCCGTATACCATATATAAGAATCCTTGACAAATGTTGGTTTGTTCTGTTTCCAGTTTAAGCGTTCTTTGAATGTAACCTTGAAGTTGTGTTGGAAGTTGTAACGTTGCAAGCATTTGTCCGTTAGATGTATTCCAAGTAGTTCGTGTTTTTTGAGTTCCTGTAAGATTGCAGGATGGACTAGATTGGAATTAGTTTCATCTTCTGTGATGAACGTGTAGGCATTTACTATAGCTTCTTTTATGAGTTCTAGATAAAGTGGTGGGATGCTAGGATAATCTCAAGTGCAACAGTCGGTGTTGTCTTTATTGCACCGGTTGTACACACACAGGCTAGTCTTTGTATTTTATTTAGTTTAGTCTGTGCAGACCTCTGTGTGGTTTTATACCACTAAGTGGGAGCTGCGTACGTGATAATAGGTCTAGTTATTGCCGTATGCATCCATAATGTCATTTCGGGGTTGAGTCCTCAGTTTTCACCAAGTAGACTTTTGCTGTTCATCAGTGAGATCCTGGCTTTGTCGATAGATTTGATAAGGTGAGAGTTTGATGTAAGTTTTTCCTCCAGTATGATTCCTAGATATTTAACTTCCGACGAAATCTCTATTGATTTACCAAAGAGTTTTGCCCTTTTTTAGTCTTTCTCGCATTCTTCTCTTGGTGAATGCAACTGTGGTGCTTTTCTTGGGATTGACCCTGAGGCCAACCTTTGTGCACCACTCAGCGACAAGGTTTAGAGCCCTCTGGAGGCGATTCGAGATTGTGTCTTCGAATTTGCCTCTGATTAAGATAGCTATGTCATCTGCGTATCCTTGGACATAAAAACCGTCGTTACTGAGAGGACTTCCCCCTGTGGGCAACCTTTAGTAGTAAGAACACTGAGTTTGTTGCACCCTAGTGAGGTGTTGATCGTTTTATCCTCTAGCATGCATTTTATCCATCTACAGGTAGTATTATCTACTCCCAGCTATCTACTCTGTATATCTGGGAAAAATCTGTGTTATCGAATGCTCCTTCAATGTCGAGGAAACAACCAACCGTTACCTTTTTGTCTCTGAGAGATTTTTCAATTCTTGTATTGAGATTTTGCAAAGCGTTAGTGGTTGATTCACCAAGTTGATAGGGATATTGATATATATGAAGAGGATTCGTTCGAAGTACATTATATCTTATATGTCTATCAATGATTTTTTCCATGGTTTTAAGGAAGAAGGAGGTAAGGCTGATCGGTCTATATGATTTTGGTAGTTCAGACGGTCTGCATCCCACCTTAGGTATACATCTAACAGTGACCTCCTTCCATCTGTGTGGTATGTATCCCCATGCATAGCTAGCCCTGAATAAGTTAATTAGTGCGGGTATCAATTGCGGGATGTCCTATTGTAGTAAGGCTGGAAAAATTCCGTTTTATTTTATTGAAGAGCTTTCTCGTTTCTTTTCTCAGATTTTCCATGAGTTCTTCACAGTAAATGTCCCAATCTGTGGATTTGGGTTGTCTGAATTTTCCAGAGAGAATGGTGCCTAATTTAAGGTCAAATAGAATATGGCGGTGGTCTGACATAGACGTCTCTGAAGAAACATGCCAGTTGCCTATAAACTTGTTTATAAATGATGTTTCTTTTCTTTTTAATACCATCACAGAGCAAAACACAAAACACTACGTTCTCTAAGTGTAAGCTCTCAGTATCGCTTTACGCAACGGTTGTTTGTTGCGCGACTAAGCTTCATCTACCGATCTTCATCTTATAGACTCTTTCAAGTAATTACAAATATAATTAATTTAAAGTTAGTGCATTAATGGACTTTTTAAAATCTGCTCGCGACAAGCAAAAATCAATTTCGTTGCAGAATTCATTAAATGTTCTTATGCACCTTGTAATAGGCTCATTATTACCATAATTGGTTCTATGCCTATCTGTATGAAATAAGCTTCTAACCCGCAGTGACCTTTGGGGAGCATATATATTTAAAAGAAAGATCAATTCTGGTGAATTAATATGATAATTAAGAATATCGCGAATAAACATGACGGAAGTTGCATCGCGTCTGAAACTTAAGGTTTGCAGACCAATTAAATTGCACCTTCTGCCATAATTAGGAAGCTCATCAAACATATTTAATTTACGAACCGTTATTTATTTAATTTTCGTGAAGTTTTTTTGGACTCTTTCGAATCTAAGTTCGTGAACTGCATATGGCGAATCCCAAATTACGGAACAATATTCTAAATAAGGTCTGACTAACGAGCAATAAATAATTTTAAGGCTATTTATATCTCTAAAGTCTTTACTATTACGTTTAAGGAAGCCTAACAATGAGTTAGACTTGGCAATGACATAATCATAATGAAAAAAGAAACTTAACTTATTGTCAAATATGACACCAAGATCTTTCACTTCATCAAAACGCTGAAGTCTAAGATCATTTATAAAATAATTATGCAAAATTGTAGTACTAATACGATATGCCGAAAAAACTTTACATTTAGAAATGTTAAGTTCCAAAGCATTACGATTGCACCACTCCGACAATCTATTAATATCTGACTGAAAACGAATGCAATCAGATACATTTTTTATCCGCGAAAATAATTTCAAATCATCGGCGAAAGTCAAAACATTACAAAATTGAAATATTTCATGAACATCATTTATAAATAATATAAATAGCAACGGGCCCAAATGACTGCCCTGTGGAACACCGGAAGTAACTTCTATAACGCGAGAAGTCAAACCATCGACTTTAACCATTTGCCTTCTATTAGTCAGGTAATTACGAAACCATTTTAGCATTGATGAATGAAAACCCAAAGACTTTAGCTTAGCCAAAAGAAGTGTGTGATGCACCCTGTCAAACGCTTTCGTAAAGTCAGTATAAAGAACATCAACTTGTAATCGTTCATCAAAACTATTAAATATATAATTAGTCAACAAAGCCAAATTAGTAGCACATGATCTACCACGAACAAAGCCATGCTGACTATTTAAAATAATTTCTTTTACCGCGAAAAAGAGTTTGTCCTTAACAATACTTTCAAACAATTTTGGTATTGCAGAAAGCTTTGATATAGGCCGATAGTTTACTACTTTTTGCCTTAAACCGCTTTTATAAATAGGTGTTATGAACGAATATTTCCATTCATTTTAGAAGTTCCCAGTTACAAGAGACTGGTTAAAAATAATTTTAAGTGGATGAAAAACGGATGATAAACATTTTTTTAATATTACCACAGGAATCCCATCTGGGCCAGGGTTGCTATTTAAATTTAGTTTTTCTAACGTGTTTATTAAATCGTCATCCGAGAATTGCAACACACCGATGTCCAGAACTTCAGGAATCATAATGTTATGATTTCCCGTTACCTGCACATGCGACTTATTGTACACTGACTCAAAGAAATCAGCGAACAAATTACACGTACTTTTTAAATCTGTTGAACTTACATCTTCGAATTCCATTACCTTAGGAAAGGCTGTGGTATTTCTTTTCGAATTAATGTAATTCCAAAACGATTTGCTATTACGCTTCACCGACGATTCTACAGACAAGATATATTGCCTGTATAAAAACCGATTTAAAAATTCATATTCTTTCCTGAATCTCAAAAAAAGTTCACGGTTAGAATTAGTTTTATTTGATATATAACGAGAATAAGCTTTCCTTTTTACGTTACGTAAATTAACTAATCTTTTATTTGACCAAGGAATTTTAAACATTTTGTTAAGACGCGTTTTTGGTACAAATAATTCAAAACCAGATTTGATCTTATCCAAAAATATATCATAGTTACCTTTTAAATTGGGGGATTTCAGCAGTTCATCCCAATCAAAACCACTCAAATATTCCTGTAAAGCAACGAAATTGGTTTTCGAAAAGTTATAAGACAACGCGGAATTAATATTATTTAAATCACTGGAGTAATTAAGAAAATTAATCTCCAAAAGTAAGGCTTGGTGATGCATTTTATTGGAATCTATAAGATCCAGAGCTTCACTTATAGTATAATTAATTTCATTATTAAGAAAAACTAAGTCCAATATTCTATTAATAGAGTTCGGAAAATGGTTTACTTGAAATAAATCCAAAGAAAGAAGACCATCGACAACTATTTGTTCAACCTCATGGTTGACGTTATATGGTATTAAATTCTTATCACCATCCACATTCCTCCAATATAAAGGGTGATTTTTTAGCTGGTTTGGTTTTGGCAACACTGGTTTTGACAGCTGACGTGTGTTTAGTACCTTGTGTCACTGTCAAACAGCTTCAGTTTGGTTTGCAATTTAACCATGGATCGTCTTACAAATGAACAACGCTTGCAAATTATTGAATTTTACTATCAAAATTCGTGCTCGGTTCGAAATGTTCATCGCGCGCTGCTTCCATTTTATGATCGGCATTCTCGACCTTCTGAGCAGTCTATTCGGAAGATTGTGACCAAATTTCGCACCAAATTTACTTTGTTGGACATTAAACCACCAACACGTTTACGTACTGTGCGTATTGAAGAAAATATTGCGGCCGTATCAGCTAGTGTGACAGAAGACCGCGAAATGTCGATTCGTCGCCGTTCCCAGCAGTTAGGCCTTTGTTACAGCACTACGTGGAAAATTTTGCGGAAGGATTTGGGCGTAAAGCCTTTTAAGATACAGCTGGTGCAAGAACTAAAGCCAGCCGACCTACCACAACGCCGAATTTTTGGTGAATGGGCTCTTGGAAAGCTGGCCGAGGATCCGCTTTTTTATCGAAAAATTGTGTTCAGCGATGAGGCTCATTTTTGGTTGAATGGGTACGTAAATAAGCAAAATTGCCGCATTTGGAGTGAAGATCAGCCAGAAGCATTGCAACAGCTACCAATGCATCCCGAAAAAGCCACTGTTTGGTGCGGTTTATGGGCCGGCGGCATTATTGGGCCATATTTCTTCAAAGATGATGCGAATCGCAGCGTTACTGTCAATGGTGAACGCTACCGAGCGATGATAACAAACTTTTTTTTGCCCAAAATGGAAGTTCTTGACTTGCATGATATGTGGTTTCAACAAGACGGTGCCACATGCCACACAGCACGCGAAACAATGGCGCAATTGCGAGGCGAGTTTGGTGAACAGTTAATTTCACGTTTCGGGCCGGTCAATTGGCCGCCTAGATCGTGCGATTTGACACCATTAGATTATTTTTTGTGGGGGTATGCAAGGCTAATGTGTATAGGGACAAGCCCGCTTCGATTGACGCACTGGAAGCCAACATCCATGCATTCATTCGTGAGATACCGGCCGATGTGTGAAAGAGTATGCCAAAATTGGACTCAGCGGATGGGCTACCTGAGACGCAGCCGCGGTCAACATTTGCATGAAATTATCTTTAAACATTAAATTGCAAGGTTCAAACTATCGATTCAAATAAATATTTCATTCATTTTCTCGAATTTTTTGTGTTTTTTTTTTAAAAAAAAGTTCTAAACCTCTTAAAAAATCACCCTTTACATTACCAATATTGAAGTCACCCAATACACAAGGTAATTGAGTGGCAGCAAGATTACTAACGACACTACTTATGTTTTGAATGTGTTTTTCATACACATTGGCAACACTGTTTGGTGGAACGTAGGAGACAAAAATAAATAACTGATAACGAACATCATTAACGAAATCAATACACACACACATCTGTTCCACTTCAACCGAACAATATGTACCAATGTCATATGCCTACTATGAAGACGAGAAGAGACAGCTATTAAAACTCCCCCGCCTCGCTCGCTGCTTGTTCGGCAACGATCATTTCGGTAAACGACATATGTTGAATCGAAGATCTCCGTAGAAAAAATGTGTGGGTGCAGCCATGTCTCCGTTAAAACAATGACATCATATTGATGGTCAGAGAGCGCAACAAAAATCTCTTTTGTTTTCGTTCTCATACCACCCATATTTTGATAATAAAGCGAATAATTTAAAACGGAGGTGCATTGCTGTTGCAGCTGATCAGTGTTTATGTTTTGACTTCTGCGATGGGCAATGCAACTCCGTTTTTTGGCAAAAATTTTTTTACACGAATTCCCGACGGCCATACCGAAGAATTTAATGCGCGCGCGAAGAATTCTTGCGGCAATTTAATTTTAAAATTAATAAAATTTAATTTGGTCAAGTCAGCAGTTGACTTGACTAATTTATTACAATTAACACGGCCATCCGGTATGGCTAACTTTGTTGAAATGTAATTTGTCAGTGCCTTTTCCGTCGTGTCAACGCGAAAACCAGCGGCATGCAGTTCAGCTGGAGGAGCTGCAACAAAATCGAGTGCGGAGTTATTATTGCCGATTATAGGCTTAATTTTATTAACGCGCTTTTTGTTTTTCCGCGATTTTTTACGCGACACTTTGCTCCATTCGGTGCCTCCATTTTCTATCACGACCGGCGCGTTATCACATACGGGGGTATCATTAACAGACACTCCCGTTTCGGATATAATAGATTTTTTACCCATCGGCAAATGAGTATCGGAAAGCGAAGGCACTGAACTACATTTCAATTCGCGTAGTTCAGATTTAATCAAACTCAGCTCATTTGTTAATGCGCTGAGCTTAGTGATTAAACCCAAAAATGGCATCCCATTGCAGATTTTGCACTTGTAGCGAAGTCCCTCACTTGTCTTCATGAGCTGGAGGGCTGCTCCGGAAAGCATCACAAAATGGGTGTGGAATTTCCTGGAACATATCCCTCCGCAGCTAACGAAGTCACCAGACATTATGCCAGTATTGCATTCACCACAATTTTCAACCATTTTTAGCAATAAGACAAAATTTAAAATTGAAATCAAAAAATAACTACGGTAGTTAACAATTCACACGTCAATGCGGAGCAAAGGTTACGGTAGGAGCAAAGGTGTACTTAGGGTAAGATCTAACACTTCTGCCCTAATAATGTTTATAAAAGTGGGTTTGCTTCGCTGATTAATAATTTCTAAGTTTTAAAGATTAATAAATTCTAGTAAAGACTCACTCCGTTTGTTGATGTTTGAACTACCCCAGATTGTATGATGAGCGTTAGCGTCGCAGCCAACAATGAGTTGAGTTGTTGGACTACCACAGTAGTCCACAAGTCCCTTCAGTGGCAGGAAATCCATATCGTTTGAGTCACCTGGCAGGTAAGCATGAGCATATAATGGCTTCTGTCTTACCTGTATTGGTGTGTAGTTCAGCTTTGGCAGCTACCAGGTCTTTGTTTGTGTATTCTGGAATTGGAAAGAGTTTAGTATTCATATTGGTAAGTATACATGCTCTAGCTCTTCCAGGGTTAGTGGAATCGTATGATAGCTCACCTGAGAGTCCCTTTACCTGGTCCTTAAGTACATACGGTTCCTGGATAAAAGCGACAGGACATCCGAGGCAGCCTCGGCTTGCTGTAGATTCACTTGGATGCACCTTATTCCCTTGTTGGTGATTATAGAGTAGACCCGGCAGGATTGCCACTGTCTTGAGACAGCTCACATCTCAGGTCTTGGGGTTGCGTCTGATGTGCTTGGAATAGAGATAGTGTCTTCTAATGTCCCTGCATTAGAGCTTTTGTTGTCATCTTTTGTGCTGTTTGTGCCTCTGTTTGTGGTTAGCTGGTATTCCAATTAGGTAAATTGTGTTGCAGATTGTGCAACCAATATTTGAATGCTTCGTTCTTCGGAACGGTGGTTTGTCTCATTAATTGAGGTAGTCCTTTGATTCGGATCTGTATTTGTAAGAAATTAAGAAATTGCTTGCATCTGTTTTCCAGCAAGTATTTCTTGGATTTTTCGTCAATCGATTATGGTTTTACCTCCACTCCTTTCCTTAGAGACCCTGAGTACGCGCCAACTTGATGTGGAAATGCCAACATTTTGTTTGGCAATTCTAGACATCAAGACTTCCTTGGGCATTTCTCATCGTCCGGGGGAAAGGCTATGCATGTGTAAAATTTGGGAATTTCGCTCCCCTGAACATTACGGAGTTTGTCGTCTGGCCATGGTTTGATTTTTGCTACCGTCGACATGAGCCATTCTTTGATTTCTGTGTCGTGGCACGTTATCGATAACCGTCCATCTCTTGGTGTGCAGGCAACAGATTTAAGAGGACAGTTGTTATCGGCTTTGTCCACCTCGGTCAATAAGCGACCAATTATATCTGTTGCGCTCAGAGAGATTCATCCGGATGCATTTCATGCATGATCGCGACTTTACATTGGGTTAATGGGCCTTTGTATGACGTCCCTGATGTAGATGGTCCATTTGTATAGGTTTGTTTGTAGGTGAGGTGTTCTTCCTTGTAGGTGTGCTTTTTTAAAGCCCTAGATGAGGTCTGTGTTTTTTAGGCTTTTGTTCTTTGGGGGAATTATCGGCAGATCTGCTTCTTTTGGAGGTGCAGGGCTTGTCACTATATCTTACTGGATTCTGTGCTTTTGCAAGCATGATCTCTTCCTGCAATGTTTTTCGTGCTTCCTCCGGCGTCATGCCATCCCTAATCCGGGCTCCAATTCGTCTCTTTTGGGCCCCGGTGAAAGAAGAACTTTTCAGTTTGATCTTCTGACTTATTTTGCTTTTCCCGCTGTGCATCGCTTGGTATAAGTGTAACCTGAGCGTTATGCGTATCCGTCGTTGTGGATGTGCTGGTAGATGGTTTGACTGAGTATATAATCTCCATCTCCACAGGCGATCGAAGTAGAGCTTCTTCTTCTGACTCCGTAATTCTGTTTTTTTGTTTTTTGTTTGTTTTGTTTACTTGTTTTTTCCCACGAGTGAAGCGAGAATTGTTGGTCCGCATCCGCAGAGTTCCTATACGGTTGTAAGGCTATTTAGTACCAGATGGCGCCCGGTATCTTAACCCACCGTTTGCGACTGAAAGCAGTAAAAAAATTAAATAAAACACATATATTTTAATGGTAAAGAATATATAAGCGACTACGAAATTGTAAATAGTTTTAATAATTATTTTGTAAATAGTGTGAAAGAAATCATTTAATCAATCGAAATAAATGTAAAAAATAAAACCATAATAGACTTTCATGAGCTTAAGCTAGCTTAGTGAAATATCTAAATACTCGTAAACAGTATGACCATAATGGGATTATGCTCAGTTTCGTCAAATTTTCGTTGACTCGAGTGGGGTTAAGAGAGTGTAAATAAAATGGGACGTTCAGTACGGAAATTTGACAATTGAGACTAACGATTTATATTTTTACTTTACGTCACTTTATATTTACTTGGGGGCTGGAATTCGAAGATCCTCTTGGCTGGAGCGTTGCTGTCCATTCGCCCGATGTGGCCGAGCCAATGTAGTCGACGAGTTTTGGCTTTTCGGACTACATCCACATCTTGGTACAGCTCATAGAGTTCGCGGTTGTATCTTCTCCTCCATTCGCCCTCCTCGCACACAGGAAAATCCGTCGAAGGATTTTTCTTTCAAAGGATCCCAGTATTAACTCTCCTTTTCTGCTTATCGTCCAGCACTCGGCGCTGTATAGCAGAACTGGTAGGATAAGGGTTCTGTAGAGCATGCACTTCGTCCTTCGAGTTAGGAGTTTTGAACCCATTTGTTTTGCCAAAGCGAAGTAGCAGCGGTTTCCAGAAAATATAGCTATCCTAAACCAGACCACTTTGTATCAAACTCACCCAACTCTATACCTTCCAGAATATAGGCCTAGCGGATTGACTTTCATAGCTCACACACGCTTTATACAGGATATATCTTAAATGAAAGAAAGAGCTTCGAAAAACTGACTCATTACATGAAAATATTCAAACTCAACTCATTTAAAATTAGGTTAATTTGTGCATTCATATTTGAATGTAAAATATAAACATAAATACAAAAATTAGACTCAGAATAGATATTCGATTATTTCAGTCAAATAAAAACTAAATCCCTTGATAAAGTTGGAAAAACTCGACAACACATTATAAAATGTAATGAAATAGCTTTATTTACATTCAGGAATAACTATCTTATCTAAAACAAAAAATTGGTATGTACATTGATACCTACATAGAAAGTAAAATAATAAAAATATTGAAATGTTGATGAAATATCAAACTTGAAAATTGTGAAGCAAAATCAGTGTCTGAAATGTACATGGATTCTCAAGCAAAAAACAACTCAAACAAATAACATGAAGATTTATAATTCCTTTTAATTCACAGCTCGAGTCTTACCTTATTTCTCAAGCTTTATTAAACACTATCAAAAGAAAACACACTTCGCTTTTATAATCACTCCCTCCCCGGAGTTATCCTCTATGACTAAGTACTCATATAGGAGCTGAATAAGAACAGGATGAATAATTGCAATTTTTTAATAACTGTTTTAGAATTGTTTAAAGAATAGTTTAAAGTGCACATGCTATTTCTAATAAGTAGAGCCAATTTTAAGATTAACCTCGCAGTACTTTTTTTTTTTTTAATTTAATTTCTTATATAGAATAAACATACCACATAATAATTCTTAATATTTACCTTGAGAACATCACTTTGAATGATCATTTCAATGGGTGATCTAATCACTGTAACTTGTCGGCAGCAAGCCATATTTTCTTAATTTCACTCACATAAACTGTTGCACGATACACACTTGATACAAGAAATTAACACCTTTTAGCATCTCAATTTAAAAGAATCGATTTGAAGTGTATCTACTGAATTTACTAATAATTTCTACATATGCAAATAAAATAAAAAAATAAAAAGCGACAACTATAGAGAATAGTTTAATCTATTTTTAAAATAAAAACGCATGCCTGCCCCTAAAATACGCATACAATAACTTCCTACATTAAACTATATATGTCAATTATTTTGACTTAAAATGGAATAATTAAGAATTTGTTACCAAAATGCGTCACCCTATTCACAATTACTATGAAGATTTGATCTACAGTTGATCTGCCGAGCGGGAAGCCACACTGGTACGTGCCGATTAGTATGTCGCAGAAAGGTTTGAGACGTTCACACAGTACGTTGGATAGCATTTTATATGCGACATTAAGCAGGGATATGCCTCGATAGTTCTTGCAAGACATAGGATCGCCTTTCTTATAGATGGGACATATGGAGCTGATGGTTCAGTCATCGGGCATGCTATCCTCCACACAAACTTGATTGATGATTTGGTGCAGGCGCCCTACTATAACATCACCTTCGTATATGAAAAGCTCTTCAGGCGGCCTTGTTGTTCTTTAGCTTTTTTATAGCTAAGACAACCTCTTCTATATGTTCTGGGTTCTCTTCTTGCCCCATCACTCTCTCTACATTTTGCCCGTTTAGCAGCTGCTGGAAGGGCTACATCTACTATTCCCTGCGCGTAGGTGATTATTTCCCATCGCTGTTGTGAAGAGCCTGCGTTCCGGTCTTAAAGACAGCAGCCAGTTGCTTGGCTTTCTTATAAAACTTCCGGATGTTGTTTCGGTCGGAAGAGCTTCGATCTCATTGAGCTGGGAGACTGTGTGTTCTCTTTTTTTCCTACGTAGGATCTTTTTCTCCTCCCTTCTCCTGGTTCGGTACTCATCCCTTGCTACCCTTGTTTTCCTTTGCAGCGTTCTAATCTGTTCATATGCTGTCACCTTTTTCCGGTATACGTATACATCATAATACCACGGGCTTTTTCTCTGGGGTGGCTGGCATTCTAGGGTGGTTTCGGCTACCTCCTTGATGATGTCGCCATATTGAGACCACTGGTTGTTGGCGTCTGTGATAGGTGAATGCACAGTGGAGAGGTTCTCACTCTGGCGCTCTTTGTAGGCTCTGGCAACTCAAGATGTGCTAAGGCTTCCAACGTCGAATTTCTTCTTCTGGGCAGTTCACAGCTTCTTCTTGTTGGACAGTCGAGCTCTAAATCTATTTACAACAAGAAAATGGTCAGAGTCGACGTTTGCCCCTCGGTAAGTGTTCACGTTCAAGATGTTGCATGCGTGCCTCGCATCGATCAGCACATGGTCGATTTGGTTGGCAGTTCGACCGTCTGGAGGGTGCCAGGTTGCAACTAATCCGCCGAAGATGTTAGTACAATACACGGAGGACGGAGTACAATTTTTACTCCGGGCAGGCTCCGTAAGCTCCGTTGGAGAGGTCATAGAATTCCTCCCTGATAGGGTGTGTACACATTTGGCTAATGTTTTGGAATCTAGCTCTGATGCGGATCTCAACCAGGCGATAACTTATCGGCTTGAAGTCCATTACTTTAACACATGCAATCTTTTGTTACAGCTGTAATAAATGTCGCTACCGCGAAAGGACAGACTCAAGTTTTTGAATTGCACCTGGATGCAGTAGCACTCGCATGTCCGTTAACGTGCCTGGTCTGGTTGCAGTTTGAGGGAAATTGTTATCCGAGGCTATCCCTGTCTCTCTCTCTCATATTTTTTCACATGGTCGGGAAGTTACCCCGACGGCATAACCCCCAACCTGAAGGGCCAGGCCCTGGTTTTGATACAAGGACAGCAGGCCGGAAATTCCGGTGCCAGTAACCCACTTAGGGTATGTGAGTGATGCCGTTGGCCCATCAAGGGCTAATCCGCCACCAACTCTTTTCCAACACCCTGGCTTAGTATTGGAGATCCCTATAGAACTGTGCTTCAAATAAGTCGAACCAGCTCATATAGGGAAATCACTTGTTCCACTTAACTGGAACTGTGGACGCCGCCGTTTATCCATCCGTAGAATTCGTCCGCCGCCGCGGTGCGCTGTCCGGAAACAGGAGAAGTGCCTTAGTGAGTGGTACTCCTCTCCCCCTCTCTTGTTAGCTGCCAACAATGACCTTCCACAGGGATTGGTAACCCCATCTCCAGTCGAGGTACTAGGCACCCAGCAGTCGCCATGCGAAAGTGAGAAGTAGGAGTTGATGGTTCTATGCTAAAGTGAGAACGCTTGTGTTCTCATATAATCGCATTCACCATCCTTTTGACCGCCTTCAATAAAATAAGCCTAACAGTAATAACGGATAATTGAAATACTTTAGGGCAGACAAAGCTTATGATAGTGAATAATTCACTCTTAACGGGAGTTTCCAGGAATAATTCTATGGTTTACACCAGTTGAAGAAGTTGCAAATACCAATAAAAGTGAAGAACAATGAAAAAAATATCGAGACGGTGGTAAAGCAAAAATTGATCGTGTATTTTGAAAACAACTATATTCTATCGATACATCAGTCTGGATATGGGAAAAATTATTCATGTAGCAGTTAACCACATTGTAAACGAATGGAAGGGTAGCGGATCGAAAACAAAATATTAGCACTTTTCTCAGATTTTAAAGGTTGAGGTTGAACAGGGAGTTCCGCAAGTCTCGATTCTAGGAGCGTTACTTTTTATCCTTTACATAAATGACATGCATTGATTATATACAATTTTTTATACGCTGATGATACACTGATTTATGCGAGGGAAATAACGTCGAACAGTGCAGAAATAAGTTAAAACACTATATATAAATTAACTGAATAGTTAAACATGAAAATATACGAAAAAAAAAATTAAATTAATGGAGGTAAAACAGACAAACATAAAAAGCAGCTTGTTTTGCCTGCTGTCCTAGGCTAGATAAGAACTTAGTATCTCATATGACTGCCTTGGAATGGCCAATTTAAGCTTAGTTTTAATCCCGTATGCCATACTTTATTAAAAGCATGGGAGACGTGAAGAAAAATGCTGGAGCAATTTTTTTCTCTTTGTGGAGTTGATATTCACACCGAGGTAGATAAATTTCTTAACTACCTCGAAGTTGCTGCTATCAGCAGTGACATTTTGTCCTAGTCGGTGGACAGATGCTTGTTTGTTTGTTGATAGAATGTATTAAGTCTTGTCCACATTTACTGCAAGTCCAACCAACTTCGAATGTTCTTCAATAGCCGTGAAAGCCTCTACCAGGGCATGTTGGGGGCGTCCGATGTTGTCAATATCGTCCGCATATCCTAGCAGCTGGACGGATCTGTTGAAGATAGTGCCTTCCGTGCTGACACCTGCCCTCCAGGAACAAGATTGAAGAAGATAGCTCATCACCTAGCCGCTGCTGCCAAACTGCAGACTGCACCGTGTATTCTCTAGCGTCACTCGACACAGTTTGCTAAGTTTGGCCGGGATCCCGAATTCGGCCATATGCGGCTTTAAAGTCGATAAAGAGATGGTGAGTCTCGACTTGAAATTCGTTGGTCTTTTCCAGGATTTGCTTTAGCGTGAAAATTTGTTTTCAATGTAAATTTTTCTTCTAAATTTTGGCGTTTTTGGCTTTTTATGCTCTTCATAGCTCTCCAGAGCGAGTAGTTCGAACTCTTATCCGCAGTGAGACCTTCAAGATATGAAGAGATTTCGTGATTTTTAAAGTCCTCAATCTTTTTCTTTACAGTGCTACATAGATTATTCAATATTGTTTTATGCTGCCAGATTGTTGCAAATTTTTACGCGATTTTCTTTTTTCTTTTACTAATTCTATTCTTTCCCATAAAATCCTATCTTTTGATGTAAGACATCTAGAATCCCAGAAAGTGTGTTTTGCATTAAAATAGCCACCTAGAAGAAATTTTGACCGCCGTTAGCCGTTAGCATTCCATGTTAGTATTTTTAATTTGGTAGGGTCTATCCTAATTAAGTTGTATGATGCGTTCCTCGAAAAAAAAACAAAAGGAGAAAACAAACGAAATTAATTTGTAAATTAAAACAAATAGGCAAGGAATGTAAACAAATTGAGCGTATAAAAGCGCGATGCCCAAAGAGAATTAAGAAGTTTCTTGTGACAAAAATCGTAGAGTATGAAACCTGACAAAGCAAAAAAAGAACCTAGCAAATATTTAACACCTTTAAACTGCCCCACCAGTGTGCATGCAAATCCGTGGGTTGACACGGCTGGAGAACACCGGTGTCATAAAAGTAAGATCAATCAAGAACTTATATCAGGAGCATGCACTTGTTGAACTATGGATCTACGTTAATGGCTGTGATCCTGGAACGAGCAGAAATGCATGTTTGTTGGTGGAGATTTGAATGGACATGTCGGGAAGTCTAACGAAGACTATGAAGACTGCCATGGAGGACTAGGATATGGCACCAGGAATTCTTATGGTGAAGATATCCTAAGTCATGTGCAACTCATAAGTCAACATGAAAAATTGCCTCCGTAATAACACCAACGAAGTAGTTGAGAATGAAAAGTGCAGCGCACAAGATATGTGGGATTCGCTACAACGAGCCTGCTTAGAGAAAGCTAAAGTACTGCTTGGAGCCTCGAAGGGTCAGTGCCAGAACGGAAAGGAAACTTGGTGGTGGACAAAGGAAGTTCAAGCGGCAATAAAGGAAAAGAAAGTGGCTTTCAAAGCTTGATCAAATTGTCCCTCTAATAATAAAGTTGAAAAAGCTCGCCTTAAAGTGGAATACAGACGTTGCAAAAGTATCGCGAAGAAAAAGTGTGCCCAAATTCAAGCTTAGTGTATGGAGAGTCTGTATCAGGAGCTGGAGAAGGTATCTTCTTCGCCTGCTGATAGGAACCAGGTAACCCACGAGCTTCGACAAAACACGAACAAAGGAACAAAAATGTTCAAGCCGAAGTTCATTAACAATGCTCAAGGCCAACTACTTGTGGACGACGAAACAATTTTACACAGGTGACGAGAGTATTGCGAGCAACATTTAATCGAACAGTTTTCCCGGCTATATTTTCCAGGAGCCGCCCCCAACAATGAATAAGTGACCGATATAACAGTCGAAGAAGTTGGGAAAGCGGTCAAGAACTCCAAGAAGAGAAAAGAAGTTGGGCCGGATGAGAAACGCAGTGAGTTCTGGAAAAAGATGGGAGACATCGGGCTCAGATGGCTCATGATTCTTATCTCCAAACTCAGGAGAGGTGATCCAATGTCCAATCAGTGGAGGGAAGTTATCTTATTCCTTTGCACAAAGGAAAGGGAGATACGCGACGAAAATGTGATAATTACCGTTCAATTAAGTTAATGTCAGACACCATGAAGATTGTTGAGCGGGTATTAGATGGCCGACTAATACGGCTGTCTGAAGACCAGTGCGGCTTGAAGCTTGATCGAATTAGAAGCCTTCACGAATTAGGAAGCCTTCACGTCAAAGAACCCATCTCGAAAAAATTGGAGCACGACCGACTCAGTTGGTATGGTCATGTTCAAAGGAGGGATTCTACGAACCCCGTCAAAAAGGCAATGGCAATCAACGTGGATCACACAAATGCAGAAACACCAGCATTTGATTGGCCTTAATGATGAAGTGATCCAAAATCGGGATGCGTACAGATATTTTTTGAGATCGAACCGGCGAACTCCAAAGGCGGACCAGTAGGAATGCAATTCTGGGAATTGTATTTTTAGTTTATTGCAATAGTCCGGAGACGGTGTCCAAAAAAATGGGACCGTCCTTCGGAAGAAAATTTCAAAGAATAATTTTCGCAATGTTTCTAAAAGTCCTTAACTTTTTGTTGGGTTAATAAAATCACATAGAATTATTAACATTTTCTGCGCAATTAAAATGGGTTTACTGCAAGCGACTTGTTGAATTAATTCTACCTTGCCATCAGGTGCGACGGGAAAAGGGATTACTACAAATGTACCACAGCAGCTAATAATTGCAGTCGCCTTTTCGTTAATAAAAAAGCTAAAATGCGTATTGAATGAATGAATGTATACTATTTGAATTTGTAACGAGAGGTGACTTATGTTTTGGGCATAAAAATACTAATCAAATTTACAACATGAATGGGAAGTGTCTCAAATTCCTATTTTTTCTTTCCCAAATATATGGTTGATGTTTTTGAATCATCAAATTTATCAATAACGAACGCGCTATATTCAATAACTGATTAGATAAAGTTAGTCACAAAATAGAGTATCTTATCTCTATAAACGTTTGATAAATCGGTATCGGTTTTTAATGCATAATAATAATAACACAATAGTATCGGTTTAAAAGAGAAAAGAACGTATTTCCACTAAATGTTGAATTGTTTATGCCACAAATAGTGAAGTTTTTTTTTTATTTATAGTACGAGTATGGTTGTGTATTTTTTCTTAAGTTTTACTAAGTGAAAAAATTAAAGAGAACAATAATATTCGTTATAAAATTTGTAAGAGCCCTTGTGTGTGAAAACCACACCCTTTTAGCAATTTAGGCATGTTTTTTATAAAACATAAATTTGTATGTATGTATTTGTAATGTGAAACGTCCCAGCGGGAAAAAGATTCGTCCGATATGCATTCTGAAGCAATCCTAGGAAGCAAAGAATGCATTTCCCTAGGTTGCGCCTATAATTTCCTTTTTGTTAAGGCATGTCCGCGGACGGAAGCAATAGAAAACTGGTTTTTAAAATATCTAGAACAGAATGAATCTGGCAAGACGTATCTAGAATGCATCCAAAGGATGAATCCAGAATGTATTGTGAGGATGAACTTAGAATAAAATTCAAGAGAAATTAAACAGCGAAATACAGTGACTAATAAGTGCATTTTATTAAATAATATTTTTTTTTAATTCATAAAATTTATAAACTTACAATATTGAAAATAATATCTTAATTGTCAGCTGCTTCTCCCTTGGCAGGATCTATAGAAAAATTAAAACATATTTTGAAATCAACTTATGGTGCACAGAAAAGTTCGGAAATTTGTCGTATTTTGTTTACTATTGTCTAATCAGAATAGAGTAATAAATGGTAGATAGAGAGCTTCTTTCGATTGACGGTAAATATATTGAAATTTATCCAGTAGTTATAGTGTTTTTGCAAAACACTAATGATATTGCTCTCTGATATATGGATATTTATCATACAAGCAACGGTAACACCGTAAGAGCTTTAAAGAGGGACCGAGCCTTTGCAACTAGACCTTTCCTGTACTGACATTTTTTGTTGAATAGGGAGAATGTTTTGACATTGACAGGTTATTGGATAAAGGGTGCGTTCACCATTGAAGTTCAAAGTGTTCAAGTCCCAATTGGAAAACTCTTTTGTTTGGTTTTGTCCTCTTTAAATACAAAACCAACTAAGCAAACTGTTCTTAAATTGCCGTCCAAATCCATAATACCAAATCAAAATATATAACTTGTTACAACCTTATAATTTTCTATTTAACGTTGCAAAAAATGAACAATCAATTTGGATAACTATCGTTTTATGGTACTGAAACCGGAAATTCATCAAAAATCTCACTTCTTTGATTTGGTGAATCAGAAAATGTTTGTTAAAATTTGATAGTTTAAATTTGGTTTCCCTCTCTTTTGCAGCAATATTCATCTTTTACACTAGCTTTATCTCACCCCATTTACGCTCTTTGATAATGATCTTCTCATTCTCCTCAAAAATTGTTATCCTTTGTTATTTTCAATCCTTCACAGTTTAAATAATTTTTATATCTTCTCTATTTCAGGTGACTTTCCGATATTAACGATTTATTAAGGCGTTATTAGTTACTTCTACTTCAAAGAAAATCATGTCTATTTCCGACAAGGATTTTTTTCAGCTGGTATGTATTTTTTTGGATGTGCGATGTGTATAGCTTTTTCTCTCTAAAGTGTATATGAAAATAATTGACACGAAATAAAATCGAAATAAAATGCATTCGCATTGGCTAAAAACTAAATTAACGATACTGATCGAAGGCATGTGCTAAGTTGTCTCTTCTCATATTAATGGTTTAGTTAATAAAAGAAGTGAATTACTAGATTTTCTATATGATTGCAACCCTATTATCTTTTTCGCCTCATTATATGGTAATGCAGAGCTGAAAAGCACTGAAATACATTTAAATACAGACAGTTATGCCATGTGTTGTAGTAACAGTAACTGGTCCTTGTATTTAAAAAAAAGTACTGTGTGGTACATAGTATTTCAAAATCACTAAGTACTTAAAATACTAGGTACATTTTCAAGCACTTTCCAACTAAATTAAATTCCCAACTTGGTAAATGTAATTAGTAGAAAGTACTAGAAATGGTAATTTTCGAATAACAAATATTATGTATATTTTGTTTTTTATACTAACAAAATATATCTGCAATGCTAGACATTTCAGTCACTAGCTGCAGTTAGATAGCATAATATTGAGCACATAGTAGAGTTTCCATTTTTATATCTGTTGCAGCTCTATCATACTAAACAAATTAAATCTAAAAATAAAATTTATTTGGGGATTTTTACGTTCAATTCTAAAAGCCTATAATAAGTATTCACTTTGACGCCGAATCTTCTGCTAATATTTCAATATAATAAATAGCTGTAGTTATCAATACAAAAAAGAAGGTGTATCTTTATTAGTTCGAATATAAAAATGATTCATTTCTTTTTGGATTATCAATGATTTTACAGTGGATCGTAGATGATGATTACATGGATCGTAGATGAAAATTGTTTTCCTTATAACACTTGGGGCATCTGGTGGTATATAGTAAAAACAGTTTCCAGATCACAAATCGTAAATAGTTAGATCATGTGTATTTGTTGTAGTGCATACAAATTTAAGATCCGTATAGATAATTTCTGCTAATAGAAAAAAAGCTTATGGCACACCTTTAGGGGCTAGTCATAGCTGTCATTCAAATGCATTATTTAAACAAATCAGTGGAATATATATTTAATTTTTTTGACAAGTCAGTTATAGAAATCATTGAAAAATTGCTGTCAGTGAAAGGCCACTGGAACAGGTTTTAAGGTTAGAGTTATCATTGGGCCTGCGTACTCTCTTTCTATTCTCGTCTGTCAGTTTTTCTTTCGATTTGAAACTAATACATACATTAGTATAGTACTTGACACTTCTCGTATACATTCATACATAACTTTTTCTGCAAAATGTATAACATAATGAAAAGATGTTCATGTATACATTTTATTCCACCAAAATTATTCCGCGTACGCTTGAAGTAAAGATGAAAACCGATTTTCCCCCGGAGGAATTCATATCGTGTACGCAGGCCCATTGAAAGCAAAACTGTCATGAGAATAGAAAGAGAATCGAACACATCAGTGAAACGATGTGTTGAAAAAACTCATATCAGCTGTTCATTATTTACAGGGACGAAAATAAAATATTGTTTTCTCCTTTTCTGTAACTTGTGCCGATCATCCACTACGTTCCCAACTCATCAATTTCACGTTCAACGCATTCAATTCTAGTGTACGAGGCTCTCAACTTCGTTCAACCAACGCGTTGGAGATGGTTTTTTTTATCGTTTTATCAACGCGTTGTTCAACAAGTGTACGGGTAGTGGACGAGCTCTTGGATATGGTTGCGCATCGTATTGATCAACGAATTCAAAATAATAATGTGCAACACATTCCCCCCTATCTTGGTATCCGTTCCGAAAGGAAAACTCTCCGATTTTATATGAATCGGACAATTTTCCTTCATGGTAATTGTTCCCATCACCTGTTCGGAACATTTCTCCGACAAAACGTAACGCATACCGGCAGTATACATTTCAAAGCGATGAACTGCGTTTTTTACATCAGTTTTTGACAGCCACCTGTCAATTTCTCTCCGATTGTCTCCGACATATATTCATCGCGGAAATAACAAATACGTTCGGAAAACGGATACTGTGAATATAAATGAAGTCTTCGATTATATTTGCGTTGCGGAGAAAATTCCTCTCCGAACGGATAGTATTATAGGGGGGATTATCTGTTCAACGCGTTGCTCAATTTTTTTAATTCCTTTTAAGCGGCCACGTTTATTTTTTTCGAAACATTATCAAAACTGCAGCCCCGATTCTTTTCTTTTAAAATAAACTTCCCCGAATGAATCAAAATAAATTAAAATTAAATCTGACAATCAAAGGTGTGCTACAGCTGTCTATGTCAGTTGCTGAGTGTGTTAAACAGCGTTGCTCAACATTGGCCTAGTGTACGGGGGTATCAACGCGTGCGTCAACTCAATGCGTAACCTCATCGAAAATGTGGTTAAACAACTCAAGCAGCGGAGTTTCTCGCCAAAATGAAACTAGTTGATCAACAATTGAATGCGTTGATGAACTAGGTGTACGAGGCTATTCAACAATTAAATGAGTTGTTGAACTCATTGAACGGGGGTTGCAACGCGTTGAACATAAACATGGTGGAATTTTAACCGAATTGCGTTGCTCAACGCTAGCAACGTTAGTTTATGCACTAATGTACGAGTCGATGCATATATTTGAATTGAATAAAGAATTGAACAGAGTTAGTTGAATGAGTTCGGCATGTAGTGGACGACCGGCATTAGCCTCCAAAAGACGTATGTACTACATATTTTGATTTTTTATATGAGTGTTTTTTTTATTAAGAACAGTAACGGAAAATATAAAATATGTTTTATTTTCCATTTAGGGGGCCTGCTAACCGTCCCTTTTCCTTAACTCAACCCTCAAAAGATGTACAACTATGATTTTTTACACGGGGGTTGGTTCTTAAATACAAAATCGCAATATTTAAACAAATTTTTAATTTTACGTTTAGGGGGCGTGGTACCCGCCCCTTTTCTCTAATTTCGCAACCAAATAACCTAGAGTTATGAAATTATTCAAGGATTTGAAAAAGAAACACAGAACAAAAATTCATATACTTAAATCAGTCTACAGTTATAAAATATTACATATCGGTAGTTGTTTTTAAGGTAAACAAGGAAATATATAGAGCAAATTTTTTTTTTCCTCAAGAAAGGACACTTTTGTCGTATTAAAAGCCCTATAATTTTAAAATTTTGCACAATTTTCATAAAAAAAAAGAAATTATAAGTCAACCACAAAAAGTACTAAGATCTAAAAAGAACGCCAAGTTTGTATTTTAATTATTTAACATTTCAAAAATAGAATTTATATTTATATCCTTGTTTAGTTTCCGAAATCATGGAAATTGGGGCTCTATGTGAAAACATGTGAAAACTTTATAAATAGAACAAAAAACAGAAATTTGAGTTCACTTTAAAGATGTTTTGTTTTAAAACCAAACTCTTATTTTATTTTTGCCCTCACCGACTGAAATTTGTAATCGAATGCAAATTACATTAAATATTTCGCATGCATTATTATTTTCGATTTTAAAATAAAAAAAACTGAAGCAAATGATCATGATCCGCAAGATCAAGTCTGCTACACTTTTAAAAATAAGTTTAAGCTTATCTATAGGCAGTTTTATTTTGAGTAAATATAATCAAAAAAAAATACTCTCTTTATGTACAGTCAATCAGCATTGGCAAAGCTTTAAATCCCATGGAGACACCACTGAAACTAAAGCATGCTAGGTCGGCTATTATATTTACGCATCGAACAAAGGAATGCAAATCATTTTGGGTAGTGGTCACAAAACAACAATTAATGGAGAATAGATTTACTTCGTGGAAATTTTGTCATTTACTACACAAAGTGTTACGCGAAGGACACCCAAGTGCGATTAGGCATTCGCAAAGCCATAAAAAAATGATACACGAAATGGGAAAACTATGGGGGCACTTGCATGACGGAGTGGGAATTTGTATCCAAGCTTACACTCGACTTCTAGTAACAAAATTGGAGTTTCATGAAAAAAACCCCCATTTTGTTGGGAATTTAGTTATTGACTTCAGTAATTTGGAAAGAATAGCTGGTGAAGACATTAATTTTTAGTAAGTATTTTTTAAAAATTTTATCTAGTTTTTATTGTATTAAATTTTAAATTATTTATATTATAACCAAATAATAAGTACATGAAAACTTTTATAATTTCATAGTTTTCAACTAGGAGTAGAAATTTTCGACTATTTGGATGATATAATTGCTTTGCAAGAAAAAGTTTTCACATCGATTAACACCTACAGGATGTCCTCCATGACACCGCAAGGTCAATGTCGCCTTGCACCATTAATTCCACTGATTCAAGACTCTAATCCTCTCTACGATTTGTCAGTGCGTTTAATGTTTAAGTTGCATGCAAACTTACCAAACGATATTTTAGTTGGACACCGCGACCGTTTTCGAACAGTATTTCTTCAACTGAAAACATTTTATGATGCTGTCCGTCCATTGCAGTACTTTGCAGACTTAATTCAAGTTCCACACCTTCCCAACAATGCTCCAAATTTTACATCAAGCGTCGATTTTGGAAGTTATGTTCCTCCAGTTCTTGTGGTGCCTTCCGAACCAGAACCAGTCGTCGAAAATCTCGTAGATGTGAGTGTGGAACAAATGCAAAATAATGGACAAAATACAGAGCCTCCGTCAGTTGATTTAGAGCGCTTATTATATGAAAGGGATAATGTTATTCATGAACTTCAGCTTGAAATTGAGCGATTGAGAACAATTCAAAATGCAACGACTGTAAATCAACAACATGAATTAAATCATTTAGAAGAGCAAATATCTAAACTGAATTCCCAACTAGCGAACACTAATGAAGAGCTTGTAAATGTAAGAATTCTTAAAGATGACCTAGAGTTACAAGCTCAGAGTGCTCCCACCTTAAAACGTAAGTACAATTATTCATTTGAGCTCTATAAATAAAGTAATAAAGTTATAAAATTTGTATTTTAGAAAAAGTCACAGCTGAAGAAGAAAGAGCCAATGCATCAGAAGATAAATTCAATAAACTGAAAAATATGTATGCCCAGATTCGTGATGAGCACATCAACTTACTTAGACAGGTTTGTATTATTTTAAGTTATTCTCTGTTCAACATAAATTGGCAGTACACGGAGGGTAGGGATGTTTGCCTCTCATTCGCACTCTTTTGCTTTCCGTCAGGCGCTATTCTAACAAAAGCTCTTACAGGGCTTCCGTGCTAAGGATTTCAAATCAGCAAAAACCAGAAAGAATATTATGTGGAGTTACCATGTTTATTTTAGATTGAAATTTTTATCTATATAAAATACAACAAATTTATTTGTTTAAATTTCCAAAACAACCCTCTTTCGCTGGCGATTTGCAAATTTAAAAAACGTATTGCGTCCTACCTCATGCAGTATTTAACTAGCGTCGGAAGTTCGTTAATTGAATAAAAAAACTGATGGCACACTTAACGAAATCATGTACTTTACTTTTGAGACCAGTTTGGTTTGTCTTCTTTGGTGGTGAGTTGTGGTCTTGGGTACTATTTTCGCTAAGAAGTCTAAATAGTTCGTTTACCTACCGAAAAAAAAAATCAGCTACTTGCTTCACAACTACTGTTTTATTTTTAAAATTTTTATGAATTTTTATTATCGCCTCAACAATTTTTTTTTTCGACACAAATAATTAATT
The DNA here is from genome assembly GCA_963576555.1 of Ferdinandea cuprea. Taxonomy (NCBI): domain Eukaryota; kingdom Metazoa; phylum Arthropoda; class Insecta; order Diptera; family Syrphidae; genus Ferdinandea; species Ferdinandea cuprea. Next base: position 72,891,494 of record OY754960.1, read on the forward strand.
AATTGCACAAAACTTAAAAAAATATAAAAAAAAAAAATGTAACATCAAAAACCGACCGTGCGCTACGAAAACCTTATCCTATCTTTTTACTTAAAGAAAACAGCTTACAATATTGTAATCCCATTTTAACGTATTTTTCAGACATTAACAGAAATGCAAAAGATCAAAACAAGATCCCCACGATAACACTTACCATTAACATTTTTTTTTAAAGCTCTAAATACTTTTTATTAGGGTTTTCTTTCAATTTAGTATGGCGCCAAAATATGGCACGCTACTGATTTAAAAACATAAGGAAAGGCTACAGTCCGCTTGGGGCGAACAGTTTGATAACCTATCCTTATCCCTATGTACCCCAAAGAAAAACAGCATTAAGAAGATGTCGGATAGCATTTTATTTTATTCTATGAAATTTATTGAAAACAAAATATTTTTTGAAGAAACGCCCCCAAAAAGTGGGCGTGGCTAAAAACTTTTTATGGACGATATATTGGAAAAAATATTGGCTAAATATATTGTTAAACATTTTTTTTCATTTCTATGAAAATTTTTGAAGAAAACAGCATTTTAGTGAAAAACGCCCACAAAAATTAGGCGTGGCGAAAAACTTTATATGACAAATTTATAAAGGTGGGCAGTACCTACATATCTTGTGAAGGTTGTAAACTTTATCTCTCTAACTTAAGCTTTAAAACGTTTTTTTCTAAATTGTGGGCGTGGCAGTGGGCGTTTTTCGAAAACTTTTACATTTCACCATTTCGAAATCTTAGGGAGTATATGTTCCAAATTTCAGCTTCCTAGCATAAATTTAAAGGCCTCAAAAGTTGATACGAACGGACGGACGAACGTACATTGCTAAAAAAGTCTTAGGTTTTGGTTCTGATCATAAATATATATACTCTTAGGGGTCTACGATGGATATTCAGGAGTGTTACAAACTATGTGTCAATATTAATATACCTTAGGATAGGGTATAAAAAGCTTTCCCATAAGACGTGTACTGCCAATTTATGTTGGACAGAGTAAAGCTGTACTCGCTCAGCTTTGCCCATGCTAAATATGCTTCAGAACATTTTTTTAAAACCCAAACTTGCATTTTTTTGAGTGGAGTATTGTTTTTTTTCCCATTCTTCATAAGGGGTGTTTTTCTAGTGGTTGTTTTTTCGAATAGAGATAAAACTGACATTTTGTGGTCAAATCTGGCAACTCTAATGTCATTTATGTTCAATTTGGTTTGCCATTTCATCATGAACAGGTTGACAAATGAACAACGCTTGCAAATCGTGCAAATTTATTTCGAAAATAACGGTTCAGTTCGCGAAGTTTACCGCAAGCTCATTTTGGGTTGAATGGCTACGTAAACAAGCAAAATTGCCGCATTTGGAGTGAAGAGAATCCACATTACCCTTGAAACGCCATTACAGCCACAAAAACTGACTGTTTGGTGTGCTCTATGGACTGGTGGAGTCATTCGGCCATACTTCTTCCGAAATGATGATGGAGAGTCACCGTTGATGGAGACCGGTATAGAGCCATGACAACCTAATATTTTGTTCCCGCATTGGATGGCATGAATGTGGATGAGATGTGGTTCCAACAAGACGGCGCTACATGCCACACAGCGTACGTCATTGAAGGAAACATTCGATGAGTGCATAATGAGAAAATAATTTATGAATTATCAAACTCATCAACTTGCACTTCTTGTTTGCCTTCGCAAAGTGATTCGAGTGATCAATTACATTTTAAAATAATATATTTGGAACACAACATTATGAATTTCGCAAATAAGCAGTAAATATTACTCGGCGAAAGAAGTTTGTGCTATTTTTTTTGGACCAAAGCATGATTACTATAATATTTTTTCAAAAAATTTTGAATGTGGCCTTGTATATCAACGGATTTATATGATAATCCAAAGATGTAGTCTTTGGCTGAATGCTTTCAGTTGCGCACTTGCACTTGTATTGTTACCAAAAGCATTCATCCATACCCACAGCAGCAGCCACAGTGTCAGAAGCCACGGTAGAATCATGAAAAAAAATAACAACCTCTTTCCGAACATCAACACCAACATCACCATCATTTAAGCTATTAGCATTGGTCGCAACAACAATTACTTCTGAGTATTTTTTCTTTTTCCTTATGTCTTTATCGTTATTATTACAAGCAATATTTGGAAATGATGATTACCAGCGGGGGGTACTGCAATAGACTTATTTTGTCCACTGCCGGCACGAGGGACTTTTCTTTTTAAATCCAGAGCAACGGGGAAACACTTGTATAGGGCGAGCATCGAGATAAAGAGAACGACGAAAGTGCACTCTTCTTTAATTCTTTATTGGAAGTCTTGGATTTAGAAGGGTTTATTAACCTTATGCTTTCGCTACGACTTAAATTGCGACTTATGTTTAGATTTTCGTTGGATTCATCATTTAAATGTATATGATTATAAAGCAAACTATCACTTTTTTGTAAGAGAGCAAAGTGATCAATAGCACTTTATGCATTCATTGAGTTTGAAATTTATGAATTTAGCACATTTAAAGAAAATATTGTATGTATCATTAAAAAAAATTATTTCTTCTTCGGATATGTATGTGCATTCACAATGGGTTTGTATAGACTTAACGTTAACGAGAATGTCTAAGCACGTAGTCTTATCACGGCGAGTAAGAGAGATCTACCTTTAGTGAGGGATGAACCGATCTTATATCCTCCTTGTGTTCTTTTCTCGTGGTTATCTTTTACTGTGAAGCCATCGTGATATCCTTAGAAATTTGTAAAAATTAAAAAGGAGAACTTTGGAAAGTTTTTCAATATCTTGGAAAAAGTAGCTCCCAAGTGATTAATTCCTTAAGTGGGAGAGACTTGGAGAGTGGCCTGTGTCCGTTCTGCCTTGCAATTTAATTTAATTGTGTGGTTTCTTTTAAAATTATGGCAAGTTAAAAACTTCACCAAATTAGACAGCGTAGCTATTTTGTACTGCAAAAGTTTCTTTTACATGGGTTTAGAATTTACCACATGTTCTTAGCTTTTATACTGATTTTGTAGAGCGGATTGAAGAGCGGAAGGATCGACTGAAGTGCCCAATCATTTTGAATGGGGTTCTTGCTAGCTTATTAGCCATCTCGATTTTCATTTCGTGGATTCATTTGTGTTCCATTTGTTTATGAAATTATGTTAATCTAGATTCATTTTTTGTGCAAAAAAAGAAAACAAAATTTTGAATGAGAAGATTAAGGTTGGGTCGAGATTTTTATAAAATTAAGCAAGTTTCAGAATGTAGTTACTAGGTTATTGCTTAAGTTATTGGTTATCGGTTAAGCGGACAACGAAAATAGGATGAGATTTTCAAATTACTTTATATTTTAATAAAGTAGACTTCTACTAGTCCCTAATCAATACACAAAATTGTTATTTCATGTTACTGACTTATGGGCTTCCAACATTTTCAAAAGCAAAGGCGTGGCAAAAAAATTTATATATTTAATTTATTAAATATTTAACGAGATTGTGTCTACATAATTATGGACGTATTTACAAAATCTTAACACCTGAATATGTGTTTTGGGCCTTAAGCGAGTATGTGCTTTAAATTACAGCTTTCTAGCTTATAGATGTTGGACTCTCTGCATTGATCTGTAATCAGCTTTCTAGCTTATAGATGTTGGACTCTCTGCATTGATCTGTAATCAAATTGCTATTATTTTGATTATAGTTGCAATTTATTTTTGAGTTTTGCTGGAACAATTCAAACCCTGTTAAGTAATGGCTCATCTAATATTTCAAAAATAATAATAATATTTAATATTAAGTTATAATATGTACTAGGCACGCATGCTGGCTACTGGCTACGACTTCTGCAAAAGCTGAAGAAGCGCCGAAAAAGAGGAAACCAACACACACTTACTAGATTTAGAAAGAAACTTCTAGGCGAGTACTGCCTTGAAGATCTAAACGATGTAAGCAACATAGCTATTTGTTACATCGAATTTATATGATTTGAGATGCTGCTTTTTAATATCAGCTAAAAAAATAGTCGATGTGTGAAGTGGCTTTAAGTTGTTAAGTGCTTTGGACCACTTAGCGAGGGGTCGTGGTTCAAATCCTAACCCGTACCACCAAAAAAAAAATGAATTCGCTGCCTCAGCTCTTGCGAACAAGATTGGAAAAGCTAGTCTTTAGGTCCTGTTTGGGTCATTTACGCCAAATATTTATTTATTTTTAAATAAACAGACGTCCAAATAATGTAAACCTCAATATTATTCGCAATCGCGGCGGAAGTGTTTTGTTTCACTTTTTCAGGTTGTGATTGATCTCTTTGCTCATTTTAAGTTTGCGCTTCACCATCTTTAAGCACAGCTTGTATAAGAGAGATTATCTTTCATTTTATTTATATATTATGCAGTTTCTTCCTGACTTGCGATAGTAAACCCACAGATAAATAAAAGTTAATTCTTAAATAAGTAATCATATTATAAAATAGAACATTATTTTCATACATTTCAGCATGCGGAAGCGACAAAAACGCTTAATACAGTCAAAAAACAAAATACCGAACTTACAGCTGAAAAAGAACTAATTAAAGTTCAACTAGATGAATTTGCTGAAAAGCAAACATTGCATGACGATATTTTAATGAAAACATCGGAGCTAGAGCGTAAAGATAAAGATCAGAGTGCAAAATATACGGAGCTGCTAGACAATCATACAAAAATGCAAAAACGCTATGATAATCTTCAGGCGGATACGTCTGCTGAAATAGCAGAACTGAAAGTAAAAAATGATTTACTACAAAATCAATTAACACAGCAAAAATCTGAAATTAATTCGTCCTTGGAACTTATTCGAAAGGAATTAAATTCAAAAACTGAAGAGTGTTCTCAACTTTCTGAGCAATTGCAAAACTCCACAGAAGAAAAAAATAGAAAACTGCATGAATTACAGGAATCCACAATTTCCCTTACTCGAGACAGTGAAATTTTAAACAAGGAAATTCTAACCCTAACTGCAATAAACAAAGAACTAAAATTATCATATTCTACACAACAAATTGAGAGCGAACATCATACTACTGAATTAGAAAAAAAAATTGTAGAACTAGAAAACAAAATCGCGCTCGATAATATTAACAACGAAGATAATTTAAGAACAAGGAAACTTCAGTTCGAACAGGATTTAGAACTTAAAAATTCAGAAATCAAAAATTTGCAAAACGAACTACTAATGAAAGACGAACAAGTCAAGGTAAGGGAATATGTTTTATGTTGCAAACTTTTTTATTTTTAATTAGTATAACCTTGTTCTAACTTAAGTTATAGCCCTTCAAAGCGAAAACACATATACGCAGTTATTTCTTTTCGAAATATGTACTATAACTTGAGAACTACTATTGCTACAAAATCATGTTTGGGCATTTTGGATTTGTTTAAAAAAAACGTCGTGTAAAACAAACCCAGCAACAAGTTATAGAATCATAACTTAAAATAAAAAAATTATGTTTTCAGCTTTGCATTTAAAATAATTTTTTTATATTGAAAATATATAGATTAGCAATGACTACGTAATTATTCCTTAATTTTATTGTAGGCTTTGTCTACCTTATGTATTTCGATTTCTAAATGTAGTTAGATTTAGGGTCATGATTAAGATTAAGAAAATATTAACAGGATCTGACTTTAATTGATGAAATACTGGACAAGGAGTATTTACAAGATTTATAGCGCCACATATTGTCCAGATTTTGTTTGGCACTAAACGAACACATTGGCCCGTACTAATAAAAATATAACTTTGAAGTGTTAATTTGCCGCCCCTTACACTTAAATACAAAATAAACTTTGCAGAAAAAGGACCACTTATTTAAACACGTTTATAAGTATAGAATTTCTAAACCTCTTCGCTACAGTGCCGGATTCTTTTTAGTTTACGTGCACTTATTACTTCATAACATAAATATATATTGTGATGCTTGGTTTTCTTGAATTTTAAAGACTTGAACGAATAGTTTATTTCTATATATAAATCATTTTTTTTATATTGAATAATTTTAGACGGTTCAGTATACGCTCGAAAAGCTATCTGAAAAAAAGGGTTCTTTGGAATGTGATCTTCAAGATTTAGTACATCTTCAAGCTGAATTGGAGAGTAAGCTGAAGGATTCTTTGACAACGATCGACATATTGCAGTCTTCATTATACACTAGCAAAATTCATGGCGAAAGTGTTGTACGTGCTCTCCTAGAATCGTGCATAAAATCATCCGAAAAATTAGCCATCCGTGCGAATACCGAAATTGAATTCTCCAATATTGCCGGCACATCGGCCTATTTTATGATGTTAGCCGAAGAGTTACAAAATACTCTAAGCGAACTTCAAATTGTGTATAATAATTTTGTAGCAGATAATACTGCAGTAGAAGGATTTGCCCGAAAAACTGTTCTCACGGGCCATTTATTATCCATTATCCAAATTCAAGGAATGGCTGTATGTAATTCATCCGCTGATATTGAGGCTGGCGAAAGTATGAAATATATCAAAGAATTAAAATTTTTTAATTATTCTATTGTTTTATAACAGAAATTGCCGAAGAAATTAAAACTGTTACTACAGACATACATTCAATGTTTCAAGTATTAGTTCAGCTGTCGGAACCTTCTGTTGTTACTCCAAAAATTGTTAATTTAAAAGAAAAAATTTTGAAATTAACTAACATAATACATGATCTGAGTAAAATATCCGATGATAGTGGACATTTGGGCGACTTAGTCGAGTCGGAACTGGCAACAATGGATAAAGCGATTGAGGAGGCTGCTTCAAAAATTGTGGAGCTGTTGTCAAATTCACGGGCATCCGATTCAGGAGTAAAGTTAGAAGTTAATGAACGAATCCTGGATGCCTGTACAAATCTCATGCATTGCATTCGTATTCTCGTTCAGAAAGCAAAAGTCTTACAAGCTGAAATAGTATCTGCTGGGAAAGGTATTGTTTATATAGTTATTTTTATTTATTTGAAACCTGTTCTAATATAAATATTTTTTACAGGGACTGCATCGGCCAAAGAATTTTACAAAAGAAATAACCAGTGGAGTGAGGGACTTATATCTGCAGCAAAAAGTGTTGCAACTGGTGCAAACTTTTTAGTAGAAGCTGGTAATAAAGCTGTGTCTGGAGAAGCTAAACATCACTTAGATATTATAGTAGCCGCCCAAGAAATTGCGGCTTGTACTGCTCAGCTTGTGGTAGCGAGCCGAGTTAAAGCGCCTCGAAACAGCAAAAATCTTACCCAATTGTCCTCGGCATCACGCAACGTAACTCAAGCAACTGGTGCGGTCGTCGCAACAGCTAAACACTGTAGTCAACAGTTAGAGGATTCTCAAGACTTTGATCTTACAAAATTGACGGTGCATCAAGCTAAAACCTTAGAAATGGAAATCCAAGTAAAGGTCTTAGAGTACGAGCAAGCCTTGCAGAGCGAACGACTTAAACTAGCAGCATTCCGAAGAAAAAATTATAGAAATGAATGTGATTAAACGGCTATTACATTGAAAAATTATATACATGGTGCGTTTTATGTTCCAGGTCGATATTTTTTTTCAATAACTTTTAAATGAAATACAATTTTAAAATCATATTTTATTGATTGATTATATGGTCTTCAACATTACATCTGGTTGTGGGGCAAGGCGAGCTCTTTTAAGCACATTTTGTAAACGAAATTGGCAGACTTTGGTGTAATTTTAGCAATTTCTTTTCTAATGTTGTCCTTAAGCATCAAGGTTGGGTTTGTGTTGTTTATGTACACCATGCACATATTGAACATGGTGGTTTCAATATATAGCTGCGGCGTTAGATACTCTATGAGAAACTGTTATCGACCACTCGCTACGACTGTGAAATGCCAACTTACAAATTTCATTCACACAAAAAAGGCAACCAAATAAAATCGTCATGAAACATAAAACCCACCCTGTATATTTTTAATTTATCGAATTCGATGAGCTTACCCTAAGAAACAGCATTTGATGATCCACTGTTAATTTTTTAAAAAAATTGTTACATATTTTGCATATTATATAAAATAACGAAGAACTAAAAATATATACGATTTATTAAAAAAAGAACTGGTAACTATTTTTATGTATTTTTAGATTTAATATTGCCTAAATAATAGTCCATTGCACAAAGCTGAAATAAATGCCTACATGGCTTTTATTGCAGGGCTAATAACTTGCAGAGCATTCGAAACTGCATTTGCCTAAATATTCATCGATAAGAAGTCTGCACACTGAGACAACAGGTGTGAGTCATGGAATTTAGGGCAACCTATTGAAGAAGGAGACACCTGCATACTCTTTACTGCCACATGTCTACCCCTATTTGGTTCTCTAACCTGCAGCTTTTCAACGCGTCACACCGACGTTCCAAAAAAAACAAGAAATTGATCCATTGTTGGATAATCCTCCTCAAGACAATGTTCTGAACATGCCTGCTGTGTATTTAAATCCACCTTATTCAATAGGACATAAATAAGCCAGGGTCCCTATCTAACGAATTTATAGACGTCAGACCCCTAAGTCCTTCATCCGCCCCGTCCGATATCTTCCGCAATATATCAACGTTCGAAGTGGATATGCTGGGTAAATCTTAGAATAATTTTACAAAATTGTTTATGATATGCCGCGGTCTATTATACCGCTTTTCTAACCTTTCCCAGGCTTCTCCGCGGAGATTGGATTTCAAGTGATGAAACTTGGGTGGGCGATAATTGTGCTCGATTGGGCACCGATCCTCCGAACATATCTCGGAAGGTAGGCCATTCGCGATAGTTTCCCGAAAACGGAATTGATTATGATTAGTGGTAACGGCATTTCAATCTTATGCGAAATCGATGCAGCTGTCGAATTAGGTGTACGCTGATTAGCTAAATTAGCTACGAAGTGCCCATTTTGATCTGTGTTTGTGCGTTCCCTAATTGCTGCAAGTAACACAGATTTAACCACGAGGCATTTCGATTCAAACTCCTCGAATTCTGGGTCTGGATCTGTGTAATCGTCGGCATCAGCGAACTCATACATATAATTTTGCGATGTCTTAGGCTCATCCCACAATTCATTAACCTTTTTTCACCCACTTCTAAAGCTTCTAACGGCACTGCCTCCAAGGAAGGAACCAAGCTTGGTTAACGAGCCCTTTATCCGACCACGTGTACCGCGCAATATAGCCAATTTTGCTTTTGCACTCATTTTATTAATCGCACGAAAAGTCTTTGATGTTACCGAACAAAATAAATTAATTAACTTAGAAGTTTCAATTGTCTTTCTATAACGGCGTTTTAAACGAAAATCTAAATCCGCACTAATCTTATCAAAAATGTTCCCAGCGAGATAACACTCCAATTTCCTCAAACTAAGTGGTTCGAATTATTAATTTATCGAAATTTTGCGAAATTATCCGGATCGAAGGATCAAAAAAATGACTAATAAATTATGCGACTAAGCCCAGCGTTGACGAGATAAAACAAGAAAAACGAAATCCTAATCGTTATGATTTATTAGATTAAACAGGGGTAACATATGGTCCAAATCCAAGTGAACGAGAGATTAGCGATTACAATAGCAGGTAGACTTAGTACTAATTTAAGAAACAATGTTATTCAAGAGAGAAAAAGTAATGTACTAAAAGTAATGTAGTAAGTTAGATTCTATTACAGCAAAAAAAAAAAAAAATTAAATATATAATAGGAATATTTTATGTTTGATGTAAAAAAAAAATCATATTATTTCTAAACAGACATCAGGTTGTTAATAACTGCATTGGAGCAGAAGGATACTTTTTAATCCATTACAAATTATAGCCAATTGGAGTTGTAGTTAAAGTTGTTGGTAATCTCCGATTTTTTTTGTGTAACTTCTTATTTCAGTATTGAATAACGGTTGAGGAGGCATAAGAAATAATTTTCATCCTTGAATAATATTTTCAATTAAGTACACCTATTAATTCGAACATAATTAGGAATCGTTTTTCATAGCACTGTATGCACTACTCAAGCCATTTTGTAACACACTAATTGTCACGTATTAGTATGGCTTCCGACAAGGTAAATCTATAATAGATCAAATTTTCACGATAAGACAAATCCTGGAAAAGAGCTACGAATTTCAAGTACATACATATTTCCATTGACTTTACAGTCGCATATGATAGCAGGAGCTCTACATGGCAATGACTAAATTTGGCATCTGGGCAAAATACATCTGTGTCGCGTGACACTGTAGAATACGCGATGCATTGTGCAGTTTGGCAGCAGCTTATTCAAACATGTACCGGATTCCGGCAAGGAGACGAGTGACTTCATCAATCTTGTTCTGGAAAAGGTAGCGCGAAGGACATCTTCAACAGATTCCTACTGCTGCTTGGGTATGCGGACGGTATCGAAATCATCAGCCACTCTCAATGTGCCGTGATAGATGCTTTTGGCAACTAAACAATGGCGAGTTTAGTTGGTCTTAAAGTTGACGAGGACAAAACCAAATACATATTTTCGACAAACAAGCAAATATCTATCCACTGGTTAGGTCAAAGCGTAGCTGTTGAAATCAGAACCTCGGAGTTAACATCAACAAACGAGACTTCGAGAGAATCAACGAAGAATTACCCTCGGAAACCCCTGCAATTTCGGTTTGGAAAAACAAATGGGTTCAAAGCTCCTAACTCTAAAAACGAAGTGTAAGCTCTACAAAACACAGATTTTGTTCTATAGTGCTGGATACTGGATGATAAGCAGAAAATATGAATAAATACTGAACTCTTAGTATAATATATGGTCCTGCGTGTCAGGATGGTGAATGGAGGAGAAGATACAACCGAGAACTCTATGAACAGTACAAAGATGTAGTTCAAAAATTTAAAACGTGCCGACTACCTGCGCTCAGCCACATCGAGCGAGTGAAGTAAAGCGTTCAAGCCAAGATAATCTTCGAATCACACCCACCAAGTTTGAGACGGCAAGGAAGATCGAATCCGATTCAAAGACCAAGGTATTGCGAATGTCGGCGCTTGGTCTGGAAGCCGAGTGCCCGAGAACGTAGAAAAGAAAATTATGTAGCATAAATGCCCTCATGAAAACATCTGCACGGGTAGCTGTACTAGTCGATTCAAAGCATAGAGCGATCAAGTTAAAGTTTAAGAGTTTGTTCCAACAATTTCTTACTAAAAAGACGATGACTATATAACTCAATTCCGACGCAATAAATGATTTCTCTCTGCTCCTCGAAGGAGACGTTCGGTGGTGTAAGAACCAAGCGAGGGCTAACAGAACGTTATTTTTGTATTAAGTAACGCGTTCGTTCCTACAAAACTGTCTTGTTTAAGGAACCTGTGGACTGCTTTAAGAAAATAAAACCCATAACACCACTACAAAAAACTACTGAGGGTACTAACCTCCAGGATGAAGAAAATTTGCCGGCAGTGCTATAGTTTTCGAGGCGACAAGATCTAAAAATACGATTCCTCATACAAATCAAAGTATTCCTCATTTTTTATGGTGAACAATATTGGTGATTGAACGCCTTAAAATGCATATGTAATGTTATATGTTGTTTCGGTAAAAATATTGGCAAAAGAGTGTCGTCATCTTAAAGAGATTTCATACTAAAAATTTGATTTTCAAACCTCGATATCTCCTAAACTTGGAGAAAACGAGACTATTGTTACATATTAACTATAGTATCCCCAATTTGCCGATGCATGCATGTTATATATATATAGGATTCTCTCGAAAATGTTAGAGCAAGGAAAAAATCAATGCGTTAGCTTTTCCATATGTCCTATTCTTGAGGCCTCTTTCGGAAGAGATGGAAAATAGCAAAAAAAGGCAAACCTTCCTCCTCCTACCGACCAATTGCACGTCCTTCTTTCAAGGTCACGGAAACGCTGATAAATCGTCATCTTATGAAATATCTCTAAAAATGGAACCATCTATTCATTGTTTCAAAGGCATTTGAAAGAGTTTGGCATCAAAGTCTTTTGTCGAAAATGTGTGATACCCTTTTTAATGGATTAGAAATTACCTTTCGAACCGTTCAATACAAGTCGTTTTGGACGGTTTCAAGTTAGTAATTCACCAAATAAATACTGGTATCCCTCAAGGCACAGTTTTGTCTCCGACTCTCGTTCTCATTTTTATCAATGGGCTCCTGTCTGTCCCTTCTAATCCAATCCATTCCTTTGCTGATGACAGTACCCTTAGCTTCGCATATTCGTTTTATGATTTCGGTCCCTCATCTACGGGCGTGGAGCTAGAACGGCAACGTTCATAAGTTAAGTTCATTAAATTCTGACCTTGACAGCATTCTTAAGTGGGGTATAACCAATAGAGTAGAATTTAATGCATCCAAAACACAATGCTGTTTTCTGTCCCTAAAGCGAAACCCCAATTAATCCAATATGCCATTATTCATGGATGGCACTTGCGTCGCCGAAACCGAAAGACTTTCCCTTCTCGGTATGTGCGTTAACGACAACATCGGTTGGAATGATATTTGATGTCGCCAAGAACGCTGCGTAATGTCTAGGCTTCCTTAAGCGATGCAAGAAATATTTCACCCTTTCTGATCTGGCTAGAATCTACAAGACGTTTATTCGCCCAAAACTTAAGTACGACGCTCAGACCTGATCAGGTGCATCAATAGCACATTTGGAGCTACTTGACAGGATTCAATAACGTGCGGTAAAACTTATTGGCGATCGAGACATCGCGAAATCACTTGACTCTCTTAGTCATCGTCGTAATGTCTCCTGCCTATCATTGTTTTATCGGTATTTCTACCACAAGTGCTCAGCAAAATAGCCAGTTGCATTTCACCCCTACAGCAGTTCAACCGCAATACTCGCCATGCTTGGAAAACATCAGTTCCCCAAATTTGGGGGTTTATCTCCACACAAATTTTGGGGGTTATTTCATATATATTTTTGGGTGCTTATTTCTTGTGCTTCGCTTTCCGATGCGTCCGGGGTGTAAGGTCCATGTTACATTCCTGTTGCTGTTGCTACTTTCATTGCTCTCAATATTACAGCAAGGTTCCAGAAATCGAGTGAAATGAAATCGAAATCGATATTTCAAATCGAGTGAAAAGTGTTATAGATTTCGATAGATTTGGTAACTTCGAATTTTTCGAAATCACTGCGCGAAATTGAAAACAGCTGATATCTGTCATTTGACACATTTTTCAAATTGTTTTAATTTTGGGAAATTGTTTGCTGGTAAATTATTTTGTTGTTCGCGCGTTTTAAATTATAGGTTATTAATAAGTGCTGTGTTCATTGCTGCGAGATTGCAGACTGAAAGGTTTAAATATACTCAAGAAAAAAATAAAAAGACGAATGCTGAAGATTTATCTAATCCCTTTGAAATTGGAGAGGCTGTCTATGATATAAACCAAAGATCAATTGTTATTAATAGTAAAATTAAATATTTATATGCTATAAATATTAATATTATAAATAAAACATAAGGAAAGGCTACAGTCCGCTTGGGGCGAACAGTATGATACCCTATCCTTATCCCTATGTACCCCAAAGAAAAAATTCATAAGGAAGATGATAGATAGCATTTCATTTCATTCTATGAAAATTATAGAAAAAAAAAATTTTTTTTTTTTAAAAACGCCCCCAAAAAGTGGGCGTGGCCAAAAACTTTGTATGGGCGATATATTGGAAAAAATATTGGCTAAATATATTGTTAAACATTTTTTTTTCGATTTCTATGAAAATTTTCAAAGAAAACAGCATTTTAGTGAAAAACGCCCACAAAAAGTAGGCGTGGCAAAAAACTTTATCTCTCTAACTTAAGCCTTAAAACGGTTTTTTCTAAATTGTGGGCGTGGCAGTGAGCGGATTTAAAAACTTTTAACACTTTACCATTTCGGGACCCTAGGGAGTGTATGCTCCAAATTTCAGCCTCCTAGCATAACTTTAAAGGCCTCAAAAGTTGATACGGACGGACGGACGGACATTGCTAAATAGTCTTAGGATTTGGTCCTGATCATAAATATATATACTTTTATGGGTCTACGACGAATGTTAAGGGGTGTTACAAACTATGTGTCAAAATTAATATACCCTTAGGATAGGGTATAAAAAAGACAATTAAAAACGTTTCTAAAAATTGTGGAACCTGATCTTGAGCAATCTTTAATCCCTTTCACGTTGCAGCTACCCGCAGTTTTGCGTTTTCTTGGCGAATAAAAAGTCCAAAGGCCAATAGAAAAAGATGCTGACTTCGCTTTGTGGCAAAGCACTGTATGCGCTAGCGATGTTAGAGAATCGAATTTGTTTTTCCCATTCACTCGCGTTCTCTTTTCACGCTCAAATCTTTTCTCAAATTTTCTAACATAACTTCTGTGACACTCGATCGCTTTTTCTAAAATCTCTTAGATGATCTTCAGATTCCTCAAACTTTTGTAAAATTTAATTTCTTACTCTGTTTTCACAATTTTACATGAGTGTCACAGATCGATTTTAAATCACTTTTAAATAAACAAAATCGAATTGTGGAATACAACAATTTCAATATGGATCTATGTATTTCGAAAAATTTGAAATCGATTAAAGTGAAATGTAGAAAACACAAATACATTTTCGATCGATTTCGATTTCATTTCGAGTGAAATGTGGAACCTAGCTGTTAGTTGATGTTGTTTGTAAATTTTCAAATTGATGTTGCCCAATATGAATATCTGTGTTTGTATTCTGTATTGTTGGTGCTGAACAAAACATTTTATTTTTATTCGAAGGTCTTTGCTTTTAGTTCTGCTGGTTTCTGTAGAAGTGCTTAAAGAAAGAAGAATTTCTTATTTTTATATTGTCTTCTTTCCTTGTCCAAATTTGTGATCCAATGGTTTTGATGACGACGAGATTGAACGGTAGAGTGAATTTGTTTTTCTTTCGTTGCTTGAAAAGAACTTCATCTCGAATTTGGAAACTGGATGGTCTTGTGTGTCTTAGTTTATCTGCATACAGCTTATTTTTTTAATTTGTTTTTTCTTTCCCTATTGCTGTGGAGTCGATCGGTAATCCATTAGAAACATGTACAATTGAGAAAGACAGTTGGAATTTTCTAACTCAGATGAAATTAGTGATTTTTTTTATTGTTATTACCATCCTTTCAGCTTGGCCAATACAAGTTATTTTATGACGGTGGATGTTGTTTTGTTCCATGAACTCCTTGAAATCATAGCTGCTGAAAGAAGGTCCGTTGTCCGACTTCAAGTTGTTTGGAATACCAAATGCTGCGAATATCTTCGTCAAAACTTTTTTCACGTCTACAAACTATGTAGAGGCTTTTCTTTTGACAAAAGGATATTTTGAGTATTCGTCAACCAAAACCAACAAATACTTTCCATTTGGTGGCGGGCCAGCAAAGTCCACAGAAACCTTGGCAAACGGTAATGATGCCGGTTCAACTATTACCAATGGCTCACGGATAGTTTGGTTGCATACTTTTTGGTAAATGTGGCTTTGTGCAACTGTTTCTTCAACTCGTTTGTCCAAATCGGGAACCCAAATTTATGTTCGGAGATGTTGTTTTGTTTTTAGTACTCCCATATGAGCGCTGTTTTTATAAGCTTCTCAGGTAGTAGTAAATGTGTTTCTTTTAGAATACATCCGTCTGTTATGGAGAGTTCTTGACGTACACCTTTGTAACGCGGAAATTTCTTTGCAGCTCCAAGTACTGTTTTGGTTGGTCCATACAATTATTTAGAACAGGATCTTGTGCGGTTTCTTGTTTAACTTCAAATGAAATGGCTTTAAGTAGAGCATTTTGAAATATAAAATTTATGTAATGTTCTAAGTTAAAATAATCTGCAGGATGAGTAAAACTACCTTTTTGATGTTGAATGTTGAAATTGTACTGTTGTGTTTATAATAAAAGTCGTTCAATTCTGCTTGTTGGCCTTGTCAAGGGATTTTTAAAAATGCTGACTAAAGGCATATGATCTGTATGAAGCGTAAACGTTTTACCGTACAGGTAAATTTTAAAATGCCTCATTGCCCATGTCGCTGCTAACATTTCCTATTCGGTCTGGCTATATTTTTGTTCAACTGGACCGAGGGCATGACTTTCGTATGCTTATATGTGTTGTTTTTCAGCTGAGACAATATTCAGGACATGAATCGACATGTAAATGTGTTTGCTTGTTGACGTCATAATAAGCCAGTTTCGAGACATCTCCCATTAGCTTTTTTAAAAACAAAAGTGCTTTGTGGGGTTTTTTTTTCATAAGAACTCGTTATTTTTTGTATAAGTTCTCTTAGGGGTGTGTGAGGAAGGGAAATTGTTAAGGAAAATTTAACATACCTAGGATGCTAGGATCACGAACGTTGTTGGGTTTTTTCAAACACAGCTTCTTTGTTCGGATCTGGTTGAATGCCATCTTTGGAGGAAACGAATCCGAAAAGCTTCAGCTGGGGTTGGCTAAACTTGCATTTTTTCTTGTTAATGGTGAGATTGTGCGATCGGAGTCGCAAGGAGATATTGAAGTTGTAGGAATTAAGTTTGACTGTGTGTTTTGTTAATGAAGGTCTGTTTTGTATTTTGTTAAAAATTTTAATTTAATTACTGATAATTCTTGCTGCAGATCCAGTATCTATGGTAAAATTGATTGGCTGTTGGCAAAATGTTGTTTGTGTATATGTGAAAGACTTTGTTCTCTAATTTGTTTTCCGCTGAGTATAAGTTAAATTCACTTGTTATTTTTGTTGTAAAAAAATATTTTTTATTTCAAATTTTATTTACTTAAATCAACACTTTTTATTTACTTAAATTAACACTACTTTAAACTAATCAGAGTAATGAACGCTAAGCAACTGAACAACGAGATACCCTAAGCACAAGTATTTATATTATATCCCGGCGTTGGCTGCACTCCAGACGCAACGTCAGCATTCTCTGGAACGACAGGTACAGCGACACAGTTAGCTGGCATGGATCATGTCCAATGGCATGCATATTTGCTGACGCTTGTGGGAATCGTTGTTTGCGCGTGTTGTTTGGTTGGTGAATGTTGCGCGTGTAGGTGTTTCGTTTCTTAACTTATACATTGTAGGTTTTTAGTATATTCTTTTTTTTTAATTCATGCATACCTTTGCAAAACATGCGTTGCAATCACAGATGAGAAATTAACTAGATCAAATTAACTAGGTCAACTCTGCAATCCCCTATCACTTTCAACCCGCAAAAAATATTTAATAATGGCCGCAAAATCCTCTCTCAATTTTCCTATCTGCGAATACTTCTGAGCCAGACACATGAAGTTAGATTTAATTTGCTTAATCACCACCAAAAATAAGTGTGGGAGTTAAGCAGAATTTCCAAATCGCAACAAAAAACAGCTGGTCACGGCGGATGTGTTGGGAAATAGGAAGTGCTGCGAATTGTTGAGTTTGCGTAAATTAACTCTTATAGCTATTTTAATGTAAATGTTTATAATGAAACAAAAAATTAATTACCCAATAAATACGAAGTTGTTACAATTAAATTCGAATATTTTTTGCGGTTATAAGAAAAAGTTCGGTATTTTTTATCTGCCTTAAAATAAATATACATACTTGGGTTGTTATATTTTTTCCATTTTGGTTAATAAAATGTATATTTCTTCGTATTTTGCATTAATTAGTAACGTTTGGGTGTAATATATTTATAGTAAAGAGTTTTTGGAATGCTTTTTTTTCTTATTATTTATTTATTATTTGATTGTTTTTATGCAACATATGAAAGTTTAATGTGTCTACATTTTCGGGTTATGCATCGTCAAAAAAATGTGGGAAGAAAGTAATTTAAATCGTTTTTTAATTATTTTATGTTACAAACTTTGTACGTTTAGTCATTCATTTTCTTAGCTGTTTGTTTTCGTAGGCGGCTTTGGTAATTTGTAATCTAAGTTAATATTCTTTATTTATGGTAGTTGAGTACAACTGTCAAGTTGTAATTACATTGTCAAGTTATGTTTTGCAATTTTTTTTATGAAAATCTAACTAATCTAAGAATCATTAAGTGAATCAGCAACAACAATTACATTTATCGATTTTGACGTTTGTGGTATTTGGTTGTATTAGTGGTTCTGGTTTTGATTCTGCATTTAAGATAAGAAGTGATTTTCTCTTCTTATCAGAAGAGGAACTGTCATTTTACTACCAAACGAACAGTTTCAGAAGAGTCCGGAAGTCTTCCGGATTACCAAACGAAAACGACATTAAATTTATTGCTGTATGCTCATTGTTGTATGCTCAACTTGTTTAGTATATATGTATAGGTCACGTTAATCAATATTATTATTTTGATTATTTTTCATTAAAAATTAGAATAAATTGGTTAAAACATAGCTTTATTCTCCATATTGTAATATTTTATTGTGTTATTAGTTGTGTGGTAAGTATGTTTTTATACTTACAAATATTGTTATTTCGCGGATATATTTTTGGGGCCTTTTTTAATTTTTAATTTGGCGCTTTATTTATTAGGGCCTTATTTCCTGGAGCCGTTTACGTTTATAACATCACTCGCTATGAGAAAATTTTCAAAGCGAGAATTCCACTTTTTCCAACGATCGCCAGCGTTGGTGGTGTCTTCGCTGTTATTAAAAAATGGTATTCTGCCACTTTCCATGTTGAAAAAAACTTTAAAGTTATAAAAAAAACCAGAACCTTGATCCTTGTCGCCAAATGTAGAGTTAGTTTTATAATAGTCTGTTTAAATAAAACACTTCCAATTCTAATTAAATATTTACTTTATTAACACTGTATCGAAACTCTCTCTCTAATTCATATTCAACCAGTAATGCCAAGTTACATAAACATTACAGTATCCGAAATGCCTTGAGTTTAATTTTCCACATGTTTTCCTTTGCTCGAATATAAAATATTTGACAGTTTGTTTGATTTGCCTAATTTTGTTTAAGTTTATTATAGGTAGCTGGAACTTGAAGAAATTGAATGGACTTTTCGTTCGGTTTTGACATAATCCTATAGCAGTAGATCTACTGCGCTTTGGCCGTAATGAAGTAAACCAAATCTACTCCTCTTTTTGGAATATTTAAAAACGAAAAATTTCTTCATAATTTGACGAGTCCCTTATCCAAAGTTTGCTTTGAACACAAAGTTTACTTTGAATGCACCCACCGAAAATTTCAAATTACATTTGTTAGTAGCTATTGGCTGGAGAACATCAAACTGACACTAGATACCGTGAAACTGTTTTGTTCTAATTTTTTGTATCCCCTATCCTAAGGGTATATTAATTTCGACACATAGTTGGTAACACCCCTTAATATTCGTCGTAGACCCATAAAAGAAATAGACCCATACGAGAAAAACGAACTGGCCATGGTTTAGAGAGGAGCTTGCCAACTCTGTCAAAGTTCCACTCAAACTTAGATGAAGACAGGGAGTGGAGAGGTCTGCTCAGGATCTGAACAACGTCCTCACCCGCTGCTTTGAACTTTCGTGCCCTGTTTCTAAACCCCCCCGCAGAAAATCGGTACCCTGGTGGAACTCCGAACTTCGTAAAGAAACTAGGAAGCTGCTAAATCGGTCTTTAAAAACCAACTTAGTGGAAGACTGGAATCTTTATCGATCGAAGCAAAAAGTTTTTAAGAGACTTATTCGCAAGTCGAAAAATGACTCCTATAAAAAGTTTTGTAAAGAGGTCGAATCTCTAAGTGCAACTAGTAGGGTTGTTAAAGTCCTCCAAAGGAACAGACCAAGTAAACCTGATGGCACGTACACTGAGACAAAGGCGGAGACTTTCAGTCTTCTACTTGAGACTCACTTTCCGGGAAATCAGGTTACTACGTGTTCTTTAGCCCTTCAAACGACGGTGGCTACATTTGAACCGACTAATACCACGCGGCACAGCTGATATTTTGCATCGGGAGTGGTGACTGATAATGGTATCAAATATGCCATTGCATCTTTTGAGAGTTTCAAGTCACCTGGTCCGGATGGAATTTATCCAGTTTTGCTAACACAAGGTTTAAGTCAGGTTTTGCCAATGTTGAAAAGAATTTTCACCGCGAGCAATATTGAGGGTGCTTTTGATAATGCAACCTTTGACAATATGTGTAACTCAGCCAGACAGCATGGTGTAGATGAAACTTTGGTGTTGTGGATTATAGCAATGCTAATGTACAGGACGTTGGTAGCGGATGCAGATTGTGGCAAGTGCGTCATAACAGGGGTAAATAGGGAATGCCCTCAAGGTGGTGTTCTGTCTCCCCTCCTATGGTGTATGGTGTCTCCCCTCTCTGCTTACAGCTCTCAATTATTCTGGAAACTACATTCAAGCTTATGCGGATGATGTCGCCGTTCTTTCTGTCGGTTCAAATCTAGGGGCTGTCTGCTCTCAAGCGCAGAGATCCCTGGATTTGATCGATGTCTGGTGCACTAGTAATGTGCTTTCAGTGAATCCTCTTAAAACCACGGTTGTTCTCTTTACGAGAAGGAGAATCGTCACTGATCTGTCCCATCTCGTGCTAAAAGGTGTCACCATCCCTATATCCGATGAAGTCAAATATCTGGGTGTAATCCTTGATAAAAAAATTCTATGGTCCAAACATGTCGAATCGAAAACCGATAAAGCGCTGTCGAGTTTATGGCAGTGTAAAGGCGCTTTTGGTAAGACATGGGGCTTGTCTTCGAAATGGGTCCTTTGGATCTATACGGCCATGATTAGACCGCTACTCTCATACGCATCAGTTGTTTGGTGGAACAGGCTTTCGCGGAAACGTGTTACTGCTTCTTTTGCCAAACTCCAAAGAACGGCATGTCTCGGCTGCACAGGGGCCTTCCCTAGCACCCCGGGCTCTGCTCTAGATACTTTAATGAATCTTCCTCCCCTTGATTTATATATCATGGGGTGTACGCTAAAAACCATCTTTCGCTTATCCTTTGACCCCTTTCTAATGCAATGACAACAGAAATCCGAAATGCGAAAAAACTACCACGTCAACTTTCCACAGGTAACGGAATGGCTTCGGTCAGACTCTGAACCATGGATTGAATGCCATCGTATTTTCACGGATGGCTCCAAAACCGGGCAGGAGTCTGGTGTGGAGTCTTTGTGGAATGCGATGATATACGACTACCCCTTGGGTAAACATGCATCTGTTTTCGAAGTGGAGATTTTTGCCATCCTAATGGCTATGCGCTATATTGTGAACAACAGGTGGAGGGCTAGAGACATTTGCATCTGCAGTGATAGCCAAGCTGCATTAAAAGCGCTTCTAAACCCTCTTACCTCGTCCAAGTTAGTGCTAGAACTCAAGCTTTCTTTGAATTTGGTCGGAAGACTGAACACAGTGAATCTTTTCTGGGTACCAGGTCACACTGACATCCAGGGAAATGAGATCTCGGATGAGCTTGCTAGGCAAGGTTCAGAAGAAGTTTTCTCAGGACCCGAACCTGTGTTGGGTCTGCCTGCATCTTTAGTCATGTCTTCTATCGATTCTTGGGTTTCTCTTGAACACAAGATTCGGTGGCGCGATTGCGGTGGATGTAGACAAACCAAACTACTGCGCCCGGACATTTGCAAAAGGTCAGCATCTTTTCTTCTATCTCTGAGGAGAATCGACAGTAGGGTGCTTGTAGGCGGGCCACCAAGCTTTTGCTAAACACTTAAATGTGTTGGGCTTAAGCGACACCACTACCTGTCCTGCTTGCGGTGAGGAGGATGACACAGCAGAACACTTTCTCTGCAGTTGTCCGGCTTATGCTCGCATCAGGTGGCGGATCTTCGGGGCTGACGTGGTGAGTGCCGTACATCTAAGCTCTTTATCACTGAAGCTCCTTCTAGTTTTTCTTCGAAAGACGGGAAAACTAAGTACATTAAAGTAAGGTATCTGAATGGTAGTACAATGGACCTGTAGTTGTGTCTGAGCGCTCCATCGGATAGTAGCAACCTCCGACAAAAAAAAAAAAAAAACAAAAGACCCATAAAAGTATATATATTTATGATAAGGACCAAATCCTAAGACTATTTAGCAATTTCCGTCCGTCCGACCGTCCGTACGCAATTTTTAGGCTTTTAAAACTAAGCTGGAAGCTGAAATTTGAACCACATATTTCCTAGGGCTCCGAAATGGTTATGTGTAAACATTTTTTGAATACGCCCACAATTTAGAAACATTTTAAAGCTATAGTTAGAATGATATAGTGTTACAACCTCCACAAGATATGTAGGCACTGCCCTCCTTTATAAGTTTGTCATATAAAGTTTTTTGCCCGTCTACTTTTTGTGGGCGTTTTTCACTTAAATTCTGTTTTCTGAAAATTTCCATAGAAACCGAAAAAAATGAGTACGATATTTAGCCATTATTTTTTCCAATATATCGCTCATACAAATTTTTTGGCCAGGCCAGGCCCACTTTTTGGGAGGGTTTTTTCAAAAAATATTTTTTTGTTTAATTCAATAGAATGAAATAAAAAGCTGTCCATCATCTTTTTAATGCTTTATTCTTTGAGGCATATATGGATATGGATAGGGTATCATAATGTTCGCCCCAAGCGGACTGTAGCCTTTCCTTTTGTTTTTTTTATTTTTTTTTTTATAATTTGGATGTACAAAACGGATTGTTAGCATCCTTATAATGTTTATCGTAATACAGTACGGGCATTAAGGAAATGATTAGGAAAACAGAGTGTGGTAGAGCATTCCACATTCGTGTTGGCAGAGGAACGAATCTTTAAATCTTACAGTTCGACCGAATACAAGTTTAGGGTGAACTGATGAGCATTTCTAGCATGACGGGTATTGCGGTTGAAATGTTGAAGTTTTGGAATGCAACTGGCTATTTCGTTCGGGCACTTTTGATGGAAGTAGCGATATAACAATGACAGGCAGGAGACATTGCGACGATTACTATGAGAGTCAAGCGATTTCGCAATGTCTCGATCGCCAATAAGTTTTATCTCAAGTTTTTCAATCCTGTGGCGAATAAACGCCTTATATATTCTAGGCAGATAAGAAGGGGTGAACTTATTTCTTATATCACTTGTGGAAGCCTACTGCTAGCCTACCTACTAGCTTTCATTTCGCAGGTCTCAAACGAAGTTTGTCGTTCACACATACATATACCGAGGATGGAAAGCCCTTCGGTTTCAGCGATGCAAGTGTTATTCATGGATAATGGCAGAGTATTGGGGTTTCGCTTTAATGACAGAAGACAGCATTGTGTTTTGGGGGCATTGAATTCTACTCTATTGGTTGAGCTTAACATACGTTGCCGTTCCACGCCCGAAGATGACGGATGTGAATCATAAAACGAATATGCGAAGCTAAGGGTACTATCATCAGCGAGGGAATGGATTGGATTAGAAGTGACAGAGAGGAGATCATTGATAAGAATGAGCAAGAGAGTCGGAGACAAAACGGAGCTTTGGGGAGCACCAGCATCAGCGGGAACGCACGCATTTTTCACAAACGAGCTTGATGCCAAACTCTGTCAAATGCCTTTCAAATATCAAGCGAAACGACCTAATTTTCACCACCACTGTGAATAGATTGGTTTCACTTTTCGGTTAGATACTACATCAAATTACCACTGGACCTGTTGCCAGGAAAACTGTACTGCCGGTTCATAAGCTGAAGATTTATAAGCGTTACCATGACCTTGGAAAGAGGGACATAGGTGCAATCGATCGGTAGTAGGAGGGAGAGGAAGATTCGCATTTTTTTGGGACTGGCTGGACAAATGGTGTTTTCAATCTTCTCGGAAAGAGCCCTGAAGAATAGAATTGGGGTTTCGCGTGGAAGAACACCTCTTCAAAGCTATAGGGGAAATACCATCTGGACCAGTGGATTTATGTATGTTGTGATCTCGAAGAACTCTTGCCACTGCACGAGTGCGAAAATGAATTGGACCCATAGCAGTATATTCTACGCGCTCGAGTACAGAGAGAGATAAAGCACATGCCGAAAGCCTTGAGTTAGCTGCAAAATGAGCAGCAAGCAGATTGGCCTTATCCAAAGAGCTAACAGCTGGAATGTCATATTGAGGCGGATTCATTATATTCCTAACAAACGACTAAAAGTTTTTACTACCGGTGGAATTTTGAAGTATTTTTTGCCTCAACTTTTGGTCGTAGGAGAATTTGACACGATTAATGTGGGCTTTGCAGTCTGAACTTTATTTTGTTTTCCTCAGTTGGGTTGGCCTTGTAAGGTATAAAACGTTTTATACTCAAGAGAATTATGTTTGTTATCATATCGGCAGCAGCATCCACATCGCCATCGAGGAAATATAGCGACCAGTTAAAACTCGTAAAGAAACTGCTCAATCGCCATATGGTTCTTTTAGGAGCTTGTTCTTTAACTTTGTGGTTTTCACCGATATGGCACAGTGGTCTGACGAATCTAGAGGCGATAATAAATTTATGGTATTTATGGTGTACTTATCTGGGTGAGATGTGAGAAGCAAGTTCCGTGTGTTGGTGGTTTGACTACTTATGTCCGTAATTCGTGTTGGCTCATTTACAAGCTGGGCTATGTTGTTTACCTCTGCAAAGATCTCAGCATACCAACCTTCTGGTGCTGTCTGTCTAGAATGACGAAGCCAATTCGAATTGTGAACATTGAAATCGCCCGCAAGTGTGATGATAAAGGGTTACAATTCGTGTAATGGAATTGGACAACTCATCAAACTCCTTAAAAGTAATATTACGGTCGAAATGTGGGCTTCTTTAAATTACCTACGGACGTAAAATTTAAGCCAAATAAAATTAAATTCCGGTTTGGAACATTGCCCGTATTGTGGTTGAAGTTGGCAATCTACATCACTATATAAACGTCGAGACCACGATGAGGAAAGAATAATGGCATTAAGTTGTAACCAGGTAGACTAAATTCCGACATATCAGAATCAACGATAACCTGAGTTTCACACAGTGCCAAAACAACTGGTTTGTTTTGGGAGACATGGGCATAGCGCGAAAAAAGATTCGCTCTTAGGCCCCGAATGTTACTCACATCCACTCTTAAACGCCTAAGCATTACAAAAAACAAACATATATATACATATATGCCCCTAAGAAAAAAGCATTAAGATGGTGATAAATATTATTTCATTTCATTCAATTTATATAAAAAATAGTTTTTGAAAAAACGCTCCCAAAAAGTAGGATTGGAAAAAATATTTGCTAAATATCTTGTTATACATTTTTTTAGCAGTTTCTATGAAAAAGTTCTCTGAAAACAGCATTTTAGTGGAAAAAGCCCACATAAAGTGGGCGTGGCAAAAATTTATATGACAGACTTGTAAAGAAGGGGCAGTGCCTACATATCTTGTGAAGGTTCTAACACTCTATCTCTCCAACTTTAGCCTTAAAACGGTTTTTTTCTAAATTGTGCCCGTGGCAGTGGGCGGATTTAAAAAATTTTTACATTTTACCATTTCGGGACCCTAGCATAAATTTAAAGGCCTCAAAAGTATATAGACGTCTATTTTATAGACGGCCCATACAAAGTTTTTGTATGGCTATATATTTGAAAACGAGCATTTTTTGGGGGCGTTTTTTCATGTTATATATATATTTTTTTTAAAATTTCATAGAATGTTTTTCTTTGGGGCATATAGGGATATGGATAGGGTATCTCCCCAAGAGGTACCTAGGACCTAGTACCTCGACTGAAGATGGGGTAACCAACCCCTGTGGAAGGTCGTTGCCGGCAGCTGACGAGAGAGGGGGGGGAGGAGTGCCAGCTCACTAAGGCACTTCTCCTGTTTTCGGACGTCGGCGGACGAATTCTACAGATGGATCAACGGCGGCGTCCACAGTTCCACTTAGGTGGAACAAGTGATCTCCCTATATGAGCTGCTTCGACTTATTTGAAGCCCAGGTCTATAGGGATATCCAACACTAAGCCAGGGTGTTGGAAAAGAGTTTGGTGGCGGATGAGCCCTTGATGGGTCAACGGCAGCAATCACATTCCGAAGTGGGTTACTGGCACCGGAATAACCGACCTACTGTCCTAGGGTCAAGAACAGGGCCTGGCCTTCCAGGTTGGGGGTTGTGCCGTCGGGGTAACTTCCCGACCACGTCAAAAACATTTAGTTATGGGAGAGACTATGGCAGCCTCGGATATAAACGAACCTCAAAGGCAAAATAGACCCGGAACGTTAACGGACATGCGAGTGTGTACCTGGAATGTGCGGACACTCTACACTCCAGGTGATACTCAAAAACTTGATCAGGTACTATGAAAAGACAAAATTGCGACATATATTACAGTTGTAACAAAAGATTGCACACGTTAGGATGCGGATTCGTCGTGGGAAATCGGCTTAGATCCAAAGAAATGGGCTTCAAGCCGATAAGTGATCGCCTGGCTGTGATCCGCATCAGAGCTACATTCCAAAACATTAGCCTAATATGTGCACACGCCCCTACCGACGAGGCTGAGGACCCTATCAAGGAGGAATTCTATGACCTCTTGGACGGAGCCTGTCCGGAGTACGATGTCAAAATTGTACTCGGGGACTTCAATGCTAAAGTCGGCAAGGAAAACATCTGCGGCGGAATAGTTGGTAAGCACAGCCTCCAGCTAACGACAACAGATAATGGCTTCCGACTAATTGACTTTGGAGCAGCTTGTAATACCGTAATAAGTAGCACTAGGTTTCCACGACTAAGGATCCACACAGCAACCTGGCGCTCTCCAGACGGTCGAACCGCCAACCAAATCGACAATGTGATAATCGATGCGAGGCACGCATCCAACATCTTGAACGTGCACACTTACCGAGGGGCAAACGTCGACTCTGACCATTTTCTCGTTGCAGCTAGATCCAGAGCTCGACTGTCATCTGGAGTCGCCAGAGCCTACAAAGAGCGCCTGAGTGAGAAACTCCCCACCGCGCATTCACCTACCACAGACGCCAACAACCAGTGGTCTCAGTATCGCGACATCATAAAGAAGGTAGCCGAAACCACCCTAGGATACCAGCAACTGACTGCTGGCTTTAAGACCGGAACACAGGCTCTTCGTAACAGCGATGAAAAACCTAGTCACCGACGCGCAGGGAATAGTAGATGTATTTAAGCAGCATTTCCTGCAGCTGCTTAACGGACAAAATGTAGAGAGAGTGATGGAACAAGAAAAGAACCCTCGTCCAGTCAATGAAGAACCAGTCCCTCCGCCCAGTATAGAAGAGGTTGGCTTAGCTATAAAAAAGCTAAAGAACAACAAGGCCGCCGGCTCTGATGGTCTACCTGCAGAGCTTTTCAAATACGCATATGGTAGGGCGCATGCACCAAATCATCAACCAAGTTTGGGTGGAGGAAAGCATGCCCGATGACTGGACCATCAGCTCCATATGTCCCATCTACAAGAAAGGGGATCCTATGTCTTGCAAGAACTATCGAGGCATATCCCTGCTTAATGTCGCATATAAGATCCTGTCCAACGTACTGTGTGAACGTCTCAAACTTTTCTGCAACGCACTAATCGGCACTTACCAGTGTGGCTTCCGGCCCGGCAGATCAACTGTAGACCAAATCTTCACACTAAGTCAAATCCTGGAAAAGACCAACGAGTTTTAAGTCGAGACACAACATCTCTTCATCGACTTTTAAGCCGCATATGACAGCATTCATCGTCAGGAGCTTTTTGTGGCGGTGGCCGAATTTGGGATCCCGTTAAAATTGATCCAGATGTGTCGCACGACACTAGATAACACGCGATGCAATGTGCAGTTTGGCAGCAGCTCATCTGAACTCTTTCAAACATGCACCGGATTTCGGCAAGGAGATGCGCTGTCGTGTGATTTCTTCAATCATGTTCTTGGGCAGATAGTGCGCAGGGCAGGTGTCAACACGGAAGGCACTACCTTCAAGAGATCAGTCCAAATGCTGGGGTATGCGGACGATATAGATATCATCGGTCGATCCCAGCATGCCGTGATAGAGGCTTTCACGGCTATTGAAGAACAGGCGAATCTAGTTGGCCTTGAAGTGAATGAGGATAAAACTAAATATATGCTATCAACAGACAAAAAATCATCTGTCCTCCGACTAGGACTAAATGTCACTGTTGATAGCAGCAACTTCGAGGTAGTTAAGGAGTTCATCTACCTCGGGGTAAACATCAACTCCACAAATGACATCTTAGTGGAGATCCATCGACGAATTACCCTAGCAAACCGCTGCTATTTCGGATTGTCAAAACAAATGGGTTCAAAACTCCTAACTCGAAGGACAAAGTACATGCTCTACAGAAGCCTTATAATGCCAGTTCTGCCATTCGGCGCCGAGTGCTGGACGATAAGCAGGAAAGGAGAGTTAATACTGGGGTCCTTTGAAAGAAAAATCCTTCGACGGATATTTGGTCCTGCGTGCGAGGAGGGCGAATGGAGGAGGAGATACAACCGCGAACTCTATGAGCTGTACCAAGATGTGGATGTAGTCCGAAAAGCTAAAACTCGACGACTACATTGGCTCGGCCACATCGAGCGAATGGACAACAACGCTCCAGCCAAGAGGATCTTCGAAACCCAGCCCCCCGGTTCGAGACGACAAGGAAGACCGAACCTCCGTTTTAAAGACCAAGCCTTCGCGGATGCCAGAGCGCTTGGTCTGGACAACTGGAAGCAGCGTGCTCGGGATCGCAGAGGGTGGAAGGCAGCCGTATCTCAGGCAGGGACTCTTCAAGGGTGGGGAGCGCGTTAAGTAAGTAAAGTAAGTATCTCCCCAAGAGGACTGAAAGGCTTCATTTCTTATGTTTTTCTGTCGTTTTTATCGACACTGAGCACTGGTTGCGGAACAGAGGTTGCGATACAAACGGTAGACAAAAAACCTGAACTCTTTCCCTTCTGAAGCAACCAATTACCTTACAATATACCGTCTATTTCCTCCAAAGCTTCGAAGAAATATCTCCATAAGAATTTCCCACGACTGCGTGAGATTGCCTCGCATTCTCACAATATATGCGATATATCCTCAACAGCATGCATATCGCCACAGAATCTGCAGATGTTTGTATCTGACATTTCTTCCGGATACCGATCTCATCTGCAATAGCTTAGCCACCCTAAAGACAGCACTATTTGGAAGTCACTACTTGTGTCCGGTGTGTAGTTGAGTGTGTAGACACTCTTTCTTCTGAGAAGTTAACAGAACCTGTTCCCTCCGCTGTTTTCGAACCATCTGTAAAAATCGTAATTTCGTCCGATCTGATTATTGCATTTCTTTGGGAAATCATTACTCTAGACTCTACAAAATAGAGTCCTTGTTCACAACTTCTGCCTTCGAAATGACACAGAGCATTGGCGATCAGTGAGTGCCAGTTTCACTACGTTCAATGATGACAATTTGGCAAACAATGTCATAGCCAATGAAACTATTCGATTCATTGATAAAGAAGAAATCAGTGGGAGGCGATGGAATATCGAACATTGTGCTTCCACATTTTCCTCTAGAAGCGGTGGAAATATACGCTATCCTGTTTAACAATGCACTGAATAATGCATTATTAACACCCGATTCCCCAAAGGGGAAAGGACAATTTCAATTTGGCAAATCTCCGGTCTATTATTCGGATTATTATTCGACTAGGTATTCGAAAAGTCGTCATGAGTTGAGGATAAAAAAATAGTTCCGGATAACCAATTCGGTTTCAAAGTGGGGCATGGTACAATACAGTCCGCGTCTAAACTGGTGTCCGACATTCAGTGGTACAAAAGTAAAAAACAATTCACGGGTGCCTGCCTGATTCACTTGAAGAAGGCCTTTAATACCATATGGTTGGAAAGGCTCTTTTACAAGTTGAGCAGGTTGGGCATAAGTAAACCACTACTGTACATGCTGCATAATATGCTTACCGGTAGAAATTTCGTTTTAAAAAATGGCAATGTGACGTCTACTGCGGTGCTCGAAATCAAAAATGGTTTGCAACAGGGAGCGGTTAATTCGGCTATTCTTTTCAATATTTTTTACAGCTGATCTGATAAGTTCTCTTCAGCACGCGATTGCGTACGCGGACGATTTGATAGTGCATAGATCAAGTCAAAAATTCGACGTTATTGCAACTCTAATGCAGCGTGACTTCGACAAGATTCAGCGATATTGCGACGACTGGAAGTTGAAGATCAACTTTCCGGGCCGGGCTGTACCGGGCCCCGGCACGGATACTCGTGGGACAAAATTAAGTTTCAAACAAATATAAACAAACGGACAGATCCCTCTGTAATCGCATCAACCTCTGATACTGCTGTTGGGAAATCAGAGGGTATATCCAGTCAGGAAGCTGTTGGGCTCGACGCCCGTCGATCTATTGCTCCAGAGCGCAATACGGCCTCAACGTCTCGGTCAGCTATTGGGCTACCGAACCCCAATCAGAATACGGAAGGAGATGTCATGTGCAACCCCTCCATATGTGATCGTGGTAGAGAAGGAGAAGTGGATCTGTCTACCTCCGACTATTACACATCCACCATAATTGATAGCTGTCGTGTAGCATCCACCTTTAGCCAGGTGACGAGCCTTGTAAGGCTGGGTATCGTTCCTACCGACTTGGCTAAACAACTTCTTTTAGATCAAATGGTACACGTTCTCAGGTTCATATCTAAAATCGGGGTGGCTTATTTTTGTATGTGCTGATAAAGCAACGGCAGAGTGGATTCGCTCCAACTTTGGGTGTATAAAACTCAAATGTGGCCTGAATATTACGCTGAATATTATCCGTGTAGAGAGTGGCAATGCTGTTGGGCATGCTGCTCCCCAAAATCTGGGAATTATCTGGTAACGGAACTAAGGCAATGGCTTTCACTCCGATGAATCGCTTGTGGCCTGTAAGCCCGGTGTCTCAACAGGACACCCAGGAAACCACGAGCGAGGAGGCAGCACATCAGCTGAATAAATTGCTACTAACCCCCTACCATAGAAGTTGCGTTATCAATACCATCCAGTGGGAACGTAAGGTTCCGTGGTGGAATGACAAACTTGCTAAAATGAGGAAGAAGGTTAGAAAACTCTTTAATCAGGCCGAAAACACAAAAATGTAGAACGAATATAGGTTCGCTCTCACAGAATACAACTCAGAACTGAGAAGATCAAAAAGAGCTGCCTGGAGAAAGTGCTGCGAAGACATAACAAACAGCTGATTGCGGCACGTATCCATAAAGATCAGACTAATTGTGTGGGATTGCTAAAAAAACAAAATGGCACCTATAGGACGAACCGTTTATAAACTATCAAAACCTTACTACACGTTCATTTTCCACGCTCGTCTATTTGTGAAACACGCGATAACTCAAACGTTACAGATCCTAATACGATCGTAACCAGTAGAGTTAATAGCTTATCTGGCAAGATCTTCTGCCCGGATAAGATTAGATGGGTAATTGGCTCATTTAAACCGTTCAAAGATCCTGGTGGTGATGCTCTATTTCCAGCCTTAATTCAGAGGGTCATAGACCTACTCTTACCATCAATCACTGCTTTATTTAGAGCTAGTTACAACTGGGGTTACATTCCGTTCTCTTGGAGACAGGTCAACGTAATCTTCATTCCCAAAAGCGACAATAGGCCATGTTAACTGCCTAAATCTTATAGACCCATAA
Source organism: Ferdinandea cuprea (assembly GCA_963576555.1). Taxonomy (NCBI): domain Eukaryota; kingdom Metazoa; phylum Arthropoda; class Insecta; order Diptera; family Syrphidae; genus Ferdinandea; species Ferdinandea cuprea. Next base: position 72,923,106 of record OY754960.1, read on the forward strand.
GTCTAACATCTTTTATTCTCAAAACTATGGAAAGACTTATTAATATTTATAAAAGGGGACAGATAGAAATAACTAATCCCCTTCACTGAAGTCAATTCATTATCTTATTAAAAAAATAGAAAAAGCCTTTCTGACAAAGGAAATTACCTTATGTGCCTTCTTAGACATGAAGGGTGTATTCGATAATACCGGATAAGATGCAATTGCTAGGGCAATCACCTGTAAAGTTATCAAGGATTCGACCAACCATTGGATCAGGGCCACGTCGGAAAGTAGAATCATTACCTCCACCTATGGAGGAGTGTCAGTGTCGGTGACGGCAATTAAAGGTTGTCCACAAGGAGGGACGCTATCCCCACTCCTATGGTCACTAGTCATTGAGATCTTATTAGTCAATCTAGACAGACTAGGCTATAGCGCCATAGGTTGTGCTGATGACCTGGCGATTATTATTAATGGCAAGCTTAGTGCCATTCCATTCCTAGTGACATGCATGATGCATTGCGACACGTCTTAGAATGGTGCAAAAAAGAAGGATTATCTATAAATCCTAGCAAAACCATTCTAGTGCCTTTCACTTGAAGAAGACTGGTTAATATTGAAACTATTTCTATGAAAGGTACCTCAATGAATTATTCCAAATATCGGGAAATTATCTTAGATAAAAAACTCAACTGGAATTCTCATACTAAATCCGCCACGGAGTGTGCAACTAGAGCCATGTGGGCCAGTAGAAGCCTGTAGGGCAGGACTTGGGGCCATAACCCTAGAATGATACTGTGGGTTTACACAATGATGGTCAGACCCATAATTTCCTATGCCGCTATCGTCTAGTGGCCCAAAACTCTTGAACGGATAACGACAAATAAGCTGCAAAAGCTGCAGCGTATTGCGTGTCTAGGCATCACAGGTGTCATGCGCGCCTGCCCAACAACAGCACTAGAAGCAATTGTTGGGCTTTCACCACTTCACCACATCTTCATTAAGAAGACAGCTGCTAGATGCGCCATAAAAGTTCGAATCAGCAGACCACGTGGGTCACCTATACTTAACTTGATCCCAAACATGGATATGTTTTACTGTATCCCCGACATTATGGTTAGGGAATAAAGTTTTGGGAAACTATTCGAGGTTGAAATACTGGACCGCTCCAAATAGGCTAATGGTGTTCCATCTATGGATCCAAAAAGTCTGGTCTGGTACACAGACGGATCAAAAATGGAATCTGGAGTTGGAGCGGACCCAACACCAAAGTCTCAATACCAATGGGAAAATGTCCCACGGTATTTCAGGCTGAAATTCTTGCCATCGAGACCTGTGCTAACAAATCTCCCGACAAGGTATTAAAGGTGCCAGAATACACATCTTCTCGGATAGTCAACCAGAACTGCAGGCAATAAAGTCAAACTTGGATGGGTACCGGGCCACCAAGGTATTGCAGGCAACAAGCTTGCAGACGAGCTAGCTAGAGCAGGATCGGAATCTGTACTCCTAGGACCAGAACTCTATTGCAGTGTCAACTGGGCTACTCCTCTAAGGCAAGTTAACGTTTGGGAAACGAAACTTTGTCTCACTTACTGGGAAAGTGTTAAAGGTTTAAGACAATCTAAAAGATTAATTAGGCCTTACTCCTATAGAGAAATCCTACTCTTAAGTAAGGAGAATATTAGGAAGCTAGTGGGCTTTCTCACAGGACATTGCAACGTGAGGTATCACCTCAACAAAATGAACTTGTGCCAAGAAATCGAGTGTGGATTCTGTCTAGAGGACGATGAAACCTCGCACACAATCCATGTGAATGCCCGGCCTTTCTTTGGTTAAGACGAAGAATCCTCCATAAAGAGGTCCTTTCAATAACAGAGCTGATGAACTCTGCAACTAAGGACGTGGTGACTTTCATCAGAGAAATCACACGTCTCATGGGGTAATATCCCTTTTAGATACAATAGACCTTTCTGGCCACAGTGTCAGCCAAGTGGGTAAGGGAATCAAAAAAAACAAAAAAACATTCTATTCAGAACCCCATTGTCTCTGGCCATTAGGGATACTAAAAACAATTGATGAAAGCTCTTTATCATTGAAACACACGGGCGTCAGATACCTTGGACTTTGGGTAGACCAATATCTATATTTTAACAAATATGTAGATGTTGCTCCCTCCAAAGAAACTGTTTTACAGCAGCCAACTCGATGCAAGTGTGAAGGTAATCTGCTACACAGCCCTCATTCGTGTGTCCCGTGTGGTTCAACATAGGGGCAAGTAGGATGGAAAAGATTCGGGTGTTTGAGAGGGCTTGCCTTCACTTATACAGAACACCAGAGCCTCAGTACATAAAATTCTTTTTCAATAAGGTCCTATACGACAGGGCTAATCTGATAAGAGTGGACAATTCCCTGATCTAGATGACTCGAATGCACATTGCGAGGGCAATGACATCGACGAATAACCTGATCTTCAGGGCTTATTACCCCAATTATAGGTACCATGAAAGGGGGCATGTTAACGTCTTTGTCCCCCCAGAAGCATTCGTCTACTTTGATCAGGCAGGTCTGATCAAGGATAGATCGGCGGTACCGTTAATATTCCACGTTGTCCAGATAACTGTGGACAGCCGACTCAACTACAACAGAGACGTCACACAGAGCGCTGAGGAGCGTCTCCCGTTTAGTCGGTCGGTATCGGGGCGCGATAGAAAAGATGTTAAAAAACAGCACCAACAATTTTGGTGGCATTTAGAGAGAGCTCCCTCGTCGATTCCGTTTGATTCGGTGTAGATCCGACACAGCAAAGTCGGATTCATTGATGAGGAATTAACCAGATAGTCAACTCGAGAGCGAATCTCTCACCTTGCCTATAAGCTAAGTCGAACTGATGGGCTTTTACGTGCAAATCAAATTGGAATCACGCACACATAAATCGAATTATATGGGGCTAATGGCCGCGCCCATGAAATGTCATTTTTTATAGCAAGAAGTTGGGAACAGTTGATGAATTTCAGCAGATTACAACTCACAATTTGGGTGTGTAAAATAAACATGGTAAATATGCGGTGAATATGGATTGATAAAAACATACTTACCACACAACTAATAACATAATAAAATATTATAATATTAAGAATAAAGCTGTGTTTTAACTAATTTATTCTAATTTTTAATAAAAAATAATCAAAATAATATTGATTAATGTGACTAATATATAATAAGTAAGTTCATCATACATTTTCGGTTGACAATTAATTTATTGAAGCAGTTAAGTAACTCTACACAATTGAACACTGGTTTAAAACGCTTTTTAATAAAACGTAATCCAAATTCCTACAAATATTATTTTTGGTACATCAAAACACTTTTTTAACAAAATTTGCAATTACTTCCTTGTAGTAGTAGTAGTAGTAAATTGTGTTGTTTATTTTAATATAAAATAAAATTACAAATCATTATAACTCGACAAATAAAGTCGGCTGTTAAAAAAAGTGGCTAATTAATTCAATATATATGCAATATAATGTGCATGCTTATTTATGATATGTACTCAAATACCAAGCATTTTTGTGATGTACTCAACTACCAAGCATTTTCGATAAAAAAATGCACCCCCAATATATTTATGCAGTGCATTCCAGCTACCTTTTTTTCTCGTTCTTCCGTCTATCGCTTACTTTAAATTTTAAAATAAAGCATATTAATTTATTTAAAAAATTTCAAAACCGCCTTAGAAAAGAAACAGCTAAGAAAATTGATTGACTAAATGTACAAATCTTGTAACACAACATAATTAAAAAAGGATTACAAATACTTCTTTTTCACTTTTTTTTATCCATGCACGGAACCCGAATATGTATATGTATTTTAAACTTTCATATGTTGAATAAAAACAATCTAATAATAAATAAGTAATAAAACAATCAAAGAATTTAATATATATATAAAAAAATATTGCAAACTATTTACTACAAATATTTTACACCCAAACATTACTAATTTAGTAATATTTATGCAATAATACAATAAAAAATGCATTTTATCTCATTTTATTAACCAAAATGGAAAAGTACAACAACCCAAGAATGTTTATTTTAAGGCAGATAAAAAATAGAAAACTATTTCTTATAACCGCAAAAAATATTCCAACTAAATTGTAACAACTTTATTGGGTAACTAATTTTTTGTTTCTTTATAAACATTTATATTAAAATAAAATAAAAAGTTGAATCACATAAACTCAACCCTTCGCAGAATTTCCTATTTCCCAACACATCCGCCGTGACCAGCTGTTGTTGTTGCGATTTGGATATATTGCAAAACTCCCCATAATTATTTTTGGCGGGTAATCTAGTACATTAGATCTAACTTCATGTGTCTGGCTCACACGTATTCACATATGGGAAAATTGAGAGAGGATTTTGCGGCCGTTATTATATATTTTTTGCGGGTTGAAAGTGATAGGGGATTGCAGAGTTGACTATCTGGTTAATTCCTCATCTGTGGTCGGCTTGTCATATATGTATATATGGCCGGTATGTATATGTGTATGTGGCCGGCTTACACAGTTTAGGTAGTAGTAGGTGGTAGTTGTCATATAGCCACAGCACGTGGGTTTTAGGCTTTTAGATTAAAAAATAAAAAAAAAACAAAAAAAAAAAATCGCACAGCACGCCGCTTAAAAAAAAAAAAGTTAAAGGCAAGATAAGTTAAGTTAAGCTAAGATTTATTATTAAGTAAGCATATAAGTTTTAATTATAAGACACCAAAAAACAAAAAAACCTTCTGTTTTTATGATAATAAATTTTCTTAGTTTAGTAAGTGTTATTTTTATTTAACTTTAAATACTAAATGTATGTTAGGTTAAGTCGAAAAACAATTCTTATTAATTACGTTTAGCTTAGAGCGCCCGCATAAAGCCAGTTAGTTTAAATTTAAATAACATAGCTAAGTTAGTTAAGCTAGTTTTAAGCATTTTAGTCTAGGATGTAAAAATTAATGAATTAACCATTAAAAAGCATTAAAACTGAAACTAAACTAAGTGCGTTGGACCACTAAGCGAGAAGTCGCTGTTTCAAATCCCGGCTTGTACCACCTGAAAGTTTTTATTCGCTTCCCCACCTCTTGCGAACGTCTGACAAACATCCAAGAGTAAGAAATGTTATGAGAAGCTTTTAAAAAAAAAATGTCATTCGCAATCGGCATTAAACTGTAGGTCTCTCCATTCGTGTCAAAAATATAACTTCGCTCACACAATGTTTGGAGAAGTTGGGCTTTAGGTCCTGTATGGGCCGTTTACCCCAAATATTTATTTATTTTGTTTTAGGGGAAGGGTTGCGAATCTAATTGACCAGTTATTGATGGTCGCCTAATATGTTTTGAGATCAAGTGCGTTGGAGCAGCAAGACATATCAACATGCCGTTAATATTAACAGATTGTTTTTCAATATAAAATTTTTTCATGTGACGCCGTTGCAGTCGCTTTTCTATGCGTTTGTATCACCAACAAATTAAACCGGTTTTGGGACTTGTCCTAGGATGTTCTCGAGGTCAAATATGGTGTAGGGCTGATTGGGGGTAATGTACCTATACACCTATGATTAAAAGTTTAATGCAAGTATTTATTTGTATAGCCAAAGCTAGAATTTTTGAAGTTACATACATTGTTGTGGGAAATGTTGTTTTTAATTAGGATTCCAATACCATTTTTAAACGTAGTAAGTTGTGGGTGGTTGTGAAAATATCCAATATAGGACTTGGGCGTGATCGGTTTCGATCCAGAACCATGAAGAGTTTTCTGGAGTGCGATAACATCTGGTAAGAATGTTTTGATTAGAAGTGTTAACTCATCGTAGTTGTTTACATAGCCTTTAATATTCCATTGAAGGGTTGGAAACAGGTTTCTTGAAGTGAATGATTTATTGACAATATACGTTGAGGTATATTGAGAAAAAACATTTGTTAAATAAGCACGATTCGTTATTAAAAAATGTTGGGTGGTCTGGGTTGATTAACATGGCCCTGTTGGTCAAACTCTGTCAGGTTGATGGACTATCGCTACGAGAGTGGTAATCATGTTTTGTGCTATTTGGTTTTGAGTTTGTTCGTTTATATAAGTAATTTGCTGAGGGGTTGGGTACATTTTATGAGATGGTGTTAGTGTTCATTTGTTTTGAGCTTACTTGAGATTTATTTGTGGGTGCTTTAAAAGCAATTGTGGCTAAATCTGAACTTTTTTAGTTTATGGGGAAACGGTAGCCGCAACATTAGAGTAAGGAGAGTTATTTATCTATTCTTTGTGGGTTGTTGCATCGCTAAAGGTATTTGGTTTAATAGGATGGAAAGGTTAGGTGTTGTTTGTTGTATATTATTTTTTACAGAATTTGCATAATTTGAGGTATTAATGGTGACGATTTGGAAATTGGGTTTGGAACATATTCCGATACTTTTACATTGTACCATGGTACTTACTTAGGCGGGTGAAAGACATCGAAAGTAAATAGCATGGTGCCAGTCATTATTATTATTTTTTTTTTTATATATCTAATACGCCTTGTGATCTCATTTCTCTTACGGTTCCTTCCTTGGGTACGTTTATTATGGTTTATTGGGTTATTGGGAATACAATATTTTCACTAGGTATCGGGGAGATATTTTTCTTGCTTTTTTTCTTTCTGATATCCGTTATCGGTCTTCCTGTTTCCATGAGGCAATCTTGGGCAAACTTATTGTTGTTATCACTCTCAATAAAATAAAAATACAAATATGTTACATAATTTTCTGCTTCATCTTGGGTGAACTGCTGCTTTTCTTTCTGGACAATATGCAGCTCGGTGTATCAGTGCCACAAGCATAGCACGCTCCGAACTCCCTTCTAGGCTTTCTACACCTTCTTGCTTGCTTGCCACAATGCCGTACGAAGTCGTAGCTCTATTTATAGCCGACGGCGCATTAACACCAGCAGTCGTTTGTGTTCCTCTACTAAATACTGCCTGCGTGGTAAAGTTTTATACCAACGCTTATAACCTCAAAGTGTCTTCAGTGAACCCCTCAATAACGTACTTTTCCAGTTCCTCATCATCTAGTGTTCCAGTCCCGTTGCCAGTCTCACTTTGTCATGGTACTATTCGACGAACATCCATCTGCGTTCCTCGAACCTTTTTGCACAGACCGTCTACTGTGCCTAGCAAAAAATTGGGTCGTGCATGAAGCAACTCCCTAGCTTTTCCCCTCAATTTAGCAACGAACAGTGTGCGTAGGATCTGTTCCTTAACCGCCTATACTATTACTATCTGTACATTTCTTAACTGAGCTAGGTACACATATACGCTTGCACCTCCATCAAACTCCGGCAGCATTTCCTTTTAAACCTCTAATCTTGGCTCGCCTTCACACTTACGGGTTGCTTTACTCACGTGTGATCAACTTCGATCAATAACATAAGTTAGGATTAAAGAGAATGAAGTGATTATATATATGTCAAATACGACTCCCGAAGGGGAATATACCTAAGAGAGTGATCACAGACGTAATAATATATTAATGAATATCTACTAACTACAACACTACAACAAAAAAATATACTGATTATTATCTCTTATTATACGTTTTCATTCATCCAAGAAGGTATGTCTACATTTTATTTTTAAGAACTAAAGGGTGATTTTTTAAGAGGTTTAGAACTTTTTTTAAAAAAAAAAACACAAAAAATTCGAAAAAATGAATGAAATATTTATTTGAATCAATAGTTTGAACCTTGCAATTTAATGTTTAAAGATAATTTCATGCAAATGTTGACCGCGGCTGCGTCTCAGGTAGCCCATCCGCTGAGTCCAATTTTGGCATACTCTTTCACACATATCGGCCGGTATCTCACGAATGAATGCATGGATGTTGGCTTCCAGTGCGTCAATCGAAGCGGGCTTGTCCCTATACACATTAGCCTTGCATACCCCCACAAAAAATAATCTAATGGTGTCAAATCGCACGATCTAGGCGGCCAATTGACCGGCCCGAAACGTGAAATTAACTGTTCACCAAACTCGCCTCGCAATTGCGCCATTGTTTCGCGTGCTGTGTGGCATGTGGCACCGTCTTGTTGAAACCACATATCATGCAAGTCAAGAACTTCCATTTTGGGCAAAAAAAAGTTTGTTATCATCGCTCGGTAGCGTTCACCATTGACAGTAACGCTGCGATTCGCATCATCTTTGAAGAAATATGGCCCAATAATGCCGCCGGCCCATAAACCGCACCAAACAGTGGCTTTTTTGGGATGCATTGGTAGCTGTTGCAATGCTTCTGGCTGATCTTCACTCCAAATGCGGCAATTTTGCTTATTTACGTACCCATTCAACCAAAAATGAGCCTCATCGCTGAACACAATTTTTCGATAAAAAAGCGGATCCTCGGCCAGCTTTCCAAGAGCCCATTCACCAAAAATTCGGCGTTGTGGTAGGTCGGCTGGCTTTAGTTCTTGCACCAGCTGTATCTTAAAAGGCTTTACGCCCAAATCCTTCCGCAAAATTTTCCACGTAGTGCTGTAACAAAGGCCTCACTGCTGGGAACGGCGCCGAATCGACATTTCGCGGTCTTCTGTCACACTAGCTGATACGGCCGCAATATTTTCTTCAATACGCACAGTACGTAAACGTGTTGGTGGTTTAATGTCCAACAAAGTAAATTTGGTGCGAAATTTGGTCACAATCTTCCGAATAGACTGCTCAGAAGGTCGAGAATGCCGATCATAAAATGGAAGCAGCGCGCGATGAACATTTCGAACCGAGCACGAATTTTGATAGTAAAATTCAATAATTTGCAAGCGTTGTTCATTTGTAAACCAAACTGAAGCTGTTTGACAGTGACACAAGGTACTAAACACACGTCAGCTGTCAAAACCAGTGTTGCCAAAACCAAACCAGCTAAAAAATCACCCTTTATATCTTATAAACACAACAAAAAGTCGCATTTAATTGCAACAACTTCATACTTATTCTGTAATTAATTTTTTTTTCTTCATAAACATTTACATTGAAATGTCTATTAAAGTTGAATTATGTAAACTCAACACTTCGCAGCACTTCCCAACACATTCGCCGTGACCAGCTGGTTTTTGTTGCCATTTGGAAATGTTACAAAACTAACCGCGCTATGCCATATTATTGTCGTGGCTACACACACAAGAAAGCTAGTTTTGTTTACGAAGAAAACACAACCGATTGTTTTGAGCGTTTATTTAAAGCTGACTTCAAAAATATTCAAGAGGCGTCACTTCCAGTTTTCCATTTGAATTTCATCATATCCTCGATTAATGCATAAATCGCTGATATGACAAAATCACAACGGACACTGGAATCAACGATGTATAGTGAGACTCAAGATCGTTTTATGTTGACACAGCAATATTGCGTTTTTTATGTTGACACAGGAACATTGTGGCATCGATCTTGAATTTCTATTATTATTCTATTATTGTTTTGATTACAGTTGAATCGCCATGGGCGAAGGTTCACTCGTCTTAGGCGTAGGAGAATATGTAACTCGCCCCTCCTTAAAATTCGAGTCTCTTCGATTTCCTTTTACAATAATAAGGAATTTTATGCTTAGTATAAAAACTAATATAATGGTACTAAAAATTACTATAAAAGTAAATATTAGAAGTGTATATGAAACTTTTTTATTGTGTTTTAATTCTACAATTTCGTGAATATTCTTTTGGCACGAGTACGATTACTTTGGCGCCGAAAATTGAAAACTGTTTTTGGTAGAGGGGTTTATATAGGGTCTATCTGCCCCGTTTAGGCGAGAGGGACAATGTAAAAAAATGACTTAAAATGGAAAACAGTGTGTTAAAACACAATCTCATCACTTAAAAAAAAGAGCAATAGCAGTTTTGAAAGCCAGGAATTCGTTCTTTCATATTTGTTTTTAAATTCAGTTATTTCTATGAATGGTTTTTGAAAAAATGACCATCAAACTCAAAATTTTGAAAAAAAAAATTAAAAATAAATATTGAAGGCTGGTTTTTCCAGAATTGGAAAACCAAGCACTAAGTTCGCTGCTTGTAGTTACTGCCCCTATTTATTCCTAATCGAACACAGAAAACCATATAGTTGTAGGTCTTCTAGTTTTAATTTAGGAATACTACTTTTTTTTTAAGTTTGAATTTTTTTGCTATCTGAACGATATTAGGCACTTTCTATATCAACATTTTAATTGATAACAGTATTATGTGTGGCACGCTTCGCAGGTTCAAGGGAATTTTCGAACTTTGGCCTTATTTCGTATTTAAAAATTGAAATAAGTCCAATATTTGAAGGTTGGCCTTATTTACTTCCGAACTTACTTCCTCCCCCTGCAACCCTCACCAGATTAGTTTCCCTGTTAAATTTGGAGTAGACGCTAGGTAGGGTGCATTCAAACTTTGTTTATGTTCAAAGATGCTTAAATTGGCTAAGTGTGTTCTTGTTTATAAGTTTTACTTACGCCTCTATTGAGTGGCCTCCGGCCTCAGTTTCAGATGCTCAAACAATCGCTACATGTCATATATAGGCCAACTGAATACAAATAAGATCAAATTGGTTTTATTTACCAACATAATTTGATATTATTTTACTTTATCAAAGCAAAAACATACAAATTTAATAAAAAGGTAGTTTCGTAAATTTTAAATTTCTCAAAAACTAGCAGACATAGAACAATATGGATGTTCTGTGGGGCCCCCTTCCGCCTAAACGACAAGTATTAAGTCTTCGTCAACACTTACAATTTCAGTAAAGTTATTTAATATATAATTATAATTTCCAAAGATGCTACAATGTTTTGACAATTTTAGTTCATTCAATACCTTATTCTCTTTAAAGGAATATGTTTGGTGTCGATTTCTTTGAATTCGTTATTTGGAAATGGTATAAACATTTTTAGCTGAGTGGTTACAAAGGTTCTTGGTATTTTAATAACGAAAACTAGGAGGTTAGTCGTATATTCAATTACGCCTGTTCTAAATACTTTAATAAATTTAAATCTTTTTGATAATTATTGATTTCGTCTTTGGTCAATATACCCGATTGAATTATTCCATTTTTTGCAGTAGTTACACTATCTTGAATTTGTTTAAGATCAGCTTCTTCAACGCAAATTACTTTATATTTGCGAAAATAATAATAGAATATTATTTATTATCCGAGTTTTTCGACTTCATAATTCTTATTTGTCTGTATTTATTTACTATGCCATCACTTATGGGAAAATGTCAAATCATCCAAATTTTCTTGATTTGTGTGAATTGTTGCGTCTGTTGAAGGAATTATATTAATATCAATTTCTTCATCCGAGAGTTAAAAAATTGGTTCATCGAGATCTTCTATTCTACTCAAGAAATCAGCAACTTTATTATCCTTGAATTTTAATTAATCCACATTGAATTCGTATTCTCCTAGTGAGATTTTCCAACGGATTATTCGTTGATTTGTCTATTTTAACGAGTAATGCCTTTTGAGGGGTTGGTGGTCCGTTCGAACCAAAACTGTTCGCCCGTAAAGATATGGCCTGAAATACTTGACAATGGCCATCTAGGCCAATAATTCTTTTGTTAGTTCAGAATAATTTTTTTCGTGGTCGTTCAAAGTTCGGCTCGCATAACAGCCTGGCTTACCTTCTTGACTGAGGACATTACCTTTTGCAAGATTGCTTGCATCGGTGGTGAGAACAAATGTTTTGTTAAAATTTGGAAGAGCTAAAATAGGATATGTTGTTATAAGTAATTTTAATTTTTTAAATGCGATTTCATATTCGTTATCTTTTTTTGCTTAAAATTAGCGTTTTTTTTAAACATTTAATATTAGAACTTGCTATCATAGAATAGTTTTTGATAAATTTCCGCTAATAACCGGTTAAGCCAAGGAACGACCTACTTTGTTTTACGGTTTTGGGTAATCTTAGTTGCTTATTGCTTTTATTTTGGAAGGATTAGGATTTATGCCTTTAAAGGTAATTATATGTCCTAGAAACTCGGTTTGTTTTGATAAAAACTGACATTTAGTCAATTGGACCTTGGGATTGTGTTCATTAAGTTTTTGAAATATTTTTGTCAATATTTCAAAATGTTCGCATAATGATGTTGAAAAAATTAATATATCGTCTATGTATATTATGCAAGATTTATGCATTTACAAAATCGCGTAATACGTGGTTCATCTTCCGCTGAAAAGTAGCTGGAGCATTTTTCAAATTATACGGCATTCGAACACATTCTCTATATCGTTCTCATCCATTAGAACTTGACGAAACCCCTTAGCTAAATATAAGGTAGAGCAATAATTTGCACGACCGAACTTATCGAATAAAGACTCGATATTATGCATTGGAAATTTGTCATCCACTGTGACCTTATTTAAATTTCGATAATATATTACAATTCCCATAGGGGTGAACTGTAAGGCGATTTGCTTGGTCTGATAATTCCTTGCTGGAGCATTTCTTCTACTTGTCGCTCAATTTTCTTTTCATGAATTTAAGGGGAACAATTCTTTCAGTATACCGGTCGATCTGAAGTAGTTATTATTTTATGACGTACACAATTGGTTGTGTCAAATTTTGACTTTCTTCAAAAAATGTTCTTCTATTCCTACATACAAATTTTGCATGTCTCTCTTTTTCTTCCTCAATAAGATCCATATTTATTACTTTATTTTTATCAAATACGTTCCCTTGTCAATAGTTTATTTCTTTGAATACGAAGGGACCCTCATTTTCCTAACAGATAATTATTTCATTCCCATTTATAATCAATTTGTTATTAAATAAGTCAATTATTGCACCTATTGGTGTCAAAATATTATTTCCTAATACACAATCTAAGGGTTTATTACAAAAATCGGTTAATTTAACCGACATTTTTTTTTTTTTTTTCTCCCAAGGCTAGGTGAAAATCTTCCAATGACACTATGAGGATAGCAAGCGCGTGCTCATAGTAGTGTCAGATTTTTACTGACTAAAAACACCACCCTTCTATAGAATGTTAGATACTGCAACTAAGATATAACTTATCAAGCAATTTTTCTATCGCGAAATAAAAAACATTTGACAGGTTACTTTCCACTGAAAGATCCTGCATGTTCCGCAATTAGGACGCGGTTAATCCTTATCTTGCCAAGTCGAAAGGTTTCGTTCTTTGTAGTCGGCGCAATAAATTATTCTCATCCAAAATGTGTCGGACTGTATTATTGATATGTCCGATTAGTCGGTTTCTATGCTTTCGCGCGATGCTTCTAGTTTCAGCTTCGATTGTAGGAATTCCGAGATCCCTGTGGATATAGTCGTTTCTAATATACCACGGAGCGTGGACAATTTCTCTAATCACTCTATTTTGAAAAGTTTGTAAAATATTGGCATTTGTTTTCTTGGTACAACCCCAAAGTTGTATACCGTAGGTCCACACCGGCTTTAGAACTTGCTTGTATAAAAGCAGTTTGTTCTCGGTACTGAGCTGGGAATGTTTTCCGAGTAACCAGTACATTTCTCTATATTTGATATCGAGTTCTTTACGTTTCATTTTCACGTGCGAATTCCATTTCAGCTTTGCGTCGAGTGTCATTCCCAAGTATTTGGCCTCGTTTGCAAAGGGTACTCGGGCCATGTTTAGAAAAATTGGCAAGTCATTAGTTTTCTTATACGTGAAATTCACGTGAACAGATTTAGTTTCGTTGAGGGCGATCCGCCAGTCCCTCGTCCATTCATTTACTTTATTCAGTGCGGTTTGCAGTTTTGCAGTCGTTTCTTCGATAGTATTACCGACTGCAAGGATAGCGGTGTCGTCGGCGAACGTAGCGAGGGTAGTGCAATCTTCTCTTGGTATATCGCGAGTATATAACAGATAGAGAAGCGGCCCAAGGACGCTTCCTTGCGGTACGCCAGACGAAATTTCTTTAAGCTCCGAGTATTCGCTTCCATGCCTAACACGGAAGAGTCTATTCCCGAGATATGATTCTAAAATATCATATAGCCGAACGGGAAGAACTTGTCGTAATTTAAATTTTAAGCCGTCGTGCCACACCTTAAAAAGGCTTGTGAGACGTCAAGGAATACGCTTGAGCATATCTTTTTTTCCTCAAATGCTTTCTCGATTACGTCAGTAATTCTATGCACTTGGTCAATTGTCGAATGCTTGGTTCTGAACCCAAACTGGTGGTCAGGGAGGAGATTATTATCTTCTATAACCGGTTGTAGACGCCTTAGTAATATCCTCTCGAAAACTTTGGATATGACTGGGTGAAGCGAAATTGGTCTATACTTCATTTGGCGGTTTTCCTGGTTTTAAAACTATAATGACTTCCGCAACTTTCCATTGGCTCGGCACGTGTTTTAATCTGAGCGCAGCATTTATAATATATAGAAGCTTAATTAATACTTTTCTAGGCAGAACTTTGAGAACTTCTCCGGTGATCAAATCATAACCAGGAGCTTTCTTAGGTTTTAGAGATTCGATTTCACGTTTTAGTTCCCTTAGTGTTGCATTTAACCGACATGGTCTTTTTATTTTCTTTGAATTCACTGGGGATTAGTACGATAACTTCATGAGAAATTATGGAATAACAAGTCATGGTATTTATTTTAATTGGCCCGAACTTAATTTTTTTGTTCGTTGCTTACATTCTGAAGTTTCTATTTGAGTGAAGGTATCCGTTTTGATAACCTTGTGTTTGATTTCCGAAGTTTGGATTTCTGAAATTTTGTAACCTGTTTTGATAACTTTGTGTTTGAGATCTAAAGTTTGGATTTTTAAATTGTTGTGATCTGTTTTAATAGCTTTGCATTTGACCTCCTAAGGTTGGTACCCTATTATTCTGCGTTTTGCGATTATAATTTTGATTTGGTCCAAAATGGTTATTCGGGTTATAATTACGATTCAAGTTACAATTATTATTGGGGTTTTTATTTTTTGTTGAATCGTCATAATAAGTTTTTTTTTCGTTCATAACATTTTTTCAATATCCTTAATTAAATCATTCTCTTAAAAATACGAATAAGCAATATTTATCGAGCTTATATTATTTTGTAGTAATAAGGATTTAATATGAATTGGCAAATAGTTTGCATATACAGTAGATGACGGATATAAGACAGTCTAAAAATCCAGAGAATTTCTTTCTTATATCAGTGTTTTTATTATAAACGCTTTCTTTTACCGGTTCTAGGGTGCATGGTGTATTAGGGTGTGTGTCTTATAAGCCTGTTTTTCTTATAAAAGATGTTCTTATAACCGTCATCTATGTATATCAAAAACAATTAGCTCGTTATTTGCGGGAGTCATCATTTCATTTGGCTGTAATGTAAACTAAATTACCTGCTCATATCACTTAATATTTTTCTTAATTTATAATTTAGTTCCTCAAAATTTCTTGCATCGATATTTAAGGCATCACTTCTTAAATTAAAAAAATTTCTTTTCACGCCAAACTCCTCTTTGATTTTAGTTACAATTTACTTCCAACTTGAGTTAATTAAGGATTATATTACCTTTAACGCTTTACCCTGAAGTCGATTGCTGAGCACTGTTTGCAGCGTAATCTGATAGTACAGTCTCGACATCCCTCAGGTAATTGCCGACAGAGTTGAAAACGTTGAAAAACGGCAAGCTTCTAGCTTCCTTCAAGCTTTCCGCCAGAGTTAAAGCCATCTTTAGTTATTGATTTTGTCAGTGGCGTATACTATTTAAAAATTATTTCGGTTACAGATTTTCACTCTGTATAAATAATATTTACTTACTTTACTTACTTAACGGCCTCCCGACCCGTGAAGAGTCCCTGCCTGAGATACGGCAGCCTTCCACCCTCTGCGTGCCTTCAGACAAGCGGTCTGGCATCCGCGATGGCTTGGTCTTTAAAACGGAGGTTCGGTCTTCCTTGTCGTCTCGAACCTGGGGGCTGAGATTCGAAGATCCTCTTGGCTGGAGCGTTGTTGTCCATTCGCTCGATGTGGCCGAGCCAATGTAGTCGACGAGTTTTAGCTTTTCGGACTACATCCACATCTTGCTACAGCTCATAGAGTTCGCGGTTGTATCTCCTCCTCCATTCGCCCTCCTCGCACACAGGACTAAATATCCGTCAAAGGATTTTTCTTTCAAAGGATCCCAGCATTAACTCTTCTTTCGCTTATCGTCCAGCACTCGGCGCCGTATAGCAGAACTGTCAGGATAAGGGTTCTGTAGAGCATGCACTTTGTCCTTCGAGTTAGGAGTTTTGAACCCATTTGTTTTGCCAAACCGAAGTCGCAGCGATTTCCTAGTGTAATTCTTCGACGGATCTCCACTAAGATGTCATTTGTGGAGTTGATGTTTACCCCGAGGTAGATGAATTCCTTAACGACCTCGAAGTAGCTGCTATCAACAGTGACATTTTGTCCTTGTCGGTGGACAGATGATTGTTTGTTTGTTGATAGCATATATTTAGTGTTATCCTCATTCACTTCAAGGCCAACTAGTTTCGCCTGTTCTTCAATAGCCGTGAAAGCCTCTATCACGACACGCTGGGATCGACCGATGATATCTATATTGTCCGCATACCCCAGCATTTGGACTGATCTGTTGAAGATAGTGCCTTCCGTGTTGACACCTGCCCTGCGCACTATTTGCTCAAGAACAAGATTGAAGAAATCACACGACAGCGCATCTCCTTGCCGAAATCGGGTGCATGTGTGAAAAGGTTCAGATGAGCTGCTACCAAACTGCACATTGCATCGCGTGTTATCTAGTGTGATGCGACACATCTGGATCAGTCGGCCATCGCCACAAAAAGCTCCTGACGATGAATGCTCTCATATGCGGCTTTAAAGTCGATGAAGTGATGGTGTGTCTCGACTTGAAACTCGTTGGTCTTTTCCAGGATTTGCCTTAGTGTGAAGATTTGGTCTACAGTTGATCTGCCGGGCCGGAAGCCATACTGGTACTGGGACATTAAGCAGGGATATGCCTCGATAGTTTTTGCAAGACATAGGATCGCCTTTCTTGTAGATGGGACATATGGAGGTGATGGTCCAGTCATCGGGCATGCTTTCCTCCACCCAAACTTGTTGATGATTTGGTGCATGCGCCCTACCATAACATCACCTCCGTATTTGAAATGCTCTGCAGGTAGACCATCAGAGCCGGCGGACTTGTTTGTTCTTTAGCTTTTTAATAGCTAAGCCAACCTCTTCTATACTGGGTGTAGGGACTGGTTCTTCATTGACTGGACGTGGGTTCTCTTCTTGCCCCATCACTCCCTTTTAGCAGCTGCTGGAAGTGATGCTTAAATACATCTACTATTCCCTGCGCGTCGGTGACTAGGTTTCCATCGCTGTTACTCATCCCTTGCTGCCCTTGTTTTCCTCTGCAGCGTTCTAATATGTGCATCTTCTGTAACCTTTTTCCGGTACATGCATACATCATCATACCACGGGCTTTTTCTCTGGGGTGCCTGTTTCGGCAACCTCCTTGATGATGTCGCGATACTGAGACTACTGGTTGTTGGTGTCTGTGGTAGGTGAATGCACGGTGGGGAGTTTCTCACTCAGGCGCTCTTTGTAGGCTCTGGCGAATCCAGATGTGCTAAGCGTCCAACGTCGAATTTCTTCTTTTGGGCAGTTCGCAGCTTCTTCTCGTTGGACAGTCGAGCTCTGAATCTAGCTGCAACAAGAAAATGGTCAGAGTCGACGTTTGCCCCTCGGTAAGTGTGCACGTTCAAGATGATGGATGCGTGCCTCGCATCGTTTAGCGCATGGTCGATTTGGTTGGCGGTTCAATCGTCTGAAGAGCGCCAGGTTGCTGCACCTGGAGTGTAGAGTGTCCGCACATTCCAGGTACACACTCGCATGTCCGTTAACGTTCCGGGTCTAGTTTGAGGTATATTTATATCCGAGGCTGCCATAGTATCTCCCATAACTAGATGTTTTTGACGTGGTCGGGAAGTTACCCCGACGGCACAACCCCCAACCTGGAGGGCCAGGCCCTGTTCTTGACCCTAGGACAGTAGGCCGGTAATTCCGGTGCCAGTAACCCACTTCGGGGATGTAAGTGCTGCCGTTGACCCATCAAGGGCTCATCCGTCCCCATCAAGGGCAATGTCCGTCCGTCCGTACGCAATTTTTAGGCCTTTAAAATTAAGCTAGGAAGCTGAATTGGACCACATACTCCCTAGGGCTCCCAAATGGTTAAGTGTAAAAAACTTTTGAAAACGCCCATTACCACGCCCAAAGTTTAGAAAAAACCCCTTAAAAGCTAAAGTTAGAGAGATATGGTGTTACAACCTTCAGAAGATATGTCGGCACTGCCCTTTTTTATAAGTTTGTCATATAAAGGTTTTTGCCACGCCTACTTTTTGTGGGCGTTTTTCACTAAAATGCTGATTTCTTCGAAAATTTTTATAGAAACAGAAAAAAAGTGTTTTACAAGATATTATTAGGCAATATTTTTTCCAATATATCGCCCATACAAAGTTTTTGGCGACGCCCACTTTTTGGGATTTTTATAAAAAATTTAATAGAATGAAATAAAATGCTATCCATTATCTTCTTTATGCTTTTTTCTTTGGGGCATATAGGGATATGGATAGGGTATCGTACTGTTCGCCCCAAGCGGACTGTAGCCTTTCCTTATGATTTTGATTACAATTGTATCGCCATGGGCGAAGATTCTCTCGCCTTAGTCGTAGGCGAATATAAAACCAGCGTCATAGAGGGCTATACTCTTTTTAACATAAATTGGCAGTACACGTCTTATGGGGAAGTTTAATTTAAATCAGTGGCGTGCCATACTTTTGCGCCATACTAAATTGAAAGAAACCCCTCATAAAATGTTTTTACCCGCCAGTGATTTTTCAATTGCACCTGACGTAGATCCAACATCTTTTGTTCAGCGCACATCTGATTGGCTGTGGCCTATATTTGCTGCTATTCAACGCCCATTTAATTGATGTGCATTCAGAGTTACCAATGTCCGTTTGTTAACTCGTTCAGCTTTTTTCCTTGGGATTCTGTTGAGTAGCTTTTGGTTTTAGACCATTAAATAAAGTTCTTAATTATAAGTGTTATCGTGGGGATCTTTTTAGCTGTATTCGTTAAGGAAAAATATTATTTATGTAGGTTTTCGTAACGCGTGGTCAGTTATTGATGTTACATCTATTTATCTAATCTTTTTTTAAGTTTTATGCACAATTTCTGACAAGTAATAATTGTTAGAAATGGTTACAAAATCTTTCAAAAAAATTGTTGACGCGTTCAAAAAAAATCATAAAAATTTGAAAAATAAAACAGTAGCTGTGAAGCACGAAGCTGCATTTTTTTTTGTGTGCAAACGAACATTTTACAGACTTCCTAGCGGAAATAGTACCCAACGCCACAACTCGCCACCAAACTAGACTAAAAAGTAAAGTACATGATTTCGATAAGTGTGCCATCAGGCAAATTGTGCATCAGTTTTTTTCAAATAACGAACTTCCGACGCTAGATCATATACTGCAACAGGTAGGACGCAATGCAGACATCACCAAAATTAGCAGGTTTTCTCTGCATACGTTTTTTTTTTTTTTAGAAAAATAGGTTCTAAATTTGCAAACCATCATCGAAAGAGTGTTCTTTGGAAAAGAACTGACATCATAACATAAAGCTAAATTTGTTTTATTTTTTATAAATAAAAAAATTTAAATGAAAATTTCAATCTAAAAAACATGGTAACCCCATATAATATTCTTTGTGTTTTTTGCTGATTTGAATTCCTTAGTGCAGGAATTCTTTAAGAGCTTTTGTTGAAGTAGCACCTTACGGAAAACAAAAGAGTGCGCATGAAAGGCCAACATCCCTAACTTCCCTGAACTACCAATTTATGTTGGACAGAGTATAGTAATAGCTATCATTAAAAATTTTGTATTGCGATTTAAAGACGACTTCTTCTCTCCATTTAACAACGAGATTATGATCAGGATTATAGGGAATTATAGGGATTATAACCCACCCACTTCACTGCATTCCTACTGGTCCTCCTGTGGTGTTCGCCGGTTCGACCTCAAAAAATATGTACAGGCTTCCACATTTTGGATCACTGAGGCCAATCAAATGATGATGTCTCTGCATTTGTGCGATCCAGGAGTTTTTGGGCCTGCCTCTCATACGCAATTGTAAGGGAACGTTGATTGCCATTGCGGGGTGCGTAGGATCCCTTCCTTAAACATGGCAATACCAAGTGAGTCGCTCGTGCTCCAATTTTTTTCGAGATGGGTTCTTTGACGTGAAGGCTTCCTCGGATTCTGGAACTTCTAATTGGATCAAGCTTTGTTACTCCTGCTGTCATGCGAAGCATCTTCATTTCAGCTGCTGTCAATTTGCCCTCATACTTTTTGTTTTGGACGCACAACTGCGGTGTAGAGGCTTCCTTTCAGCTTAGGCGACATTTTTCGGTCACAAATTATAGCAGAGATTTCCTGCCACTTCATCCACCCTACGCTTACACTATGATTGATGTCGTCATCAACGGTTGCTTCACTGATATCATTGAATAACTGATGCACTTTAGGGTTCGTCACTTTTTCCTCAAGCAGATAATCAAGGACCGTAATAAAGAGCAACGGACTTAAGGCACTTCCCTGGTGAACACCGACTTTTATTGGAAATTCATCGGTGACTCCTGCGGGACATCTGACTTTTGTCTTCGCTCCCTCTTACATGTCCATGATTATCTGTACATAGGTTCCAGGAACCCCTCGTTGTCTACGTGAGTAGGAGTTAGGTCGATTGAGACTGGGAATTCTGCGTTAGAGTGAGAGGGAAGATGTGAGTTTTGAATGGGGTTTGATTGTTGTTGTCGTTGCATTCGGTTTGGTTTGTGTCGTCATATTTTTATTTTTTCTTGTTGCTTTGTTGTGTGGTTGGCTAGTGAGTATCTTTTATTTTTTCTTGTTGCTTTGTGTTTTATTTTTTCTTGTTACTTTGTTGTGTGGGTGGCTGATATGTTTGTTTTATTTTTTGTTTTTGCTTTGTTGCGTCCGTGGTCAGATATGAGTTTTGAATGAAGTTGAGTGTCGTCATATTAGATATCAGTTTAGTGTCTTTGTTTAATTTTTTGTTTTTGGTTTCTTTCATACTGTGTGATTAGTGTGTGTGTTGAGGGGGATTCTGTTGAGATGCGTCAGTGAGCGGTGTGTGTGTTAATTGTGATTTGGATTTTTTAATTGCTCTAAGTAGGAGTTAGGTCGATTGAGACTGGGAATTATGCGTTAGAGTGAGAGGGAAGATGTGAGTTTTGAATGGGGGTTGATTGTTGTTGTCGTTGCATTCGGTTTGGTTTGTGTCGTCATATTTGTTTTATTTTTTGTTTTTGCATGATAAGTTAAATGTATGGTTGCTATGGATTATACATTTTTTATCCATCGGCCATCCCACGGCACCCAAACTGCAGCGTCAGCCAAATGACCAGACCCTTAGCGAGTCCAGTATCTGGCCCATGCCTTTGAAATCCAACGGCACAGCACAATCGTAGTTCCCACACCAGTCCATCGTCCGTCCCAAGCAGCCAAGCTGCAGCGTCAGCCAAATGACCAGACCCCCCCAGCGAGTCCAGTATCTGGGACCATGCCCATGCCCTTGAAATCCAACGGCACATTGTATGTGAGGGTGGTCTTTTGAGGTCTATATCTTATATAAATAAATAAAAAACAAATGAGTCTCTGATGTGCGACACATTATTGTTTGTTATGATTTCGACACATTATGGTGTGTGATGGTTGAACTGACTACGTTAGCGTTACTTTGTTGTTCATGAATTGAGTAAATAGCCCCAAAGGAAGCCTTGTTGTGGCATATTGGGTTGGGTACCGAATAGGATTGCTCTTATTTTAACGACCAATCTGTTTATTGGGATCTAAGTTGCAGCGTCAGTCAAATGATCAGACTTCCAGCGGTCATGCACATGCCCCTGAAATCCAACGGAACTGCACAATCGTCGTTCCGACGCTAGCCACAACGATGATTGAGTCTCTGGTATGCGACACATTGTTGTTTGTTATGATTTCGACATATTATGGTGTCTGATGGTTGATTGGGATTGGTTGAATAGCCCATGGAAGGGCACATGAGTTTTATAGGATTCCTGTCTTATCGCATTGATCATATTGTCGCGTATTTCTTTTTTTTTTTGGATTATTGAATACAAACTGTGAAATTTTAGGAGGGGATTCCTTGTATAAAGGCCAAGCGTAAGAATTAGGAAGTATCAGTTTATCTTGAAGCTAAAGTGAAGAAAGTGTGAAATAAAATGGAATTTTTGAACCAACTGGGAGCCGTCAAGCCATTGGAGAGTCTGAAGACTTTAAAACTGAAGACAAAGTACCAAATCCTGAAAGGTACGCGATGCCAACCAAATATGGGTCCAGAATTTTGGTGGAGCTGGAAAAAAGTAAGGTGTTCCTACCGGCGCGGTTTGACACCATGGATGAGGACACTTTGAAGCTGCCTTCCTCAAGCCAGATGGAGGTGATCCAGCCTAATGGAAACTCGTTTGAACTGGCTTTCCATGCCTCATCAGCAGCGGAAGCAGAAGAAGAAGAGGTGGAGTTTTTACTTTCACAGCCATTTTTGTAAAATTTATTTAAAAAAAATAATAAAATAAAAAATATACTTATTGAAAATTATTCGGTGTTTTTTTTATTTGTCTGTTTAGCGTTTTGAGGTAGTCAAGGATCAGGCAACATTCGTCAAGCGATTCAACTTGCGTGGTCGAAGGATTGAATTCCGTATTAAGGATGTGGCAGACAACGCTGAACCAACAAATTGGGTCCAAAACGCAGTGCAGGGTATGTTTGAGCGTATTGCTACAGATCTGGATTCTTCAGATATGGTGGGGATAACGTTTACAGGTACGAATTTCGAACATCGTGGTCCTGGTTGGATGGGTTTTAAGAAGGCGTCCGAATTAAATTGGAGTGATGTCTGGGAATTAATCACGAAAATATTCCAGAGCAATTCCGAAGGCATAAGTACGGATACTTTTCGGATAAATGTCACATCGGTAAGGCTTCCTACCGGGCAAGGAAATGAACGAAGGCAAAAATATAATTCTTTCGATGAAGAATCTGCAAGAAGGAGAGGAATAATTTTTATATCAAACAAGGACAACCTATGCTTACCTCGTGCATTGGTTGTAGCAATTGCTCTCGTAAACAAAGATTCGGATTACGTGAAAATCCGACGAAATACCGGAAAACTTCAGAATGTTCAAACTGCCAATTTAATAAGCATGAGCGGTGTAAATATACCGACTGAAGGTTGTGGTATTCCAGAGCTTCGCAGTTTTCAAGATCATTTGTCGGAATATAAGATCACCGTCTACGAGTATGCCCGAAAAGGACGGTCTGTACTATTTGAAGATGTCACCAATAATAGTAGTAAAAGACTAAATTTACTATATTTCAATGCTCACTTTAATGTCATATCATCTTTGACGGCAGCCTTTTGCTGTGTTTACTATTGTGAAAATTGCAAAATACCGTACAATACAAAAGCCGATCATAGATGTGTAAAGGCATGTCCACAATGTCAACAAGCACCTAGATGTCCGACGAACCTTCCCGAAATTCTATGCAAAGAGTGCAACAGAAGTTTTAGAGGACAGGATTGTTTTGACAAACACAAGGCTTCGATCAACACGTCTCTCAAGAACACTTGTGTTACATTCAGCCAGACACTAGAAACCCAAAATTAAAAGATGTTCTCTACGTATTCTATGATTTGGAGAGTCGTCGAGAGGTTATTGGTGAAAAGGTGATAAACGATTATGCCGATTCAATAAAACTTCACGAGCCAAATTTGTGTGTTTTCCAGCAAAGATGTGACCATTGTTTGAGTGAAAATGACCTACAATTTTGCCAAAAATGTAAATTCAGACTTAATGTGAAAAAAGGTCCGAATGTTATAGCCGAGTTCCTACAACACCTTCTGAATGTTCGCAAATCTTTTAAAAAGGTTATTGTTATAGCGCATAACGGTCAGGCGTACGATCATCAATTCATTCTAAATTACATCCTACAAAATACCAGATTTCAACCGGCATTGATTATGAGAGGAACTAAAATAATACTCATGGAATTGGAAAATGTGAAATTCATCGATTCACTGAATTATTTTCCAATGGCTTTAGCAGTTCTTCCGCGTGCTTTCGATCTAAAACAATCGCTAAAAAAGGGTTATTTTCCGCATTTCTTCAATACCAAATAAAATGAAAATTATAATGGTCCATTGAAGCCCGTAGAGTATTACAATCCGGATGCTATGAAAAGTAATGATCGAACTGTATTCTTGAAGTGGTATGAAGAAAATAAGCATATCGAATTTAATATGCAACGTGACCTTCTTGAATACTGCATCAGCGATGTACAGATCCTATCTGAAGCGTGTATTAAATTCAGAAATTTGTTCCTTGATCAGTGCAATGTGGAGCCGTTTCTAGAGTCTGTAACTATAGCATCGGCATGTAACCTGGTATATCGCCGTAATTTTCTACAACCAAACACTATTGGCTTAATACCTAGAAATGGATACAGACAAGCTGATTATCAATCACGCCAGGCAATTGAGTGGCTCATTTGAGAAGAAAAGAGGCGAAATTGTGTCATTCAGTATGCAGCCAAGCAACGAGAAGCGAACTTAGTAGCTGGCGTAAGTGTTGACGGTTTTTGTAAGGAAACCAAACAGGTGTTTGAGTTTCATGGCTGCTATTATCATGGGCACACTTGTTTAAAAAATAATCGTGATAAGTCCTTAAGCAATGACCAGTACGACACTTTAAATTCACGCTATGAAAAAATCAATGCTAAATTGACTCGGCTAAGGCAGTTCGGTTACGAGGTAATTGAAAAATGGGCTTGTGAATCTGAAAAACAGTTGAGTGATGAAGATGTCAAATATTTAAAAGCACATCCAATAACACAATATGCTCCATTAAATCCTCGCGATGCATTTTACGGAGGCCGTACAGGCAACACATACAACTATTACAAATGTAAAGAGAGGGAAAAAATCAAATACATAGATGTATGTTCTCTATACCCTTGGGTTTGTAAATACGGGAAATTTCCATAGAATCACCCCAGAGTTCACACCACCACCACCGATTGGTCTCAAGTGAATTTACAGAGCATCAATGGAGTTATAAAATGTAAAATAATTCCTCCAGAGCAATTGCTGCATCCGGTATTACCTGTAAAGCAAAATAATAAACTAATGTTTACATTGTGTATGACATGCAGTGAACAATTATCTCAAGAAGAGCAATGCGCCCACGATGATGATGAAAGAGCTCCGCACGGAACATGGATTATTGATGAAGTTTTGAAAGCAATATAAAGAAGAAGCAGCAGATACACTATCAACTGTAAAAGTGTGTATTGCAGCTTATACAGGCACGCAAGCTCGTCTAAAATTGTACAGTTACCAGGAACAGTTAGAAGATAGAGTACTATATTATGATACTGATTCCGTAATCTACATAAGTCGCGAAGGAGAACCTGACCCACCGACCGGTGAATTCATAGGCGATATGACTGACGAATTAGAGTGCTATGGTCAAGGAAGTTATATTACTGAATTTGTAAGTGGCGGACCGAAAAATTATGCTTACAAAGTCTACAGTACAAGAGATGACATCGAAAAAATTGTGTGTAAAGTAAAAGGAATAAATCTTAATTATTCAGCATCGAAGAAGGTCAATTTTGAGACGATTAAGGAAGCTGTACTTAATGCTACGAACACAGATGATATAAAGATTATTTCGAGTAATATCCGTCGGACGCGAGAACATCAAATAATTACTGTTGCGGAAACAAAAACCTACAAACCCAGAGCAAAAAAACGTAGATTTCTTGGTGATCACAGTTCCCTGCCATATGGCTATAAAAGACTCAAATAAAAAACACCAATTTCATATTTCATTCAAAGAATCAAAAATGTTTTTTTATTTTATTTTCACTTAGTTTCCACTTATAAATTTGTTTAACAGGTAAACATTTTGCAGGGCGCAGCATTTACCGTGAAATGAGTCTTGAAATAGTCTTCGGTAGTCTTCCCGACGTGTCCATTCAAATCTCCGCCAACACACAAAAGCTCAAATAACTCTGCGCAATAATGATACCGATACCATTCTTGCCCTGTTCTTTACCGTAGTAGAAAATCTTGTATGCTTTTGTGTTTCCGATTTCCGGTGTTTCGCCATTTCGTTTCTTGGACACACAAGATGTCCAGCCTCCTTCTTATCATCATCTCTTCCAGCTCGTAGCTGCGACCACTCATACTTCCGACGTTCCAACTCGCGACCCTGAGGTTTCGCCTAAGTCTTTGCATTATTTTGCTATCCCCGTAAACCGAATAGCACTGACCCGTGCATTTCTGTTCTTCCCATGATCACAACCATGCGTAGCATTAGAAGTGCCTGGCGGGGTTGTTTCTTTGAAAGTAGATTTTCATAATACTAGGTTAAGCGAGTTTGTTTGTTCAACAAGTGCATGCTCCTGATATAAGTTGTTGATTGATCTTACTTTTATAACACCAGTGATCTCCAGTCGTGTCGCATATAATATCCTATCCAACGTACTGTGTGAACGTCTCAAACCTTTCTGCAGCACACTAATCGGCACGTACCAGTGTGGCTTTCAGCCCGACAGATCAACTGTAGACCAAATCTTCACAGATAGAGGCTTTCACGGCTATTAAAGAACAGGTGAAACTAGTTGGCCTTGAAGTTAACGAGGACAAGACTAAATATATGCTATCAACAAACAAACAATCATATGTCCACCGACTAGGACAAAACGTCACTGTTGATAGCAGCTACCTCGAGGTATTTAAGTAGTTCATCTACCTCGGGGTAAGCATCAACTCCACAAATGACATCTTAGTGGAGATCCGTCGAAGAATTACCCTAGGAAATCGCTTCTACTTCGGTTTGGCAAATGGGTTCAAAACTCCTGACTCGAAGGACAAAGTGAATGCTCTACAGAACCCTTATCCTGCCAGTTCTGCTATACGGCGCCGAGTGCTGGACGATTAGCAGGAAAGGAGCGTTAATACTGGGATCCTTCGACGAATATTAGGTCCTGTGTGCGAGGAGGGCAAATAAAGGAGAAGATGCAACTGCGAACTCTATGAGCTATACTAAGATGTGGATGTAGTCCTAAAAGCCAAGAAACGACGACTACATTGGCTCGACCATATCGAGCGAATGGACAACAACGCTCCAGCCAAGAGTATCTTCAAATCCCAGGCCCCGGTTTCGAGACGACAAGGAAGACCGAATCTCTGTTTTAAAGACCAAGCTATCGCGGATACCAGAGCGTTTGGTCTGGACAACTGGAAGCAGCGTGCCCGGGATCGCAGAGGATGGAAGGCTGCCATGTCTCAGGCAGGGACACTTCACGGGTTGGGAGCCCGTTAAGTAAGTAAGTAAGTATAGATTAACTACTGTGTATGGAATTCTTGATTTTAAAGTATGTGTGTGTTGCACTCGCAACAAACAAGTTCACAATTTTCCCATCGGCATTTAATCAAAACAAAAACACCAATGCCAAAACATACAAATGGCGAAACTTGGGCTTGCAAAAATGTCAAAGAAAATTTGGGCGCGCAGAAGAGCAGCAGTCAATACACAAAAAAAATCACTGCAGTGTAGCATCTAGTAGCATCTTCAGGTAATGTGGGCTCCGGAATTGAATTGAGAGCATCCCCAACTAGTAAATGCCCAGGAGTCAAAGCTTGTTCATCATTTGGATCTGGACTCAATACGCATAGGGGTTCATAATCGCCTCTATCTCAGCGACTCGTACGTCAAAAATGTCAGCTTTACCGTCCGGTAGAGATGAGACTTGGCTGATGCAGGCTAGAGACGCATGAAGCTCTTTGAGCTCGTTACATCGGGTATGTTCATATTCTGCAAACGCTCATTCTCGCAAGAGCTCTATCGAGTGTTCATCATCAAGGAAAGGATTAAGATTAGAATTCTTATTAGTATTTTTTCGCCTAATGGCGTTTAAAAACCGAACAATGTATCCAAAGACATTTGGCTTTGAGAACTCATCTAAGACCTTTTTCGCTATCAAAACTACTGATTTTTTGGTTTCTAATTCAACAGGAGTGGAATTTACCTTTTGTTTAGGCCAACTTTCCATTGGCAAGTACAAAAATTGCGGTCCATTAAACCACATGCTTCTTCTACTTCTACTTCTACTTTAAAGAAGCTCGAAGGAATACGAACCCCGAGAAACAATATCAGCCGGATTAGCCTTTGAGTTGACATGTCTCCAAATGGCGTCTGAAAGTTCCGATTTTTACTTTGATACCCTATTAGCAACAAATATCTCCCAAGACGACGGAAACGCGGATATCCAACGAAGCACAATCTCAGAATCCGACCAGAGATAAATCTCCTCAACGCTTTCGACGAGGTTTGGTAAAATCCTTTTTACCAAATCGACTAGCAATACCGCAGCACATAATTCCAATCGCGGTAACGATTTAGTTTTGATAGGCGCTACTTTTGATTTTGCGCTCAACAAATTGCATTGGACTCTTCCAATAGAATGTAGTGCGAATGTAGACTGCACACCTATAGGCTCGAATTGATGCATCAGCGCATCCAGTTTGGCGATTTTGAGCATGTGTTGTATCTAGATACTTTGATAGTGTTAAGATTCGCTATATCTTTTCGAAACTCTTCCCACTGTGAATGTACCAGCATCGGAACATATTCATCCCAATTACACCTCGAAATCCACAGATCCTGCATGATAATTTTTCCTTTCACGACTATGGGATTTATTTATCCCAATGGATCGAAAATTTGGCCCAGTTCGGATAGGACAATCCTCTTTGTTATTGGCCTTGACAAATCGATATCTGGCGTAACGTATCGAAACTCATCCATCACTGGGTTGTATACGATACCTAACGTTTTTATAACATCTTTATCGTTGATGCGTAAGGAATCCTTACTATCATTACTAGCTATCTTTTCCAAAACCCTAGCGTCATTACTGCACATTACTGCACGCAGCGTTTTCAGAGCATCCATATAGAAGTTCTCGGCAATCACTCTCGCACCTAAACGAAAAGTCGAGACACTTTCATCTGCCAGCATTTTCAGATACCGGGTAGCTATAAAGGGAGCTGATGTAGTACCGTAGGTAACAGTTTTCAGCCCATAAGTCAACAATTCTATAATATACACTGATAGTTCTGATCTTCCCCATTCACCATGATCTGCCGGTACATTTTAGAAATGTCAGCAGTGATTACGAATTTATACATTCTGAACCGAAGTATAATGTCGTACAAGTCATCTTGATTCACAGGTCCTTTCAAAAGAAGACGAATTGATGAGGGGCTAAGTATCGTACTAGCGAAACTTGATCCTTCGAAACGACTTCCATGTGTCCTAAATGCTCGTATTCCTCCATGAATTGGATATACTGCTGTTTCACCTCTTTGTTCCTTTGTAGTTGCCTTTCCAAATAAAAAAACCTCTTTCTTGCCTGGCACAACGAATCTCCTAATTGTCCTTGCTTCGAGTTGAAGAGGATGTTTACAACAAAACGGCCATCTTCTTGACGTCTAACGGTTTTTAAGAACTCCTTCTCACATTCCTCTTCTTCTGGTGACTGAAAACTCCGTCTCTGAGTTACTTCCTCCATCTCCCAGAACTTGTTTACCGTTTCGGTAAATGGGGAACAAACTTTATCTGTCTAACACAAAGCAACTGGAAAAAGCTATCTGCACCTAACAATAGGTCTATGCAACTAGCTTTTGACTTATAGTTAACAATTGCATTGGATTTGCCTATTCCGGAAACTGACGTATGTGTTTGAATCTAATGCAATTTAAGTTTTTGGACCATATCATCAGTAATGAAGTTTAGTTGTGACGCAGAATCTAGTAGTGCTCGCACTGGTTGAAATTTAACGAATATGTCTCTTATGTAGACAACAGCAGTAGCCAAGACCACACTAGATCCAGTTTTGTCTGCATTTGAAATGACGGACCTGGTACAACTAGTACTTGCGACTTCCGGACTCTGGGGTGAATGGTTTACAGCAAAACTATGTAATAACCTATGATAGGGGTAGTGAGCAAATTGAGCACTTTGCTGTATTGCATTTTCTTACTGAATGCCCCTTACCCATATAGTTGATGCATAGGACCCTTTTCTCAACTTCCTGAAAACGATTCAAGACTGGCAACTTATTAAAATCTGGACACCCAACAATATCATGTACCACAGACTGAGAAAACTCGCATTTGCTTTGATTGACAACGAGCGAAGTATTTGGAAGATGGTTCCTATACGCATTTCGAGAACGAGGACGAAAAGGATTTTTGTTTCCATTCGATTCCTCTCTACACATTTTAGATTCCTTTACCTCTAAAGTCTGACAACGACGATCCAACAAATTTGAGAATGCTTTCCATGACGGTAGCTTAGAATAATCCGCGGTCTTATCCCATTTGGCTATGGTTTCCGAGTCGATCCTGTCTAATGCAAAGGAAATCAAAATTGACTCCGCAATAGTCACCAATACTAAGCATAGCAGCCAAATGTGTATTGAATCTGTCTTTTTAACTGCGTAAATTAAAGGACGAGCACTTTGAAATTTTCGGAACTTCTAAAATTCCAGTAACGTGCTCTTGAAACATCATTGCCTTGCTATTGAATCTCTTCTTCAAACGATCTATTGCTTTAGCATAATCATCACCGGTCAAATCAAGCTCCTTAACAGCGCTTAATGCCGATCCTGACAGACAACTTCTTAAATAATTAATTTTTTATAGGTTATCCAACGAATCATCTCTATCCACTAGACTAGTAAAAAGCCCAAAAAAAATCGGAAATTCCCAGAAAAGGAAAGTAGTTGAATTCGTTCAAGCTTTGACGACCTAATAGAATACTGGTGAGGTAATAATGTTGCGTTAAGATTGTCTCAAACGCTAGCATTCGGCTTCTTTTCTTCCAACAACGTTAGAATATTTGATTTTGTCACAACATACAAATCCTTGACTTCCGCACGACTATTTGCATTCGTTTTCTCCTCGCCGATGATATTTATCCTCTCCAACGACATTTGCACATATAAATTTTGTTTAAAATAGGATTCCAGAATACCTAATCGACATTCCAACTCGGTAACAGAAATTGAAGATCCCTTCTCGCGTATTAAATTTTTGATTCGGCTAATATTTCCTTTTGTGGATATAATTCCGAAACAAACTTTTTGGCAACAAGAACCTTATCGGCAGAAAAAAAAAACAATTTTTTTTAGCAAATTTGAATTAAATATATCATCAGCATTCAACCTTCACAGCACCAGCAACAAATAATAGGCACAACTTTTTTTAGCGATTGCAACCAAAAACAGACTGCAGCATTTAATTTTTGTATTTAACAACATAGCAGACCGCACCACCAAATAATCAAACATCCAAATTAAATACTCCAACAACGAGTTCAATCAAACAGCATGCAATTGTGTTTGCATCAATGATGCTGACGAAAAAGAAGCTTTTATCAAAAGAAACTATTACGGCGAATTCGCTCCGCAATTAACTACGTAGTTAAGGTTCTCTTTCTTCAAGTTATAAGGTGACGGTACGGTATACCGCAAATGCTGGGTGATATGCGATGCTGCAACCAGCAAGAACAACTTAATAAAGAAGTGAGAAAGGCATGTAAAAAATGCGTTTTCCGTGGATTTCAGGAATCAAAAAAAAAAACAATGCGATTTCCCCTTTATACTCTTTTCGACAATTTAGAGAGTTCTCTTAGAATTTTTAGCGGCGAATTATGTATATGTACCGGTAATATCTATTTAAGATATATATTTGTTTGAAATTAACATATGTACTATTAAATATGTAATAGGAGAATTTGCTAATATTTCTTATTTTAATTTTACCAACAATTTTCTCCATGTGCTGTGCGGCGATGTTACAATCCAATATCTAATTCCAGTCATAGTTTCGATATATGTAGTTTATGCTCCTTTTGTGTTTTGCTTCCAGCAGATCGTTGGTAGCTTTCTCGCTAAAGATTATTTCTTTAAATAATGTTAATAATGGATTAATAATGGGTTAATAATGAATTAATTCAAACCGTATAGAATTTAATTAAAAAAATTTAATTTTAATTATATGATGGGGATCTCAACTATTTTTATAATCTCGGGTTTCGGCACCAAAAAAATTTCAAATCTTTTTTTGAACTTCGACTATTAAATTTAGATTTCAACAAAAATGCTCAAATGAAACGCAAAGGTTATTAACTAGTAAGTGGTTCCACAGAAAAGAGAGCTCTCCGATCTTTATTTGCTCTTTTATAACTTCACAAAAAATATACATTCCACAAACTTAGAACGAAAGTTAAACAGTTCAAATAAATTTAGTACTTCCGATAGTCGTTAAGGAGAAAATGTTACCATTTTATTATTTTTAAGATAGAATATTTTGAACAGTAAATACAAATAATTGATTTAATATTACTCAATAATGTGAAGCATCAACACCGACTATAAGGCGTATAAGGCGACTAGCACTTGACAAGTTAAATAAATCAATGCACATGTTTGAGGCGCGGTTGAGTAATTTGAAATCGTCGTTTGAAGAAGCCAGGGCAATACATCAGAAGATAATTGCCGCCCCTAGTGAAGAAGCTAAGAAAACATACATGGGGAAATAACGTTCCTGAAATTAAAGAGTACAAATACTACTAGTTAAAGGAACTGTTGCATGTCGACAATACAATGCAAAGTGGGCTTAATAATTTTCTATCAGGATCGAAGGCCCCCTCCACTGAATTCAAGCTTCCTCCCATTAAGATTCCCACTTTTGCTGGGTACTTTCAAATGGCCAGAGTTCAAAGGTCTATTTGAAAGTTTATCTAATTCGAATCCATCGATTTCAAATGTTCAAAAGCTTCATTATATAAAGGCGAATTTGAGTGGTGAAGCTGAGCGATTGCTACGAAACATGAAAAAATGTAAATATTTAGGAGTTGGAGGAACTATTACAGGCTATTCCAAGCAAAAGGAATCATTCAGTATAGGCTCCAACACAAATAAGTAATTTAAACTGCAGCTTGCGGCGTTAGTCCTGCCTAAGGTCACAGCGGAGTTGCCGATACGAAACTTTCAGTGCGACAACTGGAATCACATCCGTTATTTTGAACTTGCGGATCCTGAATTTAATAAACGAAGCAAAATCGATGTCCTACTTGGCGCGGACGTCTATCCATCGATCATTCTGGTAGCAACGTAAAGGAAGCACCAGGCTCGCCTACGGCTCAAAGAACGGAGCTTGGATAGGTACTGTCTGTCTGTGTTTCATCGACAAATCAATCGATAACATCTCTCCACATGACAACCGAAGGTAGCGATGCTGATAAAATGCTTTTAAAATTCTGGGGCCTTGATGGGCCTGAAGATGAGCAATGCGAAATGCACTTTGCTCAAACTCATTAACCACAGGCTGATGGAAAATATGTGGTTGAACTTCCATTCAAGGAAGGAATACGACGTGCATTAGGAATGTCCTACAACTCAGCAAGGGTAAGGTATCTTCAACTGGAGAACAGGTTTGAATCCAACAGGTTGTTCCATGAGGAATACATAAATGTTTTTAGAGAATACATAGAATTGGAACATATGATGGAAATAGACGCTAAATCGCTAAGGAAGCACTATTTCGTGCCCCATCATGTCGTGATAAGAGATTCTAGTTACACCACTAAGCTTCGAATTGAATTCGATGCGTCCTGGAAAAGTTCAGTCTTAACGACCATCTACTCGCAGGTCCAAGACTTCAAGACGACATATTAAATCAACAAAACGTATAGGCAAACCAAAATTATTTCGTACATTGAACGATTATACGATCCAATGGGATGGCTACCTCCGTGCGTTATTCTTGGCAAGATATTGATGCAAAACATATGGAAGGAGCACAAATCGTGTGATAGCGAACTATTAACTTCAATCATCATGGCGTGGCACAACTTAAAAGCTGAACTTAGGGCACTCCGGGGCATCAAGATCACAGATGAATAATTATACAGATAGTCGACTCAGAGGATTTGTGGCTCTCCCGCCTATCGTTTTTTATTTGATTCAAAAAGGCGCAGTACTGTGTTCGTATATGTTTTTACATGCAAATCAAATTGAGCCAGCTCACGCACACAATAGCAGTTCTGCGCCTAAGAATCCATTTTGGAAAAGATCTCATGTTGACATATTAAAAGTCAAAACTGGTCAGTGTCCAATAACATTGTAATAACATGCGACGATTTGTGATGAATTTGCAAACGAATCAATTTATAATTACTAATTTTTGTAATTTCCGTCAAAGTACGTATATTGAACCTTGAACTAAAACTCGTGTAACTTTTATATTTTTAATAAGAACAATGTTTTACAATTTGAGTGTTATGTTCAATGTGCACTACTTTCACCCAAAAAAAAACACCGATTCAAAAAGTCTTTTTACTTTACTGCATTGAATATTACTTAATGGTTTCTTTATTTTGTAAATATATTATATCAAATGTTCACCTAATATTGGAAGTTACACATTTTCTCAATTTGCACTATAAATTATTAGTGACACAAAAATTCCATAACCAACATGCCGCCACAATTTTTCCCGTGAATTTTACCATTTATTTACATATCCTTAGAACAATCCGCGGCACTGATTGTTCGATTTGGTTACATTACCACTAAAACTCTTTTTTAATATTAAATTTTGTCTGTAACAACAATTATTATCACTTTATACCAACTTTTAAATAGATTTAAATTTACGAATACTTCCCGCCGAAATATTCTTCCCACTTATATTTTCCCTCCTTCGTTTTAGCTGCCACTTCTTTTATTGTTTTTTTTTTTCTCTCTCAGTTGACACTGACGTAGTCGCAAACAACCCTATTGTTGATGTGCTGACTAAACATTTTACCCCAACTCCCTCTGAAATTACAGCTTTAAATTTTTCAAGAGCGATCAGCAGCACAACGAGACGGTTGCCGAATATATTGCAGAACTTCGTCGATTAATCATTGAATGTAATTTTCAAGGCGATTTTATTCATCGCATGCTGCTGGATAGACTAGTATGTGGACAGAAGAATACCCAC
The DNA here is from genome assembly GCA_963576555.1 of Ferdinandea cuprea. Lineage (NCBI taxonomy): Eukaryota > Metazoa > Arthropoda > Insecta > Diptera > Syrphidae > Ferdinandea > Ferdinandea cuprea. The sequence goes on from OY754960.1 coordinate 72,958,272, forward strand.
TTACAACAGAGTCTACTGGCGGAAAACAAAATAACGTTACAGACAGTGCAGGAGGAGGAAAAGTGGACAGTGGATCGAGCTACACCATTATGTCCGAATCAGAGACAAGCAGGATCTGGAAGCAAACTCCGCCGAAAATCGGTAAAACAGGTTTGAGTTTGTTTGATTACGGTAATAATCGCATTCCAATTATAGGTCTCATGAATGTCGACATCGTTTACGACAAGAAGCGTTAATTAATCAAATCTCCCATTATACATAACTGCTGGCTGCCGAACAAGCGTACTTGGTTGATCCGTTGGGAATTGTTGTGCACAATATTCGTTTGCCAGTAGAAGAATTCCTGGAGAAATACTCGTCACTTTTCTCGTATGAGTTGGACACTTACGTGGGTGGATTGACAAAGCAATTATCGCGGGTGTGAAGATTTTCCACAGTTTCCTGTATGGGCGACAGTTTTCGATCATTACAGATAATAAACCGATTGAGGTCTTTAACCCGGAAAAGCCAACTCCGGTGATACTTTCGCCCAGGATGAGCAGGTGGAGTGTTTTCTTGAATGGATATAACTTTAGAATTCAACATCGACCGGGCGAGAAGAACTCCAATGCTGATGCACTCAGTCGGTTACCAATCATCTCCAGAGGTGGAAGACAGTGCCCATCTGAACATGATAGAAGAAATCGACGCACACATGGCCAGATGACATCGAAGGACAAAATCCTCAAACAAATTCTTCATTGGGCGTTAAGAGGAATGCCGGATCGCCAAATAGATGAAAAAATCAAGCCATATCTACAGCACCAGAATGAGATCACAGTAAATAAGAACTGCTTACTCCTTGGATCACGTCTTATAATTCCAGATGCTGCGCGGGGACAGCTTCTGAAAACACTACATGCTGAAAGCTCTCGCCAGAAGCTAGATATGGTGGCCAAAAATAGACGCAGATATCAAAACAACAGCGAAGAAGTGCATAACGTGTCAACAATCACGTCCAGAGAAGCCTAAAACTATTATTCATCTTTGGCAGGAGGCATCTAAGCCATGGTCCCGCCTCCATGTGGATTTCCTAGGCCCTTTTCAGGGCCAAACTTTTTTTATACTAGTTCACTCATACTCCAAATGGGTCGAGGTGAAACCTGTGTCAACAACCAGTGCAGTGTGTGCAATCAATAGTTTGCGATCCATCTTCGCAACTCATGGGTTACCAGACTCTATCGTCTCCGATAGTGGAATGGCCTTCACGTCGACTGAATTTGGCGTATTTTGAAGAAGAAACTTAATCTCTCATGTGCTAACAGCACCTTTCCATCCAAATAATAAATTTCCATGGAAAATATAAAAGACGAATTTCCAATGCGAAGAAGCAGTGCTCCGCCCGTAATATTAAAACTAGCAGTAACACTTCGATTTCTAGCTGAAGGATCGTATAAAAAGAGCGTTGGACAAGATATGCACATCGGACTGGCGCAACAGACTGTGAGCTTAGTTGTTAGTGAGGCACTTAAAGTATTGGAAAGAACAATGTGTCCAAAGATGATTAAGTTCGAAATGAGTGAAGCTGAAAAAAGTCAAGCGAAAGAATGTTTTAATCGAACAAGCGGTTTTCCGGGAGTAATAATGTGCGTTGATGGAACACATGTGAACATTATTCGACCGTCACAAAATGAACACCATTTCTACAACAGAAAAGGCTCCCATAGTATTAACGTCATGATAGTGTGTTATAATTGAACATTTTATTGTTCACGTTTATTAACTAATACTCTTTAAAGATATGCCAGTGCCAAATGAAAATCACATGCGTAAATGAAATATAGTATCAAAAGTGCGATGGGCAAGATATACACATCGGACTGTCGCAACAGACTGTGAGCTTAGTTTTTAGTGAGACACTTGAGGTATTGGAAAGAAGAATGTATCCAAAGATGATTAAGTTCGAAATGAGTGAAGATGAAAAAAGGCAAGCGAAAGAATGTTTTAATCGAACAAGCGGTTTTCCAGGAGTAATAATGTGCGTTGATAAAACACGTGTGAACATTATTCGACCGTCACAAAATGAACACCATTTCTACAACAGAAAAGGCTCCCATACTATTAACGTCATGATAGCGTGTTATAATTGAACATTTTATTGTTAAGGTTTATTAACTAATACTCTTTAAAGATATGCCAGCACCAAATGAAATTCACAGTTTTGGGGGCAGTTCTCACGATTCTGTCATATGGTCAACGAGTGCTGAGAATCAATGCATGGAGGAAGCTTTATTCTTAAGGTAAATTCTTTCAATACATTCTTAAAAATGTATTCTTATATTTGCATTTCTTTTTTTATAAGGGGATGCCGGTTGTAGTTTGGTGCCCTGGTTGATGACTCCATATAGGTTGGCTTCTGGCAATTGCACTACAAACCAGAGAAAGCCGCACAATTATCAATTATCAACGTATGTGCAGCGCTCCATAATGTGTGCATCAAATTTAATGTGGAATTCGACGAATGGATGATTGTTGAACCTGACACTGACTCCTTGCCCATCGAAATTGGTAACACAAGTATGAGAAATATTGCAGAGTCAATACATACTTACTTAACGGGCTCCCGACCCGTGAAGAGTCCCTGTCTGAGATACGGCAGCCTTCCACCCTTTGCGATCCCGAGCACGCTGCCTCCAGTTGACCAGACCAAGCGCTCTGGCATCCGCGATGGCTTAGTCTTTAAAACGGAGGTTCGGTCTTCCTTGTCGTCTAGAGTTCGCGGTTGTATCTTTTCCTCAATTCGCCCTCCTCGCACACAGGACCAAATATCCGTCGAAAGATTTTTCTTTCAAAGGATCCCAGTATTAACTCTCCTTTCCTGCTTATCGTGCAGCACTCGGCGCCGTATAGCAGAACTGTCAGGATAAGGGTTCTGTAGAGCATGCACTTTGTCCTTCGAGTTAGGAGTTTTGAACCCATTTGTTTTGCCAAACCGAAGTAGCAGCGGTTTCCTAGGGTAATTCTTCGAAGGATCTCCACTAAGATGCCATTTGTGGAGTTAATGTTTACCTCGAGGTAGATGAACTCCTTAACTACCTCGAAGTTGCTGCTATCAACAGTGACGTTTTGTCCTAGTCGGTGGACATATGATTATTTGTTTGTTGATAGCATATATTTAGTCTTGTCCTCATTCACTTCAAGGCGTTTCGCCTGTTCTTCAATAGCCGTGAAAGCCTCTATCACGGCACGCTGGGATCGACCGATGATATCTATATCGTCCGCATACCCCAGCAGTTGGACTTATCTGTTGAAGATAGTGCCTTCCGTGTTGACACCTGCCCTGCGCACTATCTGCTCAAGAACAAGATTAAAGAAATCACACGACAGCGCATCTCCAGCGAAATCCGGTGCATGTTTGAAAGAGTTCAGATGGGCTGCTGCCAAACTGCACATTGCATCGCGTGTTATCTAGTGTCATGCGACACATTTGGATCAGTTTTGACGGGATCCCGAATTCGGCCATCGCCACAAAATGTTCCTGACGATGAATGCTGTCATAGGCGGCTTTAAATTCGATGACGATATAGCGTGTCTCGACTTGAAACTCGTTGGTCTTTACCAGGATTTGGCTTAGTGTGAAGATTTGGTCTACAGTTGATCTGCCGGACCGGAAGCCACACTGGTACGTGACGATTAGTGTGTTGCAGAAAGGTTTGCGACGTTCACACAGTACGTTGGATACGATCTTATATGCGACATTAAGCAGGGATATGCCTCGATAGTTCTTGCAAGACATAGGATGGGACATATGGAACTGATGGTCAAGTCATCGGGCATGCTTTCCTCCACCCAAACTTGGCTGATGATTTGGTGCATGAGCCTACCATAACATCACCTCCGTATTTGAAAACCTCTGCAGGTAGACCATCAGAGGCGGCGGATTTGTTGTTCTTAAGCTTTTAATAGCTAAGCCAACCTCTTCTATACTGGGCGGAGGGACTGGTTCTTCATTGACTGGACGTGGGTTCTCTTCTTGCCCCATCACTCTCTCTACATTTTGTCCGTTTAGCAGCTGCTGGAAGTGATGCTTAAATACATCTACTATTTCCTGCGCGTCGGTGACTAGGTTACCATCGCTGTTACGAAGAGCCTGCGTTCCGGTCTTAAAGCCAGCAGCCAGTTGCTTGGCTTTCTTATAGAACTTCCAGATGTTGTTTCGGTCGCGGGACTCTTCGATCTCCTTGAGCTGGAAGACTGCGTGCTCTCTTTTCTTTCTACGCAGGATCTTCTTTCTTCTTTTCCCCCCTTCTCCTGGCTCGGTACTCAGCCCTTGCTGCCCTTGATTTCCTCTGCAGCGTTCTAATGTGTGCATCTTCTGTCACCTTTTTCCGGTATACGCATACATCATCATACCACGGGCTTTTTCTCTGGGGTGGCTGGTATCCTAGGGTGGTTTCGGCTACCTCCTTGATAATATCGTGATACTGAGACCACTGGTTGTTGGCGTCTGTGGTAGGTGAACGCACTGTGGGGAATTTCTCACTCAGGCGCTCTTTGTAGGCTCTGGCGACTCCAGATGTGCTAAGGCGTCCAACGTCGAATTTCTTCTTTTGGGCAGTTCGCAGCTTCTTTTCGTTGGACAGTCAAGCTCTGAATCTAGCTGCAACAGGAAAATGGTCAGAGTCGACGTTTGCCCCTTGGTAAGTGTGCACGTTCAAGATGTTGCATGCGTGCCTCGCATCGATTAGCACATGGTCGATTTGGTTGGCGGTTCGACCGTCTGGAGAGCGCCAGGTTGCTGTGTGGATCCATAGTCGCGGAAACCTAGTGCTACTTATCACCGTATTACAAGCTGCTGCAAAGTCGTTTCGTGGAGGCTGTGCTTACCAACTAATCCGGCGAAGATGTTTTCCTTGCTGACTTTAGCATTAAAGTCCCCGAGTACAATTTTGACATCGTACTCCGGACAGGCTCCGTCCAAGAGGTCATAGAATTCCTCCTTCATAGGGTCCTCAGCCTCGTCGGTAGGGGCGTGTGCACATATTAGGCTAATGTTTTGGAATGTAGCTCTGATGCGGATCACAGCCAGGCGATCACTTATCGGCTTGAAGTCCATTACTTAAGATCTAAGCCGATTTCCCACGACGAATCCGCATCCTAACACGTGCAATCTTTTGTTACAACTGTAATATATGTCGCAATTTTGCCTTTCATAGTACCTGATCCTATCCATCGTATCTCCTGGATCGCGGTAATGTCGGCCTTGTACCCCGAAAGGACAGACTTAAGTTTTTGAGTAGCACCTGGAGGGTAGAGGTTCCGCACATTCCAGGTACACACTCGCATGTCCGTTAACGTTTCGGTCCGGTTTGCATTTGAGGTATATTTATATCCGAGGCTGCCATAATATCTCCCATAACTAGATGTTTTTGACTTGGTCGGGATGTTACCCCGATGGCACAACCCCCAACCTGGAGGGCCAGGCCCTGTTCTTGACCCTAGGACAGTAGGTCGGTAATTCCGGTGCCAGTAACCCAATTCGGAATGTGATTGCTGCCGTTGACCCATCAAGGGCTCGTCCGCCACCAGCTCTTTTCCAACACCCTGGCTTAGTGTTGGATATCCCTATAGGCCTGGGCTTCAAATAAGTCGAAGCAGCTCATATAGGGAGATCACTTGTTCCGCAATAATCGCAATCACCATCCTTTTGACCACTTTGCAGAGTCAATACGGAACCAAATTAAAAATTGTTTATAGAGATCTTGTATATATATTTGTACTTCACAGTGCAGTCACTGCATACCATATCATTAATTTAATCATAGAAAAATAAAAAAAAAGCTAAAAGTTTTTGTTCCTTCCTTTTTTAAAATCGAGTTCTGAGATTTTCAGCTTAGTATTTTCTATGTTTTCCTTCTGTCTCAAATCCATTTGCCTTTTTAAAATTTTAGGTCCTTTTTTTGAGTCGTCTTTTTTTTCATTTCTTCAGTCTGCTTTGCTAGAAGATTGTTATGTTCTTTTTGCAACTCCACGATTTCCTGAAAATAATCTTACTTGTATTGCACTTGCAATTCTAACAGCTGCTTCGCAGTTCTTCGTGGAACTCGATTTGGACCCGGCATGTCATGTTGTTCTTCTTAAAAAGTAACGCTTTTTCCGTCTCGTTTCCGTCGCGAGAAAAATTCCTCCAAGCTATCGCCACTAACAGCTGAAGTTTTATTGGGAGCAACAACAGCTTCGTCTTCTTCTGCTGGTTTGGTGGTAGTCATTGAAGGTAGTTGAGAAGTTTGAGGTCTTGAAACTCCGAATTTCGCAACTTTAAGCCCTCCTATTGAGGTGTTTAAATCAAACAAAACCACAACTTCTTCTTCAAATGCGGAGATCATCTATTGCTTATTGGAACCTCCGCCTGTTCCTTTAATACATTTCGAATTTTGCCTTTAAAGGGTACTTAAAGTCTTTCCAAACCTGGAGGAAATGAACTATAAATGCTTTGATTTGGACAAACATTCTGCGTAGAAATACCTAATTTTTCCAGCTTTCTGCCGACCTTTTCGGAGGTCCTCTAGCGTTTACCACTACCGTGATTTTTCCCACAATTCTTTTGCTTAAATTGTGGGCAATTTAACATTCCTTTCGCCAGCTGTTGGTGTTCTTTCATAAACTCAACTAAAGAGACAAACTGTTCTGTTGTTGTGGTTTGTTTTTCTGCCCTAAATGCAAGAAAAATATAAAAAATCACAATGGCGATACTTTCGCCAGCGAACTGAATAGTACCAAGATGCGAAATCGGAAAAAATGCGCTTCGTCACGAAGTGCATAGTTAGCCCCCTGGAACCAAAGGCTTGCAAAGATCAAGAATGAGTTTATTGCATCTGGGTACCCCATTTCAAATTTTTTTCAGTACCGCATACATGTTAACTCATTTGAGACCAATGCACTCTCTTTGAAACGTGTCATCGGCCACTACACGCCAACGTTTGAGGAGTATGCGACAGTATTGGCCCAATTGGAAGCCTGTCTGAATTCGCGACCGCTCTGTCCGGTGACTGAGGATCCTGAAGATTTGTCAATCCTGACGCCTGGACACTTTTTAATCTGTACAGCTTTAAACACTACTCCAGTGAAGAACTTGTACAAAATATTCCGTAAGACTTTTTGAGAAAATGGAAGTCCGAATATCTTGTGCAGTTTCAACAGCGCACAAAATGGCTAACTTCGGATGACGAAATCAAGGTGGGACATCTAGTGATTTTACCGGATGAACTTCCTTTAGTTTAAAGTTAATTATTTAATTTAATGTGATGTCGGCCCGATCCTACATTCGGCTATCCTGATGGTCATTCGTCCTCGAATGAAGGGTTCCATTTCTTCATGTACTCTGCAACCATAATCGTGTTATTTGGGCCTTCGTGATCGCCAATCTTCTTGACTTCGTACCTTCCGTTGTTTAACTCCATTACCATTTTATAGGGATCAAGAAACTTAGGCCTTAGTTTCATCCCTGTACCAAACTGTGTGCGCTTAACGGCGACTAGTTCATCACCATTGTACTGCTGCTCTAGAACTCTCTTTCTATCGTATTTGCGGCGATTTTCCTGCTGTACTCTCAATAAGTTCTCTCGTACCTCGTCAAGCATAATATCTCGTTCAGCATTAAAATTATCTACTACTGCTTCATTCAAAAGTTTGCGAAGATCTGGATAATCAGGAATACGCATGTCAACCCCCGTAAGTATTTTAAACGGACTGAATTTTGTGACCCTTTACGGAGTACTATTCAACATTTGCCGCACTCGATCCACATGTTTATATCAGTTCTGTTTACTCCCTAGGCACGATTTCATCAACATGGATCAACGACCTTGTGGATCCTTTCCACCTGTCCATTACCTCTCGGAACTCCGGTTGCGATCAGTAGATGTTGTATGCCCACCGCTTTACAATATTCCTCAAATACAGATGAAGTGAACGCCGTTCCCCTGTCTGGTATGATCCTCTTCGGACTCCCAAACACAATTATATTATATTGCTTACGGGTCTGCTCCATTGGACCAACGTGATCAATATGGAAGGTCCCCAATGGTCGATCCTCCTTTTCGATTGGCGTAAGCAATCCTTCTTTTGTTCCTGCTTTGGCTTCCGACACTCCACACAGCTTCTGACAACACTGACAACTTTCTTGGTAAGGCTTGGAATGTAGAATGTTTTCTCCACTAGATCTTGAACTAACGACTTTGCGATGACTAACCACTCGAATGCGTTACAGTCTGAAACTATCTTAATCCTTATCCCCATCACATAGGTTCTCCATTTCTTAAGTGATTCTGTAATAGCTAGAACCTCCAGCTCGTATGAATGATACTTTTGCTCCACTAGCGAAGTCTTGCGACTCATATATTCAACTGGATGGAAAAGTTGATCATCTAAGTCCTCCGTACCCGTGCATGCTTGTATCTGTATGGATTTAGGTTGGCGCCTTTGGGTCAAATAGCTTCAGCAAAGGTGCACTTACTAACGCTACTTTTAGTTGTTGAACTGCCAACAGCTGTTCGACATCCATCTTAAACTTCACGTCCTTACGCAACAAATCAGTCAGCGGCTTAGCGACGACAACAAATCCCTCGATAAATTTCCTAAAGTAAGACGTCAGGCCCATAAAACATAGAAGCGTTTTCTTGTCACCTGGTATCGGGAACTCGTGTACCGCTCTAGTCTTCTCTGCTGATGGACGGATCTTACTATCTTCGATAATGTAACGGAGAAATTCTACTCTTCTCTTCAAGAAATTACATTTAATCCATTTCCATTTAATGCGTAGACCGCTCTCCGAGGCTACCTGCAACACCAACTCCAACTCTTCCGTACTCCTTCCTCTTCATCCTTAGCGGGAATTATGACATCGTCCATGTAGGCTACAATTGTTCCATCGTGAATAAGACTCCTGAGAACCTCGAAAATACGGCTGGTGAATTGGTTATTCCAAATGGTACATACAGAAACTAGAATTGACCATTATGCGTTACGAAGGAAGTATATTTTCTCGAATTGGGTTCAATCGGCACGTGGAAGAATCCATTCTTTAAATCCAATGTCGTGAAAACGCTAGCTCCTTTTGGTCTCTCCGCACGCTGTCTATCAAATCCATTGGAAAGTTATCTCTCACAATTTAAGCATTTAACTTTCTGTAGTCGCAACAGAGCCTTGTTGTTCCGTCTCTCTTTCATAGGAGTACAATTGGCTTGGCTGGACAATACCGTCAGGTAACCATTCAGCAACTTGTTCTTCTGCCATCCTCTGGTCAATGTACGACAACCGTCTTGGAACCTGATAAATCGGTGTTTCATCGGTTAACACCAGCTTCATTTCCACCGGCGATAGAGTTCGGTTTATATCCTTCAATTATCTTCAGCACAGCAATCTTCTCAACGTCTCTCAGATGGTTCAGTTCAATATTCGGTTCATTCTTCAATTCTCCCTCTTCACCTGCCACGCAAATTGACTGAAACTCATTGGCTAAATCGAAACTACGAAACAACTTTATGCTCTGCACCGTTATATCCACCTAGTACCTCTGGTCCTTCGCCACCTTTGCTATTGCCAGCTATGTACCTATGGCTTTTATCGAACTCAAAACCGTCTTTGTGTTCTGCAACAATATGTCCACCCAGTACCTCTGGTCCATGACCACCTTTGCTATGACCAGCTGTATACTTATGGCCTTGTCCTCTCTTGCTTCAACATCTTCCGTCTCCGTGTTAGCCAACTCCTTCCCAATCTGCTTCTTCTTAAACTCTGCGCCTTCTGCTGTTCATCATCATTACGACGTCAACATCTCTAAGGACATCGTTCCCAATGACCGCCGAATACTGCATATCCTTTTCTCTGAACACATGAAGTCTCATTTGTGACTTTACCCCGTCCACCTCGGGGTCTATTAATAGGCTTCCCAAAGTCTTTACCTTATTCTGACCAATACCAAATAATTTAATTTTAAAATTATCTTACTCTATATAATCCAGCAACATCAAGCTATCATATCTAATCAGACTAACGTCGCTTCCCGTATCCAAAAGTGCTGACACGACCTTGCCTCTTACCATTATTGTTTTAAAAATACGATGGCTACCCATCGCGAAGCACACTTGCGCTTCTAAAGTACTTGCTCTGCCATCTGTTGTCGCAGTATGTACATTGCTAGTTTCCGATTTTACATGTACCGCTGGTTGCCTCGTTCTCTTCGTCCCGACTTAAGCCAAAGTGTAGTAGGAGCCTGTCTTATAGGGTTCTTCTCGTCTCATCGACGGTTAGAGATAATACCCCTTCTCAGTCCACCTTACAATTTTATTCAAAATTTTCAAAAAATAAATCTTTAATTCAAAATCAAGATATCAATTTTTCATTTACAAAGAAAATCAAAAGTAAAACTACGATTTATTTCTAAAAGCCAGACAAAAAAAATTAAGGTAATTATTTAGAAGTGGGGCTCCAAACAAAACTGGCCCCAAAAAAATGTTTACCCCTTGGAGACCATTTTAATACATCAAAATAGTTCATTTACGGTGGGGGAAGACATTTTCAATAATTGTTTATAAACAAAAACATTGTAATAAACAAAAAAAAATTTTTTAAGTAATTTTTTTATTTTTCATTTAATTAAATACTTTGACCATTTATTATTCTTTCGGGGAAAATTTTGTAGATCCTGACTCAGGTGCATACACGCAGAACATAGAACGTGTTTGGCGTGATGCACGTGAAAACATGCCCAAATATGGTCGTCGGGATTACCACATGACAGGGTACATCGCCGAATTATTGTTCAGGCATCGCTTCCCAAATCATACTTTAAGACTACATCAATTGGCTATGGCCATACATGATTTTCATGGGAAAATGAATGCCAAAGAATCGTAATAAAAATAATGTTTTGTTCATTTTACAATCAATTAAATTCATAAATATAAAGAATATTGTTTTTTTTTTAATTTTTGCTTCAAATACGATATTGTTTATTTTTGTTTTGTTTCTTGAACAGTATAAATAATTTTTTGTTATTTTTACCACTAGAATTGTTACTTAAATTAATAACATAAAAAAATAAATAATTAGCTCTTACTGCGCTTTTTAAGAAGCTAAAACATGGTTTTTCTTTCAAATCAGCCCATATAAAGTGTCTCCCCCACCTCAAAACATCAATTTCTACCATATAAAATTGTCTCAAGGGGGTGAAAAATTTTTTTAAGCGAGTTTTGTCTGGAGCCCCACTTCTAAATAATTACCAAAATTAAAGAAAGAAATAAATAGATACCACTTGCCAACAATCATAAAGGGTGATTTTTTAGCTGGTTTGGTTTTGGCAACACTGGTTTTGACAGCTGACGTGTGTTTAGTACCTTGTGTCACTGTCAAACAGCTTCAGTTTGGTTTGCAATTTAACCATGGATCGTCTTACAAATGAACAACGCTTGCAAATTATTGAATTTTACTATCAAAATTCGTGCTCTTTGGAAAATGTGAAAATCTGCTGTTTTATCGAAAAATTGTGTTCAGCGATGAGGCTCATTTTTGGTTGAATGGGTACGTAAATAAGCAAAATTGCCGCATTTGGAGTGAAGATCAGCCAGAAGCATTGCGAAAAAGCCACTGTTTGGTGCGGTTTATGGGCCGGCGGCATTATTGGGCCATATTTCTTCAAAGATGATGCGAATCGCAGCGTTACTGTCAATGGTGAACGCTACCGAGCGATGATACCAAACTTTTTTTTTGCCCGAAATGGAAGTTCTTGACTTGCATGATATGTGGTTTCAACAAGACGGTGCCACATGCCACACAGCACGCGAAACAATGGCGCAATTGCGAGGCGAGTTTGGTGAACAGTTAATTTCACGTTTCGGGCCGGTCAATTGGCCGCCTAGATCGTGCGATTTGACACCATTAGATTATTTTTTGTGGGGGTATGCCAAGGCTAATGTGTATAGGGACAAGCCCGCTTCGATTGACGCACTGGAAGCCAACATCCATGCATTCATTCGTGAGATACCGCCCGATATGTGTGAAAGAGTATGCCAAAATTGGACTCAGCGGATGGGCTACCTGAGACGCAGCCGCGGTCAACATTTGCATGAAATTATCTTTAAGCATTAAATTGCAAGGTTCAAACTATCGATTCAAATAAATATTTCATTCATTTTTTCGAATTTTTTGTGTTTTTTTTTTAAAAAAAGTTCTAAACCTCTTAAAAAATCACCCTATATAATACAGTAGTTTATATTCTCCGTTTGTTTCTTCTTCGGTTCCGTTTCGCTGTTGGTCACGGTTGGTCTGCTACGGTAAATCTGCTTGCCACTCCTCGTCTGTCGTGTCCGACGCTTTCCTTTCACCGTTGGGTTATACAACTGTATTTATTTTCTATATTATATTCTCACTGTTCCCTGCAAACCAAAATTCAGTAGTTTTCTCGAAAGCACTACCACAAAGAAATTTGTTTTGTGAATTTGTTTGCGTTTTCTTTGAGCGTTAGTATGCTGAGCTGATCTACATCCGCAAAAGTACGGATATAACCGATGAAATATGTACTCTGAGGATGTAGTTTTTTAAAAATAATAAAATGCAGTTAGGTCACTTTTTATTGCCCACATTTTGTCTTTTGTTTTTTAGTTATCTTTTGTTATATCTTAACGAAATCCATGTGCAAGCAAAAAGAAAAAACTTATCGATGTCTAGATAAGTGGAATCGACCGTTGGATAATATTTAAAATATCAAAAGGATTTTCCAGTCAGTTGAAATTTTGTATTCGGCCAGTGAAGTTTTGCGGCGGACGCAAATGCTTTCATTCCTCTTGGAAATTTTTTATATAATATTATTTTTCCATTAAATTAAAAAAGTCGTACTAAATGACAATAGCTATATTTTCGCCATTGGTCATTTAAGGTGACATATGCCATTTTGAGATAAGGCATGTCATTACCATGTGATCGCCATTTTTTCGCTCGTCATTTAATGGCACCTCAACGGAAAATTTTAAATGATTCGTAGCGCCCGTCATTTGATTTAGGGCCAAAAATGTTCATTGCGTATCATCGCCATTTTTCCGCCAATGACGAATCGTAGCTTCAATGTCGCTCTAGTGCGATATTTTTTCCTGACTTCACAGTGTCATTTAAATGACTCGCAAAAATTGCCGTGTAATCGCACCTTTAGAGAAATTTTATCCAGCAATTCGATAGACTAGAAAACGAAAATACGCTCCGTAATGAGGTAAAGATCTATAATTTTATTTATGATTTTTGTTACTTTTATTCAAAAACAACAGAAATACTGCAAACATGAAGCTGATAAACAGGCTACGAAATTGGCGGATAATAAAATAATAAGGGAAAGCTTGGTGTTAAATCGACAAACACATTAAATGTTTGTCAATTTTACTGGAGAGGAAAATGATGGCTGCAGAGTCGAAATTGGAACAATATTTCCAACACATTATCTATCCCAAATGAGTGAACTTTGGGAAACTTATTTATAGCTAAGAAGTAACTAGGAAGATAATAACACAAAACTTTCAGGAAACTTTCTTAAGGAAATATAGTTTCAAATTAGAAAATGTTTTTAGCTTCCTGACGTTTTTTATGCAGACTGGACGAGCGGGGAAGAAATCGCTAAATGCTTTGTATCTATATAAAAAGATACTGTTTGGTATTGTAATATAATTATATTAAATAACGATAAATGTTTAAATTTAAAAATAAGAAGAATCTCTTTGTTAAGTCATGCGCCCTCTGTAGTCCGTTGATTGCTTTAAAAATGTAAAGAGCAACAACTTCACGGGAAGGTGAGAACCATTCCGAGTAGGAGGAGGGAGATCATTCTGTTTCCGGGACGCTTTGTGAAAGGTGGCCATGTTGGTGGTGCGCGTTTTTTGAGAACGAATAAAGATAATTTTATAAGAAGAAAAGAATCGTGGCTAATTTCATTAATCTCGTGGAGGTTTAAATCTCAGATGTGGGGTCTAGCCCGAAAATAAATAATAAAACCGACAACGAAATAAAACAGTGCATAAATATAGTGACATACCAACAAAAATAATAATTATAATAATGAACACGCGTGCAACAAGGAAGACGATGGTAGACGCCCTCACATTAGCCGGAGTCGAGTTCCCAACGAGTGCCACAGTCGCGCAACTACGACCTTTATACGACGACTCGCCAGGGATCCGTCGTCCGAATGACGAGGAAAGTCACCCCAGCGAAGCAGTACACGAACATGAAGACTCTGCCGCAGAAACTATTGAAGGCCGAACCAATGCAGAATATCCAGTCACGCAAAATTTAACTGCACCAGGTGTCCCCGAAGAAGTACGACAGTTGGAGGCGCAGTTAAATATCTTGCATATGCGTCGTGATGTAATGATGCTCCAAGAACAAATTAGCAGGATGGAAGGCAGCGGAACGCAATCGACAGATGGTCCCAATCACCACAGAGTCAATTTCGACCATCTTGAAAATGCGCTAAATATATTCACAGGAAGGAATCACTATGACATCAGGAAGTGGTTTCAAGAGTTCGAGCAATACACTGCAACACGCGGATTCACACCGGATGAAATGTGTCTAGGCGTGCGTCGACTGCTGAAGGAAACCGCCAAAGAATTCCTTAGTACCTTGGGCGTTGTTAATTATCAGCAACTAAAAGACGCTCTTATCGAAACTTTTGGGAGGCAGGTCACGCATCGAGACATCTACCGGCAGCTGGAACATCGACGCATAAAACCAAATGAAACATGTTTGGAGTACGTGATCTCGATGAAAGCACTCGCAGCCAAAATCTCTATCCCCGAAGCAGAAACGATTACATTCATAATCGATGGATTTGATGATGACAGTGCTAACATCACTCTAATCAACGATGTTGAAACATTCGCCGAACTGTTGGCCAAATTGGATAGATACCAGGAGAAAAGAACCATGCAATTGGCACGCGCCAAAACAGCAGCAGCCAAATCAGCCGCAGTCATACACAAGCGCCCGCCGTCCGCCGTAAACACTGTAAAAGCAAAGGAGCTTTCCGAAGTCCGCTGTTACAACTGCTCCCAATTCGGTCACTTCAAGAGCAGTTGCACAAAACCAATCAGACCAGCAAACGCTTGCTTCATCTGTAGCGAAGTAGGTCACTTCCAACAGAACTGTCCAAAGGCGCAGAGGAAACATCAAAGGATTGTTGCCACCGTAAATAAGGCATTGGCCGAATATTCCGATAGTGACGAAGAAGTAGCTGGCGCCATCAGCGCCATGCAAATGGTAAGTGTTGCCTTCTTTGTTGATAAAAGCGAACGCACGGAATATGTAAATTATTTTTCTTTATTTATCCCAATTTGATACCGGCAGCGCGACTAGTTTCATTCGGCGTAATACAATCCCAATCAATGTCTGTGTATCTAAAGAGTTAAAGCCAATGAAGTACATGGGAATTGGTCGAGTCAAGTTTTATTGTTACGGTACGATTCAATGTCACATTAGATTCCAAAACGAAATTAAAAACGTATCTTTTTTGGTTCTCCCGGACAATATGATGACAACGCCTTTGATTTTGGGACGCGATTTTTTAAGGAAATTTAACATTGAATTATATAAAAAACGAAAGTTGAAAGCAGCTGCTTTTGAAAAAACTGAACTGAAGTCAAATAAATATTTATTTTCTAAACATTCATGGCCACGTGCGTTCGATTTTAATATTTTAAACGAAGTAGTTAGTGATTGTAGTAGTCCGATGTGTCCTTTACATAGTGTGGGTGCAGCTTCCAACAGCATTGTCGACCTAAATACAGGTAGTGTGTCAGATCTGTTGGCCAGTGTCAATACAAGCCAAACCGAAGTACCGATTCCGCCGACAGATGTTATTCCGCAGGTACACATTCCCGACATTTTTTCCATTGAACTCGACGATCAGCCGCCCGCAATAGATATTTGTCCTCGTTTAGAAAAGAGTCAAGGCGATGCTCTTAAAGGAGTTATTGATCGTGTCTATTTAAATCCGGCAGACGTTCAGCGTAGACCACATGATTACAAAATTAAGATTCGTCTAACAGATGATACACCATTTCATTGTTCACCGAGACCATTATCAGTTTTTGAGCGAAAGAAGGTTCGCGAGAAGGTGCAGGAGTTGTTAGATAGAAATATAATTCGTTACAGTAAGACCCCATATGCTTCCGCGGTTGTACTCACAAAGAAAAAGAACGGTGAACTACGTATGTGTGTTGATTATCGCGCACTTAATAAAAAGACGATTCGAGATAATTTTCCATTGCCGTTAATTGAAGACTGCATCGCGTTTATGGGAGGAAAGCGTTGGTTTACATTACTTGATTTGAAAGACGGTTTCAATCAAGTCGGTGTAGAAGCTGGTTCTGTGCAATTTACTTCTTTCGTAACACCAGACGGGCAGTACGAATATTTGCAAATGCCGTTCGGATTGAAAAATGCCCCGGCTGATTTTCAACGTTTTGTACATGAAGTGTTTCGGGATCTGATAGAGGCAGGTCAAGTCATCATCTACCTCGATGATATAGCTATAGCCACTACCAACTTTGAATCGCATTTAACAATTCTTGAGGAAGTGTTGCATCGGCTTTACGAAAAGGGACTTGAGCTGAAGCTGTCAAAGTGCAAGTTTGGCTACGATGAAATCGAATATCTTGGTTATCTGGTCAATTCGGCCGGGATTCGACCTACAGATGCCCACATTCGCTGCATTAAGCAGTATCCTATGCCGAAGAATTCAAAACAGCTACAAACCTGCATCGGATTGTTCTCATATTTCCGTCGTTTTGTTCCATCTTTTTCGAGAGTGGCGAGGCCACTCCTCGAATTATTGCGTAAGGATGCTCTGTTTAATTTTGACGCTTCATGTATAAAGGCGTTCGAAGAACTGCGCCGTAAACTACTGTCGGCACCCGTGATAGCGGTTTACAACCCACAAAATGAAACCGAACTGCATTGTGATGCAAGTAGTCAGGGGTATGGCTCTGCACTTATGCAACGCCAGGACGATGGTAAGTTTCACCCAGCCGCCTTTTTCTCTAAATCCACAACCGCTGCCGAAGCAAAATATCATAGCTTTGAGCTAGAGACTTTAGCAATTGTCTACTTACTGCGGCGTTTTCGGGTATACCTGGAGGGAATACCGTTTAAAATAATAACTGATTGTAACTCGCTTACACTTACTTTAAGCAAGAAACAGGTCAACCCAAGAATTGCTAGGTGGGCTTTAGAGCTCGAAAACTACGATTATGTGATACAACATCGAGGTGGTTCATCGATGGGCCATGTTGATGCTCTCAGTCGATGCCATGTAGTTGCCGCTATCGATGCTGACGAAGTGGATTTCTTAATCCAAGTAGCGCAGAACCGCGACTCTGAAATTAAGAGACTAAAGGAAAAGCTATTAGTGGACGTTCTTAAGCATTATGAACTGCAGGATGGTCTTGTTTTCCGAAAAACTAGCACAGATCAATTATTGCTATACGTTCCAAATGAAATGCAAAATAATATTTTGCGAATGGTACACGAGAAGATTGGTCACTTAGGAGTCGACAAGTGTTACAGCCAGATTCGAAAGAATTACTGGTTTCCTTTCAACCAGGAATCCCTTGCTCCTTTGGCGCAGACCAACGGCATGATAAGTTTTGGTTGGGAGAAAATCACTCTGCGCGTCTACAAAAAGGATGAGTTAGAGACTGGCAAACTGCCTCCTCACCCCTTAGACTCCGATTCCGCAGCCCCTGACCCGGGTACATCGGTATCCTTTCCTCACATGATGTCTCCGCAGACAAGGCGACCCCAACCAGGCCCACTGCCTCTATTACTGACACGTTGTCGGACATGGAGACGGAGGACTGCCTAAACAAGGTTCTTCTTCTTAGTGAGGATGAACTTCTTGGTTCATCTTCGGAATCAGGGGGCCTAGATAAGACCGTGGTGGAAGTAGTTCTGCCTAATTGTAGGAATTGATGCTGCAGTTAGTACAGATAAACCTCCAACACTCCAAAAAGGCTTCGGCCTCCCTGCTTCTCCGTCTTTCTCAAGATAGAGAAGATATCGTCCTGATCCAAGAACCATGGATTGTCAACAACCTGGTTTGCGGACTCAGGACTCCGGGATACTACGCACTTTATGTATCAGACAAAGGTAACCCTAGATCCTGCATATTAGTGAAAAGTAGTCTTAATGTATTTTTACTACCTAATTTCAGCGGACGAGACATAACCACAGCGAGGCTAGAGACGGCCAAAGGCACGTACTGGCTGACTTCGGCCTATCTCGCCCATGATATCGTGGGAGATCTCCCAGGTAAGACCCTGGAGGATCTTGTAAAAGAAGCTGAAAAACACAACACTGGACTCATAATTGGATGTGATGCCAACGCTCATCACTCAGTATGGGGCAGTTCCGATACAAACTACAGAGGTGAGTCACTTTTTGATTATATTTTACACACAAATCTCATTGTTTGCAACAGAGGTAGTGAACCTACTTTTATAACCAGAAGTCGACAAGAGATCTTAGACATAACTCTCGTCTCTGATTTCATCATTGAATTGATTGGTAATTGGAAAGTCTCGTCTGATCACTCGTTTTCGGACCACAGGTACATTCAATTCAGTCTAAATGATGACCCTCCCCGCCAATCAACCTTCCGGAACTACCGCAAGACAAATTGGCTCCTGTACAGAGATTCACTATGGCATTCAGTGAGCTCTATGCTATTATGTCCCCCTCATGACACCAACGAGCTTGATAATAAAGTCAGGGAACTCACTATGGCTCTAAATAAAGCATTGTCCTCCTCGTGTCCTCTCACTAGACCGAGAGGCAAGCGTAAGCCGCATTGGTGGACATCGGAATTGAGCCCACTTAGGAATGTCTGCAGGAAACTGTTCAATAAAGCCAAGGCCACACGAACAGGTTCTGACTGGGCTGCCTACAAAGTATCCCTCAATTCCTATAAAAAAGTATTGAGGAAAGCCAAAAGAATATCGTGGCGACTCTTCTGTAGCAAAATAGAGGATACCTCCGAAGGTTCTAGGCTAAGGAAAATCCTCTCTACAAATCCAACGATGCCCAGCTGTCTCAAAAAATCGGATGGCTCTTGGACTACGTCTAGCGAGGAATCGCTTAATCTGCTATTAGATACCCACTTCCCAGGCAGCTCCCATGTTATAAGTAGTACGAACCCAAACAGGGCAAGGACTCACATAACCAACATTAACGATCTAATCACCAGGGATAGGCTACTTTGGGCGCTACACAGCTTCAAACCATATAAATCGGCGGGACCAGACGGCATTATACCAGCCGAATTACAAAAAACATCAGATATTATTCTTCCGGTGTTGGAGTTAATTCTAAAAAGTTGTATTGAACTGGTCCACATTCCGCTGTTATGGAGAGAAGTGAAAGTGGTTTTCATACCCAAAGCTGGCAAATATTCCCATGTCACTCCGAAAGATCTCAGACCCATCAGTCTATCATCATTTCTCCTAAAAACTCTAGAAAGATTGATAGATATCCACATTCGTACCAACATTGATAAAAGGCTGCTGTCTACCTCCCAACATTCCTATTGCAAAGGCAGATCTGTAGATACAGCCCTACACTCGTTAGTACGTTCAATTGAATATTCCCTTCACCATAAGGAGTATACAATGGTAACGTTCCTCGATATAGAAGGCGCCTTTAACAACGTCAATACATCCACGATCTCAACTGCACTGTCGGATCTAAAAGTGGATAACACACTTAGCGAGTTCAATAATCAACTACTAACCAGTAGGATTATTAACTCAAAGCTGGGTATGACCTCCGCCAGAAGATCTGTCAGCAGGGGAACCCCGCAAGGAGGAGTCCTATCCCCACTTCTTTGGAATCTTGTGGTGAACAAACTGCTTGTTATCCTGGAAGGAGAGGGCTGCAAAGTGATTGCCTATGCAGATGACGTTGCTATTGCCGTATCGGGGAAGCACCTTAACACCTTAAAAGAACTCCTACAAAATGCTCTTAACAAGCTAATAAGATGGGCTGACGGTTGTGGTCTGGGCGTCAATCCCCACAAAACCGAACTTGTCCTCTTTACTAGGAAATACATAATCCCACGAGTCGACCCTCCTTCAATCAGGGGTACCAGCTTGGTCTTCTCTGACGAGGCCAAATACCTAGCTCTCATCCTGGATAGGAAGCTCAACTGGAAATCGAATATACAAGAAAGAGTCCGGAAAGCTACGGTGGCACTCTTTTCTTGCAAAAACGCTATTGGAAACAAGTGGGGACTACAACCCCGAATTACTCACTGGCTATATATCTCGGTTGTAAGACCGATACTAACGTATGGAACAATTGTCTGGTGGACTGCCTTAGAGAAAGCGATAAATCGCGATAAACTAGGCAGAGTCCAGAGATCAGCATGTTTATGCATAGGCGGAGCGCTTCGCACCACTCCCTCAGCTGCACTCGACATTCTGTTCCATTTGATACCCCTTGACATCTTTAGCAGACAAACGGCTGCTACCACGGCCACTCGCCTCAAAGCAACTTCTCAATGGGCCGATAGTGAAATCGGCCACTCTGCAATTCTGAAAATACTCAGAATCCCTTCTAGGAATATAGACTACACCACACCCCAACTGCTGTTCGACAAAAACTTCCAGATATCCATCCCCCCTAGATCCTTTTGGGAGGATGCCTTGCCGGAAGAAGAATCAATCCATTTTTACACGGACGGTTCAAAAACAAATGATGGAGTGGGTGGAGGTGTCTTTTCAGACAGGCTCAATCTCAGTCTCTCCTTCCGTCTTCCTAATCATTGTAGTGTTTTCCAGGCGGAAGTTATGGCGATAAAGGAAGTCTTGTCCTGGCTAAGAAAGAATGTGGTATCCGTAAAGGATATTCGAATCTTTTCGGACAGTCAGGCCGCCATCAAGTGTCTGGACTCTGTCTCTATTAACTCTTTAGTAGCCCTAGATTGCCGTTCATCTCTAAAGGAGATGGCTGAGCAGTTCAACATTCACCTTTGTTGGGTGCCGGGGCATAGGGACATTCCGGGTAACTGCAAGGCCGACGAAATCGCCAAACTTGGAACTACCCTCTCAATCTTGCCTGAAAAGGGCTCCTTAGGCAAACCAGTTTCCACGTGCAAACTCTGGTTTAAACTGGATGCATTAGAAAAAACTAATCACAGATGGACAAATGGTACTACTTGTCTGACAACGAAGCAGATTTGGCCTAGGCTGGATCTAAGACGCTCAAGGAGCTTGATTACCCTTAATCGATCGCACATTGGTGCTACAATTGGTGTCATAACTGGACACTGTTTGTTAGGCAGGCATGCAGCAAGGCTTGGTGCCTATTCCAACGACTTCTGTAGGAGCTGTTTGGATGAGGAAGAGGAGGAGACTACTCTACACCTTCTCTGCGCATGCCCTGCTCTCTCTCGAAAGCGAAACCTCCATATGGGGGCCTTCTTCTATAATGATCTTAATGATCTAAACACAACCGACCCAAAATGTCTCTCACGCTTTATTAGCTCCTCAAAATGGTTCAACGTGTAGGCAGAAACTTCAGATCCACGTGGTATCACAATGGACCTATATTGGTCTAAGTGAGTCAGACTTCTATCTGACTGCCCCTTCAACGTAACCTAACCTAACCTACTGGTTTCCTTCAATGAAGGACAAAATAGACCGCTTCATAAAAAATTGTATAAAGTGCATAATGTACTCGACACCGGCCCGGTCGAACGACCACAATATGTATAGCATTCCAAAGAAGTCAATCCCGTTTGACACAATTCACATGGATCACTTCGGACCATTGCCGTCATTGGCCTCTAAGCGCAAGCACATTTTAGTGGTCATCGACGCTTTTACAAAATTCGTACGTTTATACCCAGTTAACTCGACAAGTACAAAGGAGGTCTGTGCTTCGATGGACAGATATTTTAGCTACTATAGCCGACCTAGGCGCATCATCACAGATCGCGGTTCTTGCTTCACTTCATTAGAATTTAGTAATTACTTGCTTAGGCATAATATCGAACATATTAAAGTTGCTGTAGCATCTCCACAGGCCAATGGGCAGGTCGAGCGGGTAAATCGCGTGATAAAAGCAGTGTTAAGTAAAATAAGCGAGCCGGTGAACCATGCGGATTGGGCAAACAAGTTAACAGAAGTTGAATACGCCATAAATAATACGATACATAGCTCAACGAAAGATACCCCGAGCAAGTTACTCTTCGGGGTAGACCAACGGGGCAAGGTAGTCGACGAGCTGAGTGAACACCTAAGTGACAAGTTCAATTGCGGCAGCGAACGTAATCTAGAAGACATTCGATCAAAGGCTTTATCCTCTATAAAGCTATCGCAGTCTCGCAACGAAGAATACTTTTTGAGGCATAGTGTACCTGTTAAGACATATTCAGTGGGTGATTTTGTAGTTATTAGACATGTTGACACCTCCGTCGGGACAAACAAGAAATTTGTTCAAAAATATCGGGGACCATATGTCATTCATAAAGTTTTGCCGAATGACAGATATGTAATCAAAGACATCGATAATTGCCAATTGACACAACTGCCATACGACAATGTTGTGGAAGCTGTACGCATACGAAAATGGTCGACACCAACTGACGATTCGGGTGCTGCGGTCGCTGACAGTGATGTGCAACACGTCACCAGCTAGGTATCTATAAATATTAGAGGAGCGACTAGTTTAGTTTAAATTTTGTATATTTGCTTTTATGATCGAGGCCGATCATAGTGTCAGATTGACCGAGTTGTAATATAATTATATTAAATAACGATAAATGTTTAAATTTAAAAATAAGAAGAATCTCTTTGTTAAGTCATGCGCCCTCTGTAGTCCGTTGATTGCTTTAAAAATGTAAAGAGCAACAACTTCACGGGAAGGTGAGAACCATTCCGAGTAGGAGGAGGGAGAGCATTCTGTTTCCGGGACGCTTTGTGAAAGGTGGCCATGTTGGTGGTGCGCGTTTTTTGAGAACGAATAAAGATAATTTTATAAGAAGAAAAGAATCGTGGCTAATTTCATTAATCTCGTGGAGGTTTAAAGTATGTAGTTAAATTTTTGAAACTAGAAAGAACTATTTTCCAAATTTCTAAATTTCATTTCAGATGCTTGTGGTAGACTTCTCGGGCAAGAGAGATCTGAAATGGAAATACGCAAATGTATTCTTAATGTCCACAATCGCTTTTATAAAAGAAAAAAGAAAACAATAAAATATTATATTAATTTTATTATTATTAATATTTTTTATTTTTATTTAAGTTGTTTTTTACTGTTTTTTTTTTTTTTTTTTTTTTATAATGTACGCGCACTAAAGGGACTTTGGATACCCTTATAATGAAGTGACACAGTGCGGGCATTAGGGAAATGAAGGTTAAAAGAAAGGGAGAAACCGATGCACGTTGGTTTTACATGTTTGTAAACTATAATGCAGAGGAAAAACAGAGCGTGGTAGAGCATTCCACATTCGTAATGTACGGTTGAGAAAGGAATCTTTATATTTCACAGTACGTCCGAAAACAGGCTTAAGGGTAAACTGTTGTGCATTCCTAGCATGGCGAGTATTGCGATTGAATTGCTGTAGGGGTGGAATGCAACTGGCTATTTCATTTGAGCACTTGTGGTGGAAATACCGATAAAACAATGACAGGAAGGAGACATTACGACGATGACTAAGAGAGTCAAGTGATTTCGCAATGTCTCGATCGCCAATAAGTTTTACCGCACGTTTTTGGATCCTGTCAAGTAGCTCCAAATATGTTATTGGTGCACCAGACCAGATATGAGCGTTGTACTCAAGTTTTGGGCGAATAAACGCCTTGTAGATTCTAGCCAGATCAGAAGGGGTGAAATATTTCTTGCATCGCTTAAGGAAGCCTAGACATTTCGCAGCGTTCTTGGCGACATCAAATATATGGTCATTCCAACGAAGGTTGTCATTAACACACATACCGAGAATGGAAAGTCGTTCGGTTTCAGCGATGCAAGTGCCATTCATAGATAATGGCAGAGAATCCCTAGCTTCAATGATAGCAGACAGCATTGCGTTTTGGAAGCATTAAATTCCACTCTGTTGGTTTTACCCCATTTAAGAATGCTGTCAAGATCGGAATTCAATGAGCTTAACATACGTTGCCGTTCCAGTTCAACGCCCGAAGATGAGGGGCGTTGCCCAGGAAACGAATATGTAAAGCTGAGGGTACTGTCATCAGCAAAGGAATGGATTGGATTAGAAGTGACAGACAGGAGGTCATTGATAAAAATGAGAAAGAGAGTCGGAGACAAAACAGAGCCTTGAGGGACACCAGCATTTATTTGGTGAGTTGTAGACTTGAAACCGTCCAAAACAACTTGTATTGAACGGTCCGAAAGGTAATTTCTAATCCATTGAAGAAGGGTAACATCGATCCCAAATGCACGCATTTTCGACAAGAGAGCTTGATGCCAAACTCTGTCAAATTCCTTTGAAATATCAAGCGCAACGACCTTGCTTTCACCACCATGGTGAATAGATTGGTTCCACTTTTCTTAAATGAATTTAATGAACATTTCTTTGTTTTATTACGTATTGCTTTTATGAAGGTGCCTATTTTTTCAGTGGAAAAATATTACTTTTTCTTACGTGGAGTAGTTCTACAGCACTACTGCTAAAGTACTTCCACAACAGTACTACTGGAGTAGTTCTACAGCACTACTGCTAAAGTACTTCCACAGCATTACTTTAGAAATAGCTCTTTAGCAGTTCTATTGAAGTACTTTTTAGAAGTACAAATATTGGTACTTTGCTCGTGGCAGTAGTTTTTTCCAATATGTGTGCTTTACGTATTCTTATATACAGCAGGTATATAGCTAAATTTTATCCCTTTTCAGGGAAAAGAAAGTACCTTTATTACGTACATATTTCTCTGCTTTTTCCGTACTTCTACGTTTGCTGGGTTATTATTTTTAAGTTTGAAAACACAACACAACTATTCTTTCATGCGCTGTTTCAACCACTTGCGCTGTTGTGCAGCATAGCATTTAATTGTTTTTTTTCTATTTCGGTTGAGCCCCCAATATGTGGGATTTTACCTTATGTAGGTTTGACGACCATTCTTATTAAAACACTTCTTTTGTTCTTTCTTATTTTATTTTATTACAAAGATAATTACTGAGTGGATTTTTAAAAGGATTGTGGAATGAGAACTTATCGGCTTGGCTGCTGATGGTCGACTGCCCAGGCGGGGAAAAACTGTGTGTTCGTTATCGTCTTTGTTTGTCTGTGCCGTGTGCGTTCGTTCGTTAAGTAAACAGTATCGTCCTTTCGTTTAAAGTTAATTATTTAATGTGATGTCGCGTTTGTTCGGCCCGATCCTACATAAATTAGCGATAACTATGAATGAAAATATTAGTTTGTATGTTTTTTATAGAACTCTATTTAATTAAGCCAATATAATTTAAAAACAGAAAGCTAGTAAATTAATAATAAAAAAGAATAAAAATATTCTATAATTAAATATAACTTTATATGTTAATTTATTTTCTTAATATATATAGGTATAGCTAAATAATATTAATTTTTTAATAACATGGTAACATCATTGGATATCGAACTTTATTATTTCAAAAAAATATTATTTTGTGATGTTATAGAAAAAAAAATAAACTAAATAAATGTTTTTTTTTAAGGAAAAACATACATTATATCAATATTGCAATATAATATTTTAATACGATTTTTTGGAACTGACTGCTAACATCAAATTTAAGTGACAGATTTTGAGCAGCAGTGCTTTATTACGGTTTTGAAAAACGTTTCTAAAATATAAATTTATTTAATACATGAATATAATATGCAACTAATGTTTTTTTACATCGTCTTTTTCAGCCGGTTCGATATCGTCTTTAAGATGACGTGATCGCCGCTTATCGCCGCTGTTTAGTAACTGCGCCACCTTTGTTTGTTTAGCAAGGTCAAGGGCTTCTTTTTTGCTGCGAAGTGCACAATCTTCCAATGTTTCTGCTGCTTCAAACATTCCCTGGCGGCGATAAAGAGCACCTAGATTTTTCAGAGTTGTCGTTACAGTAGGGGAGTCAACTTTAGCAGCCTTATGCCAACCACCATATTCTCCATAGGGTGTATTCTCACGATTGTCGAACTTGTGCTCTTCTCTCTCTTCAGCAACCTTAAAAAAAAAATTATTTACTCTCCTTTTAAGCAATCTATAAAATTAAATTATTTATGAAGAGCAAATGCTTGAACGAATTTAAAAATTTATTATTTATTATACTATATCCTAATGGTATATTAATTTTGACAAATAATTGAAAAACCCTTAATATTTTTTTAACACAAAAAGAAAAATATAAAAACATATCTATAATAAAATATTTATACAATACTTTTCTCAATATTCCACCAATACAAAGGTTTTAGACAAGCCCACTTTTTAGAGTGGTTTTTTTCAAATATGCTGTCTTTCTATGAATTTGTTTTAAAAATATCGATAGATGCATCGTGTTTTCAACGCCCTCTTGGGGACATATAGGGATATGGATAGGGTATCATACCGTTTGCCCCAAGCCGGTGTAACTAGTGATTGCTACCACATGAAGTGGAGACTGAAATTTATTCTATTTTGTTAATTAGGTTTTGACAACAATATTTCAACATAAATTACGGGGCACACGGCATCCCATACGAATATACATAGGTAATATGAAAAACCAAACGAAAATTAAAAAGAATATTTGAAATAGAAAAGGTTTATGCAAAAATTCGGCGAGTTACAGTATTCATTCACACAATGTTATTAACATATCGTCGGCTTAAAGTTGATACCCAATTTTAATCACATTTAAGATTTATATACCATTAGATTTGACAAATGGATCAACCTTCGAAAAGAGGAAGTGATGAAACGTCTTTGTTCACAAAAGACAGCATTAATGAGTGCTCAAAAAACACAGCTTGGGAAAATGCTTACAAATACAGTTCCCGTAAGAGATCAGCGTCTTACCTTTGATATTGCCCTTCATGTAAAACTCTGGATGCAAATAGTTTATGAGTATATAATATTATATTTACAATTTCGGTACAGGTGATACAACACACACCTTCTTGTTGTATTTCATTAAAAGCCAGACTCATGTAAAAGCAGGTATCAAATTCAGGGTAGATTTTTAAGGTCTCTTAAAAAAAATCGCGTTTTTAATGTTGAGATTTTGTTGGCGCGCCATTACAATGCACTATGTTTGACAAGGCTTTAACTCGTCAGGTAAACCGATGTATTGCCGCTCGGATTTGACGAAAACTGCTGACCTTATAGATTTTTTGATCTCAAATTTGCAATCTCCCTGACCGCTGGGCAGTCATTCTGATTATTAAATAGTTCAATGGCTAACCGCGCCCGGGATGTTTAGGTGTATCTTGAAACACTGAACGTTTTCATTCGCTGCCCCATCTCTTCCGAACGTCTGACAAACATCCAAGAGTAATAACTGTCATGAGAAGCTTACCAAAAATCAATTGCTCCAACACAATGGTTGGAGAAGCTAGGCTTTGGGCCGTTTACGCCTAATATTAATTAATTTTATTATTTATTTTTTACAAGCCACTTAATGCTGTGCGTTCATATTTTTTTTGTTAATGACAAATATTCATGCATATAAGGGTTGAATCCTTCGACGGTCAAGAGTTAATTGAAGATAAAAAATAGTAAGTAGCCGATATACCTTATAAGTTCAAAATAAAATATATATCGCTCAATGATAAAATATTTTTTTGTTAATTGGTGAGCATACCAATCCGTGGGTGATACGATTGAAATTTACCGGCGTCATTATTAAAGAAAAAATTAAACAACAAGTAAAAAAAATAACTTTAAAAAAAATTGTTATCAGTGGACTAGGAAAGGCTAATGCCATGGTTCTTATATTTATATCCTGGTGTTTGCGGAAATCATCTGGTTAGAGGTATATGGTTTCCGGGTTTTCTAGATATACACATTGTCGCTCCACAAATTGGTTTTTTTGAATTTCATTTTCGAATAGCATTAGTTGCTAAATATATTAAAAAATAATAAAACAAAATTTATTTCACTTTTCTTAGCCCTCCACCAAAGCACATTCTTAATAAAACAAAAACATTAGGAAAGGCTATAGTCCGCTTGGGGCGAACAGTATGATACC
Source organism: Ferdinandea cuprea (assembly GCA_963576555.1). Lineage (NCBI taxonomy): Eukaryota > Metazoa > Arthropoda > Insecta > Diptera > Syrphidae > Ferdinandea > Ferdinandea cuprea. Next base: position 72,986,502 of record OY754960.1, read on the forward strand.
CTATCCTTATCCCTATGTACCCCAAAGAAAAAAAACATTAAGAAGATGATGGATTGTTGTATTGTAAATGTATTGTTAAAAGAAAACAGAATTTTAGTAAATATCGCCCACCAAAAGTAGGCAAAAAACTTCGTATTACAAATTTATAAAGGTGGGCAGTGCCTATATATCTTGTGAAGGTAGTAAAACTTTATCTCTGTAACTTAAGCTTTTCTTTCTAAATTGTGGCATTATTTTGGTATGTAAATAAAATTGAGGAAAATAACAAAATTAAAGAAGCTAAGGATTGAGTTAAAAAATATTTTAATAAAGATTCAATCGATTTTAATTGTATTTTGCAAATTATAACACTTTACCATTTCAGAACCCTAGTGAGTATAGTTCCATGCTTTCTAGCATAAATTTATAAGCCTCAAAAGTTGATACGGAAGGACGGACATTGCTAAATAATCTTAGGTTTTGGTCCTGATCATAAATATATATACTTTTAGGGGTCTACGATGGATATTAAGGGGTGTTAAGGTATAAAAATATAGATAAATTAAATTCCTTTAAAAAAGACATAAACTACTTCTATGTACGATAAGCCATTCTCAAGAAATTTGTTAAAAACTTCGTAAGCGCATCACTTCAATTGAATGTCAATTTTAATCACAAAATTGAAACAGGTTGGATTTTCTTTGTTGACGAGGAAAAATGCGTTGATTTAAATAACTGTCCTAAAGATAAGAAATTTCCTGTATTAGAAAGATGTTTTCTCATCGATCGAAGATATGAAAGAAAAATGGCTATAGGCAGGTTGAACCTTTTCAAAACGAAAAAAAATCAAAGAAAATAAGTTGAGGAAGGAGAAAATAAATAAAAAGATTTTAATACGACACCTCAATCTAATCCTCCTTGTTTTTCGACTTCAACTACTCATAATAATGATAATGACCCCCGGTCAAGTACTTTAAAATGACAAGAGAGTAGTGAGAGAAATCGGTTGTATGTTCCAAAAAGCTTGTGATCAGTACGGCATTTGGATCGATCAGCAGCAGCAGTGGCGATTGCAATGTTAGATGATGTAGGCTTGGTAACCAAAGAGAATATCGAAAACATCATAGATCGAAGTAAAATCCGTAGGGCCCAAAAACGGCAACGTGAAGTTCTCCAAACCGAACAATGTCTTTCGATGGAAGAAAAGACAAGGTATGTGTAAAACGAGGTCAACTCGTTCGTCGATCAGTTAGAATCTGTAAACTCCCGAAATTAAATTTTAAAGAGAATGACTATATTGACATCACCCCCATTGGTAAATAGAATTAGTGATGAGGAATTGCAAGAACTTCCAGAAAACAAATAATCTTAAATTGACATGTCATTTCCAAACTACCTTTGTCACACTAAATCTGATGAGCGCTATGTGAAGATGGTGACCGAAGCTTCAATCACTGAAGTTGGACAGAGATGGACTGATTCGATCGAAGACACATTCTTGAAATATTTTATCATTTTTGCACACAAAAAATAAATTATAAGACGAACAAATAACAGGTTGTTTTTGAACTATTTATTATGAATTTTAAAGTTTTTATATTTAAGTTAATGTTTATATCTTTGTTTTCTTATTCCGTCAATGAAATACTATAAAGTTATTTTAAACTTGTGGACGAATCTTTCTCTAAAGAAGAAAAAAGTTTATTTGGAAAATATCTTGGCAACGAAAACACTTGGTTTATTTTACAGCAAAAATTCAATAGACAACCATGAGTCTGTTATGAGTAGTGCTAAGACAACGAAGATTTCCTAAAAACTATTTTTAAATTACCGTGGACATGAACGAGAAAGCAAATACAAAAGAAAGATGCCTCACTGGGTATTAACCTTAATCCGGGAAGCGTATTTCTCAAGTTAAGTACTTTAATATCTATTGTATGTCCTAGATTATTTGATTGAAGAAGGCACGTCAGTTATTCTTTGCTGACGATGGAGCCATCGTAAGCGACCATCAAACTTCTTGCAACGAGCACTTGTTGTTAGCATGAGTGAGTGTAAATATCTAGGATATTTATGATCATCATTAAAGCAATGATCATCGATCATCGTGTAATCGTGAAGTGATTGAATTGCCTATGCTACGTTTTGAACTTAATTTGCGTTAATTTTTGTCGTTATGTATTTTATTTTGTAAAATTTCCAAAAAAGAGGACTTTTTTCCTTTATTCCCCTACACATTTTGTAATCGCTTTAAACACTTTTTTCAACTTTTAATTGAGGATATCTTGTTTTGCTTATACTTTCACGGATGATTCAGCTCTATGTTTCGATTGTTTGCGAAAATCGATAAGTCGTTATTATTTATTGCTGGCATTGTGTCAAAAACTTATTTGAAACTTTCGGACAAACCTTTTATATCAGTTAAGTCGGGTGTTTCTGACGTATACAAGGGCGTTGGTTTTCCGAACTGTAGTGTGTCGTGAATTGAAATAAATCACCACCAAACAGAAATTCGGTCCAATAGCCGTATAATTTTCGAAAAGTTTAACGATATGTCGCAGAGCTGCCAACTTTTTCTGGACAGTCTTAAAAACCATGGGACAAAATTAAACGACACCGTTTTCCCGATATATAATTCTAATAAAAACTTACCTCTGGCTTTAAACAATGGGCAATATAATTTCTAACATCATTTAAGAATATAATAGTTTTTATGAATATATAATTTGATCTCTTCCTCAGGATAATCAACTTTAAGGCTGAATACACACCGGAGCAGTCAAAACGTTTTTTGATTTACAGGCAAGAAAACATGTTTTTTTTCAACACACACCATCCGAAGCACAAAATATAACAACAAAATTAATCCGCTTTTTTGTTTAGTTTGGTGTGTGTTGAGACGAAGCAAAACTGAGTTTGCGACTTCTTCATAGTGTTGTTCAATATGTGGTCCGATACAGACGATGAAGTTGTGCCAGTTTTATTTAATTTGATTGAAGTTTTCGGAGATTCATGAGGCACAAAGTATAGAGTGGTAGGTTAATCCCTACAATCAAAAACGAGATGCAAAGGACATCATTAAAAACCTGATGGCAGAATTAAGGACTTACCCTGATAAATTAAAAATTTTACAAGAATCAGGATTAAAACATTCGATTACTTGCTTGGGTTAATTGTAAATGCAATTGCTTAGCAAGATACTAACTACCGAAAAAGCATAACTTCTGTTGAAGGATTATTTACGCTACGGTAAGTAAACATTTTTCAAAAATAATTTTATTTGAATGGTGTTTATCTTTGTAAAAGATAAAATATATTAACTTCTCTGCATCTACGTCCATTGTGCACGAAAACTCACAAATAAAAAAAAGCCCATGCAAAAAAACAAGAACAACGAATTTCTGTATCGGAAAAACAACGATCCAGCTATCGACAACCGAGCCTGTTTTTTGTTTCGCCTTGTTATTTTGCTTTGAAGTATGCGATGTGTGTCGGAATTATGTAATAATCCACAACGGCAGTGATTTGAAACGTTTTGTTGCGTCCGGTGTGTGTTGGCCGCATAAAAAGCCATGTGTTTTCGACAATCGAATCAAAAACAGTTTTGTTTGTTTCGCTTGCTCTGGTGTGTGTTGGGTTATAAGAATCAATGAATTGTTGTCCGATACGGCAAGAAAAAACGGTTTGATTGCCTTAGGAACGTTTTGTTGCAAATGTTCAAAATTGTGGACTGCAGCTGCGATAATAAAAAATACTAGTTTTATTTAAACTAAGTCACTCGGTTGTATTCCATCGAATTCTCTTAGGTAATGTCTTTTAAGTTTTACATGGCTCCTCGGGAACACATTTTTGCTAATGTCTTCTTAAGATGCGCTGACTTAGATGTCTGGTGAAGAACCTGCTTTAAATTTGGTCTCGGACGATAGTCCTTCGGCCATTCAATAATATCGGATAACTGGGATACTTTTTTTATCTTTTGGCTATTTTTATCTTTGGTCATTCAATAATCTCGGATAACTGGGATACTTATGAAGCTTGAACATACCCCTGACTTAAAAGATCTCAACAAACAAACCAAGAAAATGTTAAATAAGATTTTTGTACACGTAATAGTCGGAACAAGGATCAATGTTGCGTGATGAAAAACATGATTCCACTTTACTGTTTTTTTCCTAATTTGTCATTATTACAAACAAATTTTTTTGTTATGACATCTCACTTGTTAAGACTCATAACAAGATTCTATAAATCTATAGATAAATATGATTCTCAATCTTACTGCAGCGAAATTGATTTTGAAAGGCGCATTAACTTTTGGGTCTAGTGTAAGACCTCATACACTTACAATTACATATTTTATAAAGTTTTTTGAAACGTCATTATAGTGCAAGGCAAAATCTATAAAAGCTTACATTTCGTTAGTTTTTGCAAAAAAATATGTATTATGCCATCTCCAATTCAGTTTAACCTTTGTTATGTATTAAACATAACCTAAAAAAATGAAATCAACAGAAAAATAAAAATTAACAAAAAATAAATGATAAAAATCAACTAGTTTTATTGTCTTGTATATTTAATATTTTTATAAATATATGTTTTTAAAATGGATTTTCACAATAAAATAGGCAAGAGTATATGAACTATAGAAGGCAAGGTAAGGTTGTAAAAAACTATTAAAGTAATATTCAATTTTGGTTCTTACAAACTTTACTAAAGCATAGACTTTTTTTTACCACAATATGTTTAATTGTTTCTTTATATTAATTACTTCACAAAAATTCACAGATTAGTAATTGTATTATTTAGTGCTGTTCAATATTAACAACAATTTTTATTAAAAAAATTTCTACTGACGATTTTAATAGATATTAGATTTGTATGGAAAGCAATAATTATAAAAATATGTAGCAAATGATCTCATGATGATTTGTTCGGTAAGAACTTATTTAACATTTCCTTTACACCTTTCTATAAGAAAATAAAAATAAAATATTTTAATGTCAGAAGTATGCTAACTCAAAAATTTAATAATAGAACGTTTCATTAGTAAACAAGTACGAACTGCGAAAGTACGTTAAAAATACTATTATTTGTTAATTGCTATGTTTCTATTGATAATATGTTGATATAGGAAGTGCCACTTACATGAATTTGATATGTTTCTAAGTATAATTTCTTAATGCGAATTGGTAGTGATCAGTTAGTTCGGGCTCTTTTCTTTACTACAATTGCAAATGTAGTCAACTCGGTTCACAGAACCGGTATCATGTAATACATAGGTTTTAGGTTTTACTTGAAAGTGAAGCCTTATTTGGTTGTTGCGAAGATATCAAGCCATGAATGAATTTTACTTTTGTTTTATGGTTTTTGTCACCACAAGACAAAAAGAATCATGAAATTCTGGGTACATCCACAAAAATATAACTAACTATTTAATTCAGTCAAAGTGTTATTAAGACTCCTGGGGACGCCTTTCATTCAAGCGCAAAATGTATTTGCAATTTTAGGATATTGTTTAATAAAAAACAACTTTAATCCTATTAAAAGCACATCGTTGTACGCTCTATAATTATCAAATATCGAGTATACAATTGCTTAGTATTTACAATGAAACATTTTCATTTATTTAAATTACAGAAAATGAGGAAAAACACATTCAACACCCAATAAAATCACTTGGACAGTGACAAACATAAACTTGGGCTTTAACCGCTGAGCATGTAGTTTTTAATGAAGGGTAAAACTAGTAGATAATAAGAGTGTGCAATAAAGAGTACAATACATAGAAAGAATACAATTTTACAATAAAGCGACACTTATTTATAACAAGAATCAATTAGAATTTATATTTTTTACGACCAAGAAGAAAGATGGACATGGTCAATTAAAGGTGTAAGCTTTAATGCGTAAGGCAGACTAAGTTCAACGGGGAAAATTGTATATCAAGTTAATTTACATTAGGTATCCTTCTAAACTTATCTTAATATTGTAGACAATATTAACAAAGAGGTCTGTTAATTGTTATAACAACCAACGCACGATCGCAACGATCATTTTTTCCTAACATTTATCCCCGTTGAATTCAGATACACTATTACGCACGCATAATCAAATCCAAACCAAGTTATCTATCAGCATTCTAAACCCATAAGCACGTATTAGAGTGGTCCAAATTTTTAAATGATATTTTTTGTTAATATCTTTCATTACTATCTTAATTTATTTATTTATTAAAATGAATTTATCTTGGTTTAGGTTTAAAAGACTCCGTAACTAATTGTTCGATTGATTGACTTTAAACTTTCTTAATATGTTTGTTTTGGTGTCTTTTGGATTATAGACGATAAGTGCGCTCAATATAGAATTCTAAGATATGCTTGACTGTCTAGAATAGACTTTGGATCACCAAAAACATACGCATTCAATTTTCCCAGCAAGTAATGACCATATTGCAGACAGCATGTTTCACCATTTACATTCCACAATTAGTAATTAGTTAGTAATTACGGCATCCTATCCAACTTACTGCGAGAACGACTCAAGCCGTTTTGCAACACATTAATCGGCGAGTATCAGTGTGGCTTCCGGCCGTGAAATCAACAATTGACCAAATGTTCACACTAAGACAAATCCTGGAAAAGACCAGACGAGACAAGTCGAGACACATCATCTTTTCATCGACTTAAAATCCGCATATGATAGCATTCATCGCCAGGAGCTCTACGTGGCGATGTCCGCATTTGGAATCCCGGCAAAACTGATCCAACTTTGCCGTGTGACGGTGGAGAATACGCGGTGCAATCTGCAGTTTGGCAGCAGCTCATCTGAACTGTTCCAAACATGTGACTTCTTCAACATTATTCTGGAACAGATAATGCATAGGTCAGGTGCAAACACGGAAGGTACTACCTTGAACAGATTTGTACAGCTACTGGGGTATGCGGACGATATCGACATTGTCGGCCGCTCACAACGTGCCGTGAGGAGTCTTTTACGGTAATTGAAGAACATTCGAGCTTAGTTGGCCTTGAAGTTAACAAGGACAAAACCAAATACATGCTTTCAACAAACAAGGAAACATCTGCCCACCGGCTAGGACAAAACCTAAATGTCGAAAGCAGAAACTTCGAGCTGATTTTACCTACATCGGGGTTAACATTAACTCCGCAAACGACAGCTTAGTGTAGATTCAACGAAAAATTACCCTAGGAAACCGTTTCTACTTCGGTTTGACAAAAAAAATGGGTTCAAAACTTCTAACTCGAAGGACGAAGTGAACGCTATACAAAACTCTGATCCTGCCAGTTCTTCTCTATGGTGCTGAGTTCTGGAAGATAAGCAGGAACGAAGAGCAGATACTTAACTCGTTTGAGAGAAAATTTCTCTGAAGAATTTATGGCCCTGTGTGTGAGGAGGGCGCAGGGAGGAGAAGATATAACCGCGAACTCTATGAGCTGTACCAAGATGTGGATGTAGTCCAGAAAGCCAAAACACGCCGACTACATTGGCTCAGCCACATCAAGCGAATGGACAATAATGCTCCATCCAAGAGGTTCTTTGAATACCAGCCCCCATGTTCGAGACGATAAGGAAGACCGAATTTCAAGCAGAGACACAGCATTTTCTTGTCGACTTCCAAGCCGCATATGATCGCCTGCATCGTCAGGAGCTCTTCATGGCTATGGCCGAATTCCAGATGCCGTCAAAATAGATCCAGCTGTGTCCGGTGAACTTAGTAACCAGGCGATGCAATGTTCATTTCAGCAGCAGCTCATCTGAACTCTTTCAAACATGCACCGGATTTCGGCAGGAAGACGCGTGATCGATGGATGGTTAACACGGAAGGCATTATCTTCAACAGATCCATCCAGCTACTGGGGAATGCGGAAGATATTGATATCATCGGCCACTCCCTGCGTGCCGTGAAGGCTATTTAAGAACAGGCGAAACTAATTGCCCTTCAAGTAAATGAGGTAGATAGGCTCTCAAAGAACAAACAAACATCTGGACAAAACGTTACTGTTGATAGCAGCGATTTCGAGGTGGTTAAGGCTTAAGGTGTTTATATTTCTCGGTGTAATCATCAACTCTACAAATGACTTATTAGTATAGATTCGCCGAAGAATCAACCTACGAAACCCTTATAAAGGCGAATTAATATTTGGCTCTTTCGGAAGAAAAATTCTTTGACAGATATTTGATTCTGTGTGGGAGGAGGGCGAATGGAAGAGAAGATATAACCGCGAACTCTATGTTCTGGCTGTACCAAGAAATGGATGTTGTGCTAAAAACTAAGACACATCGACTGAACTGGCTCGGGATTTTCGAAACTTAGCCAGATTGTTGAGCTATAACAACCACCACTACCACCTCGAATAAAATAATTGAAACAACTTCACAGTCAGGAAAAAATCGATGGGGTAATTGAATTCTTTTCCCATTTAAATCTGCCAGGATTAACTGTATTATACCGATGATTCTTCAAAAATTTATCTGTTATATAAAATCATATTTTTACAGATTGTACAGTGTCTTAAAATGCTGCTATATACCAGATTACTGGCAGGGTTATTCTATGGATATATGCGGCAATAGTAATGCCAATAATGACATATCGAGGAGTTGGTAAAAATTCACAGTAAAAGTTACTTACCTGCAACACATAATTAAGATACAAACGAAAGTATGTATTGGCACGACTAGTTAAATGAGAAGTTCCCGATTATATATGCTACCTTATACAAAAATCTGTAGCGTAAAGCTTTCAAATAATCAGTCAACTGGAAGACGAATTCATAATGAGTATGCGCAGTTTCTAAACAGTTACCTGGGCTACTTGATGCCGCACCTAGACTACCACAGACTATTCTCATGCATATTTCCCAACAGAGAGGAGTTTACAAGAAATGAACCGAATTCATATCCTATCCATCTACACAAATGTTTCAAATGGACTTTAGTAGTCAAAACAAAAAAATTACAGTCTAGCTTATAAAATAACCATTCACTTTAATGTTTTACCAAACAAATCATATTGTTATTTGTTTTTTTCTTATTCTCAATAAAAAATAATAATTTAAATTTGGTTTGGCCTTTGAGTCCACGGTCACCTGATTTGACTGCTCCGGACTTCTTTTTGTGGGGATATATGAAAAGCAAGGTTTATGCAAACAAACCAGAAACGCTTGAGCAACTCAAACAAAATATTCGTGATGAAATTAATGAAATACCGCGCGAAATATGGGAGAATGTAATGAAAAATGTGCTCAAAAGGGCTCGCATTTGTGAGACTATTGCCGCTCGTCCACTACGTGCCCAACTCACCAATTTCATGTTCAAAGCATTTAATTCTAGTGTACGAGGCTCTCAACTTTGTTCAACCAACGCGTTCAATATGGTTTTTTATCGTTGCTCAACAAGTGTACGGGTAGTGGACGAGCTTGCGTTGGATATGGTTGCGCATCGTTGATCCACGAATTCCAAATAATGTACGACACATTATCTGTTCAACGCGTTGCTCAACTTTTTTAATTCTTCGTTGGTTGAGTGCAGTAAAATTGCGTGCCGAAACGAGTTGAAGAGCCGCCATTGGTAAACTCACACACACCCAAACACACACATCTGAGTTGGTCATTTTCTTGTTTTTAATCGACCACGTTTATTTTTTTCAAAACATTATCAACACGGCAGCCACGTTTCTTTTCTTTTAAAATAAACTTTGCCGAATGAATCAAAATAAATTAAAATTAAATCTGACAACCAAAGGTGTGCTACACCTGTCCATGTCAGTTGCCGAGTGTGTTGAACAACGTTGCTCACCGCGCGATGCTTTGTGTAGTGTACGAGGGTATCAACGCGTGCATCAACTCAATGCGCAAACTCAGCGAAAATGCTGTTGAACAACTCGAGCAACGGAGTTTCTTGCCAAATTTAAACCAGTTGATGAAGTAGGTGTACGAGGGTATTCAACAATTGAATGCGTTGATGAACTAGGTGTACGAGGGTATCCAACAATTGAATGCGTTGATGAACTAGGTGTACGAGGTTATTCAACAATTGGATGAGTTGATGAACTAGGTGTACGGGGCTCGCAAAGTGTTGAACACAAACATGGTGAAATTTTAAACGAATTGCGAGCAACGTGAGTTTACGCACTAGAGTACGAGGCTATAAATATATTTGAGTTGAATAAAGAATTGGACAGAGTTGGTTGAATGAGTTGGGCACGTAGTGGACGACCGGCATAACAGAGGGGGACATTTACCTGATATTATATTCAACACATAATTGCCGACATTAAATAAAACATTTATCAATATAAGATCCATTCTCTTTCATTTAATCAAAAATTATAAACAAACAAAGTAGTACACCATCCCGGCGGACACCATTTACTTGAAAATGATAGCTCACGACTAACAATGGACGCATTCAAAATCAAGGGTTAAGTTATAATATTTCTTTTTTCGCCAATTTTCGAATTCTTTTAATTTACTGGAGTAGAGAATTGGCCCTGTACTTTATTCTCTAGAAAAGAAAGCAATTGCTAGTCAAAGCAAGCTAAGAAGACTTACCTATAAAGCTCAATGGTATAATAGGCTTGAAAATAGTTGGAAAGGGACCCACGTATGCTACTCGTAGTAAAAGTAGTATTGGTTTTCACTAGTATCAACTCAAAATGTATAACGAAATATTAAAAGAAAGTTTGTATACTCAATAGCAATCCAATGTTAGTTTTAGAGAGTTAAAAAAGTATTTTAGCAGCTTGTATACTTAATTTTCTTTTTATTATTAAACTTTGCAAACTTAATTTAAAAAAAAAATAACTGCAGCAATACACAAGATTTTCCCAATAACTCACATATTACAAATTAAAGGTTCCATGCACTTCGAAATAAGTCATCAAATGCAATTCAATCAAAGAAAATAGTAAACCATCTGGTAAAAAACAAATTCTAACCTAAGACTTTAATATAAACTTAGCTTAGTTTGCTTTCTTAAAATTAATTTATAAATATTTATATACAAAATTAAGTTTCAACTGTTATAATAAAATGTATTAATGGATGTAAAAAATCAATGTAGTGAGGGACTACGTATTAAAAAAAACTACTTTTTAAAAAGTTAACGTGGCACTGAGGCGATTTGAACATGGGGTTATTTGGTTACATCTTTTTTAATCAAATAAACTTTTTTTATAATGAGGTAGTGGTGACCATATATTTAGAATTACTGAAAAGCTATTACTTAAAGGCGTCTAAGGAAGATATATCACATCTACGCAATTTAAAAGTCCAGGTTAATTAGCATCACATTTAACATCCTAATGCTACCCCACAAGTATGTGGGCTGATACGACTGGTTATCACATAAAAATGGGAAAGCAATGATCCCTCATTCCCGATCGTAACCTCCTTCGGAAATAATGTAAAATAATTCTTTGCACAGGTAACTTATTTATTCAACTTTTCACTGCCCAGTGAAGTATTGTCTTCTACAAATAATGCATTACATAAAGTTTCTGATGTAGCTCATAACGAAATTATTTTTATTAAAGTTGGTTAAGGGTACATCAAAGTATAAAATAAGCTTTCCTTAAATCCTCGGTAATTGGGGTAACAATTGTTGATAGACCCTTACTAGAACAATTATATTTCCTAAAATATGTCTACAAATCGTATTATATTGAACATTAAGTCGGTAACACACTCTCATAGAGTCCAATGTTTTACCTTTTTATTTTGTTACTTGAGATGAAAAATTAACCATATAAAATTTCAGGAAAAATTATGTGAGTTTGTGTTTAATACTACTACTGTATAGTTTTCAAATATACAAAATATGGTGAACTAGTCTAATAGGAAAAAACGAGTTTTTAAGGCAGTGTTGATAAAGTCAGTGTGGGGAACTGCTATGCCCGGCTAGCGAGGATTTCACAGCGTACACCCAGAAAATCGTATTAACAATAACTACACAAAACAACTAAGCGAACCTGCAATTTGCATAGTTTTTTTATGGTCGCAGCAGCAACAACGTTTTTGTATTTTGGAGCAAACAGTTTATTCAAAATACAGGTATTCAAGAACATTGAATCCGGCGGATTGACTGATGAGGGAGTTGCAGTGATTTTTTACCTTCTCCCTATTATCTGGGAAGATTAGATGGCAATTGGCTCATTTAAACCGTTCAAAGCTCTTGGTGGGGATGGTCTATTTCCAACCTTAATTCAGAGGGTCATAGACCTAATCTTACCATCAATCACTGCTCGGATAAGATTAGATAGCAATTGGCTCATTTAAACCGTTCAAAGCTCTTGGTGGGGATTGTCTATTTCCAGCCTTAATTCAGAGGGTCATAGACTTAATCTTACCATCAATCACTGCTTTATTTAGAGATATTTACAACTGGGGTTACATTCCGTTCTCTTGGAGACAGGTGAACGTAATCTTCATTCCCAAAAGCGGCAATAGGACAAGTGAACTGCCTAAATCTTATAGACCCATAAGTATAACATCTTTCATTCTCAGAACTATGGAGAGACTTATTGATGTTCATATCAGGGACAGATAGAAATAACTAATCCCTTTCACTCAAGTCAATTTGCGTACAGGAAAGGTAAATCTACGCCTGCTCTTCACTATCTTGTTAAAAAGATAGAAAAAGCCTTTCTGACAAAGGAAATTGCCTTATGTGCTTTCTTAGACACGTCTTAGAATAATGCAAAAATAAAGGATTTTCTGTTAATCCTAACAAAACCATTCTAGTGCCTTTCACTAGAAGAAGACTGGTTAATCTTGAAACTATTTCTATGGAAGGTACCTCAATGAATTATTCCAATGAAGTCAAATATCTGGGAATGATCTTAGATAAAAAACTCAACTGGAATTCTCATAGTAAGTCCGCCACGGTGGGTGCAACTAGAGCCATGTGGGCCAGTAGACGCCTGTATGGCAGGACTTGGGGCCTTAACCCAAGAATGATACTGTGGCTTTACACAATGATGGTCAGACCCATAATTGCCTAAGCCGCTATCGTCTAGTGGCCCAAAACTCTTGAACGGACAACGACAAATAAGCTGCAAAAGCTGCAGCGTATTGCGTGTCTAGGCATCACAGGTGCCATGCGCACCTGCCCAAAAACAGCACTAGAAGCCATTGTTGGGCTTTCACCACTACAGCTCTTCATTAAGAACACAGCTGCTAGATGCGCCATCAAGCAACTGCAACTCGAATACAAGTTTGAATCAGCAGACCACGTGGGTCACCTAAGTATACTTAACTTAATCCCAAACATGGATATGTTCCCCGAAATTATGGTTAGGAAATACAGTTTTGGGAAACTATTCGAGGTTGAAATACTGGACCGCTCCAAACGAGCTAACGGTGTTCCATCTATAGATCCGATAAGTCTGGTCTGGTACACACACGGATCAAAAATGGAATCTGGAGTTGGAGCTGGGGTCTTTGGACCCAAAACCAAAGTTTCAAAATGGGAAAATGTCCCACGGTATTTCAGGCTGAAATCCATGCCATCGAAACCTGTGCTAATTTAATCTTCCGAAAAGGTATTAAAGGTGCCAGAATACACATCTTTTCGGATAGACAAGCAGCACTGCAGGCACTGGCATACCATACTTAAGTGTCCAGGTCAGTAAAAAGCTGCTATATTGCTTTGCAAAACCTAGCGAAGCAAAATAAAGTCAAACTTGGATGGGTACCGGGCCACCAAGGTATTGCAGGCAACGAGCTTGCAGACGAGCTAGCTAGAGCAGGATCAGAATCTGTCCTCCTAGCATCAGAACCCTACTGTAGTGTCAACTGGGCAACTGCTCTAAGGCTAGTTAACGTTTGGGAAACAAAACTTTGTCTCACCCACTGGGAAAGTGTTCCGGGTCTAATCTAAAAGATTAATTAGGCCATACTCCTGTAAAGAAATCCTAATCTTGAGTAAGGAGGATATTAGGAAGCTGGTCGGCTTCCTCACATTTCATTGCAACGTGAGGTACCACCTCAACAAAATGAACTTGTGCCAAAAAATCGAGTGTCTAGAGGACGATAAAACCTCTGAACACATTCTATGTGAATGCCCGGCCCTTCTTTGGTTAAGACGAAGAATCTTCCATAAAGAGGTCCTTTCAACAGCAGAGCTGATGAACTCTGCAACTAAAGACGTGGTGACTTTCATCAGGGAACTCACACGTCTTATGGGATATTATCCCTTTTAGATACAATAGACCTTTCTGGTCGCAGTGCCAGCCAAGTGGGCAAGGGAAACACAAAAAAAGGTGTTTTCAATTAATTAGAGTCAAACTAATAAGATGCAATGAAGAGCTAACTAAAAATGTATTTAGCAATAGACTTAAATTTAATTTTCCGAAAATGCTAACTGCCCAAAAGTAAACGAATTAGATTTTTGTGGCTCATTTGGCTTTATCTTTTAATTTACTAATTTTCTTCTTCAATTTATATTAAAGAAAACCAACTACATATATGCATATTTTGAAAACTATCAAAATCAAATTGATATCTGCTTGCTAAAATGATTGAATTATTATTTTTTCACTAAATTATTTTCATATCTCGATTTCTAGGTTAAATTGTCATTTTGGAAGGGTAAGATATACTAAATTTAACCAAAATGTTTTTCTATACAATAATGTCACAGCCTAATGTATATAATGGCTCGAGGAAATAAGGCCCCAAGAAATAAAGCCCCAAAATAAAAATTAAATAAGGCCCCACAAAAATTAACGCGAAACAACAAAATTTTTTTCCAAATTGGTGTCTTATTTCATTTTTTTTGGGGAGTTATTTCATTTCTGTATTTCAATATTTTGAGTTGATTTGAGTTCATTTCTATGTAATACTATCGCAACGTATCTGTCGATTCAATGACTACTGCGAAATAAGGGCCGCCGGGCTTTATTTCGTTTTTAAAATTCTTAATGATTTCGTGAGTTTCGGAATGGAATATGGGGGGCCATGCTGGCCCGCGTCAACCCCCTTCCTTAGTTTCCCAGTTAGATTTGGAGTACGCGCGAGGTTGGCTATATGCAAACTTTGTTTATACCCAACATCGCACCAATCGGATGTGAAAAGAAGCAGGGGGGTTGCCAGGGGGTCAGCATGCCACCCCATTTTCCATTCGACGATTCTTAATAAAAAAAATTCTGAAAAGAAATATGGGCCTTTATTTCATTTTTATATTGTGATTTTATTTCATAATGAAATAAAGACCCAATTTTTTGTGCTTATTTCATTTTTATTTTGGGGCTTTATTTCTTGGGGCCTTATTTCCTAGAGCCGTATATAATTACTATTCTGTGTTGGTGTGATTTATGAAATGTTGACAGTTTAAAGACGTCTGATATTTGACAATGTACACAAGAATTTTTTTTATAAAATTATCCACGCTTTCTGGCAAAATGTTTAAAAATGTGATTACATATTATGTTATCAATTTTAAAACAATGTTGTATTCAAAATCTATGTATTTTTAATTAAAACTTTTAATTTGTTCGAGACAAAGGTTAAAAATGTTTGGTAAGAATTGTTCACTCTCATTGAAAATTTTCATTTCTCATCATTATGCATCATCTATATTATATGACGGAATAAATCCATAAAAATACTTTGCAAGTACGGGGCTTACTAAAAAACCTAGCCTAACAACCAACTGCATAGCAGAAACCAATCATACAAAATAGAATTGAGAAGTTTCTGATTACAGTTCTTACTCTTTTATTGTTCTCACTAGCAGCGAATTAAAATAATTTAGGTGGTACTGCGACGGTGTATATTTTAAATCAAAACCAAATACATTAAGAATTTCATTATTTAGGAAAGATTATAACGACTGGACAATTTGGGCCACCCTAAGACTTTATTTAACTTTTATTAACAATCATATACATAAGCATGTACTTTGTACAGGTTAAAGAATATTAAAAGACTTACCTGCCAAATAGGCTTGTTTTTGCTATCAATTGCGCCAAATTCTCGTTCGTGTGCTCTGGTAAGAACTTGCTTATACAAAATTTCAGCCTCCGAATATTTTCCTTGCTTTAAATAGCAACTGGCTAAATTGTTTTTTGTTTTTGCTACATTTGGATCATCTGGACCAAGTTTAGTTTCGTAAATTTCTAATGCTCGTTGGTAATATTTTTCGACTTCATCATATTTTCCTTGATTTTGACACAGAAGTGCCAAATTGTTAAGTTGCTTGGCAACATCTGGATGATCTTTTCCTAGAACTTTTTCCCGAATTTCCAATGCTCGTTTGCATAGAGGCTCAGCATCCTTGTATTTACCGCGCTTGCCATACAAAACTGCCAAGTTGTTCAGGGTAGCTGCAACTGCGGGATGATTTTCTCCAAGTGTTTTTCCACGAATTGAGAGAGCATCATTAAGGAGATTTGCAGCTTCCTTATATTTATTCTATTTATAGAGCAAAAAATAAATCATTTAAAAATACACAGAAAACAGAGCTAAGATTAAAGCATACCTGATCGCGATAAACCAATGCCAAGATGTTCAGCATTGTAGCAACATCTGGATGATCATGTCCGCTTGTTTTTTCTAAGTCTTCTAGAGCTTGCTTACACAGAGGTACTGCTACTTCGTATCTATATTTTAATTTGATTTTTTTATTCACACATTTCGAGTTATTCATTATATTACCTTCCTTGTGAAGCATATTGAATTACTAAATTATGCAATGTACGGAGTCTTGCAGGAATTTCGTAGCCGGATGTTTGATTTGCAAACTGACTTGGTGGAGTTGGTGACATGTTATTTCGTTCCTCGTGTTCCTCATCGGGAAATAGTTCAACAACAGGATCACTGCGTGACTTTTCGTTACTTTCTTCTTGTTCTTGGTTATCATCATATTTTTTAACTGAAGCCATAAATTCTAAATGCTTTTTTTCTTCTTCTAACTGAGCAACTAACTGTTCAGAAGCTTGGAACTTTTGCTGTGTATTTGCCAATTCGTCTCGCAGCCAAGCATTTTCCTGATGCAAACGTCGCACTTGAGTCTTTAGTTTTTGTTTTTCTGCTTCAATATTTTGTAAATGTGATGCTAAGGCCATCATTACCTGAGCTTCACTTACACCCAATTCAATGTGCTCAATATTTTTCTGTACGATTTCAGATTTTTCATTATCACGATGAGCCTCGCCCATTCCCGCGATAAGCGATACATGCTCAACTCGTAAAGCCTCCAATCCTTGAAGAACGGTTTTTGTGTTGCTTACGATTTCATCCTGTGTCATTTGAGTCATTTTGCCAATGTTTTCGATTTTTCGACTAAAAATACAAAATAATTATTTGATAATTTTATTTGTTAATTGGAGTACAGAAGATGTTAATATTAAAGAATAGTTGAAAATACAAAAAAGTATGAAGCTGAGTTGTAGTAAAAAAAAAAAAATGTTCAGTGTAAAGCGTTAGCTAACTTTTAAATTAAAAAATGATGCACTCGCATTCATTCAATTTTTTAGAGAGATTATCGCGAACCCACTCATTTACTTTCGCCGTGAATCATTCATGACAGCTAAATGCGCATTGGTTAATTTCACTCAGATAAACACCTCTTCAAGCCGCATTGTAATACTCAATCCGCATTCGTTAATTCCTGTTTATAAACCGAATTTAAAAATCATACAACTTTCGTTAATTTCGGATTTCATGTTGAAACCACCCTTTCTACGCGTATTGAATCAGTGCGCATTGAGCTGACATATAAACCTCTTTTTACATCTCCATTGACTCTGCACAAGACTACACAAGAGCTATCGTCACTTGACAACATTTTATCTTTTGACTTACAGCAAACATGCCATATAAAATAAACGAATTCTCGTTTTAGTATTTTCGTCTGACTCTGTTAGTAATGTGGGTGCAGTGGCTTAGTGGTTAAGTGCGTGGACCACTAAGTAAGGGGTTAAATCCCGGCCTGCGTACCACCCTAAATGTTTTTTTCGCTCCCCCAGCTCTTGCGAACGTGTGACAAACATCCAAGAGTAAGGAATGTAATAAGAAGTCTCTCAAAAATAAAATTCAAAAATATATCTTTGCGCACACAATAGTTCGAGAAGCTCGACTTTAGGTCGTGTGTGGGCCGTCTACGCCTAATATTTATTTATTGTTTCTGTTAGTATTGTTGTTGTTGAATCTCACAAAAGTATTACCAACACAGACAAAAATCGTCCACCTCTGGATATTTTCATTGATTTAGACGGACATCTATAGGAAAACAGTAATTCGAATGTTTGTTCGTTTTTTTTTTACTTTCGGCAAGCAAATTTTCCGACGCTTTCTGAAGAATTTAATAATTTACAAATAGATATGTACAACTTTTCTGATAGAGATTTTCAGTTTTAGACTCAATCAATGACTAAATGGATAATGTTTGAAATGGACACTTGTCCCACCCTTGGTATACGAGAGAGCTTAAGTCAGTACGAAACCGACATAAAAGTAATTGAAAAAAATATTTAAA
Source organism: Ferdinandea cuprea (assembly GCA_963576555.1). Classification (NCBI taxonomy): domain Eukaryota; kingdom Metazoa; phylum Arthropoda; class Insecta; order Diptera; family Syrphidae; genus Ferdinandea; species Ferdinandea cuprea. The sequence goes on from OY754960.1 coordinate 73,004,982, forward strand.
AAGTCAATGTCAATTACTCTTCGATCAGTATTTTATACTATTTAAAGAGTTTAAAACTTTATCCTTTAACCTTTACTGTGAATATGTTAATAATATGGAGGATAAATAATTAATCATATGAAAAATGACTGCTATTCTGGTCACTATAGCATTGCACCGAATGTTCTTAAAAACTGCAGTCCAGCCCTTAGATTTTTCTTGAGTATATTTATCTACTTTTCTCAGAAAGTTAGTTAGGCCTCTTTTTATTCATACCTGCTATTAATCATAGAAGTCTTACACTTTAATATATTTTACAGCAATATTTTAGTACAGGCTGATGACACGAACATTTTTAAATCTGTCAGCTATCAGGATGACAGAAACATTCGATATAAATAGTTTTGACTCTTGGGGTTTTTGAATAAAAGGCGAAGTAAGCGAAAACAAGGCTAAATACATGCTATCAGCAAACGAACATCTGTTCAGCGACTAGGACAAAATGGTTTCATTCCTTACCGAATATCGACGAACGTGTAGGTAAACAAATATAATAAACATTTTTTGACTGATTAAATCATTTACTTAAATAAGATGAGCATATTTTGTTCGAAATTTAAAATTCTGAAATAAAATATAAAAAAAAACCATTGGAGAGCTGACATATTAAATTGTATTTTCCTTTGATTATGACAGCGAATTTCAGTTTGAGAAACATTAAGATGAAAACACATTATTGCATTAAGGCTGTGTAGTTTGATTTTTTTGGAAAAATTAATTGAAATTATTTTTTAATTAAAAATCCCAACGTTAGAAAAAACTGTCCTTTTTTCCCTGGGCTTTCAGTGAGTCCTCTTAAAACCACGGTTGTTTTCTACGAGAAGGAGAATCGTCACTAACTCCGATGAAGTCAAATATCTGGGTGCAATCCTCGATAAAAAGTTCTATGGTCCAAACATGTTGAATCGAAAACCGATAAAGCACTGTCAACTTTCTGGCAGTGTAAACTTTTGGTAAGACATGGGGCTTGTCTCCGAAACGGGTCGTTAAGATCTATATGGCCATGATGAGACTCCTCCTCTCATACGCATCTATTGTTTGGTGGAACAGGCTTTCGCGGAATCGCGTTACTGCTTCTTTTGCAAAACTCCAAAGAACGGCATGTCTAGGTTGCACAGGGGCCTTCCTTGCACGCCGGGCTCTGCTCTAGATGCTTTGATGAATCTTCCTCGATTTATATATCATGAAGTGTAGGCTAAAAAGCATCTTTCGCTTAAAGAGAGGTAGCTTTCGGTACCATGCGCACTGGAATTTTGAAGAACTTGATCGAGAATTATCCTTTGACCCCTGTCTTATGGATATGCCGTCTGATGAAATTACCCCAGAAATCCTTCTGCGAAAAAACTACCACGCCGAATTTCCGCGGGTAACGGAATGGCTTCGTCCAGACTCTGAACCATAGATTGAAGGCCACCGCATTTTCACGGATGGCTGCGAAACCGTCTGGTTCCAGGGAAATGAGATCTCGGATGAGCTTGCTAAGCAAGGTTCAGAAGAAGTTTTCGCAGGACCCGAACCTGTGTTGGGTCTTCCATTGATGCTTGGGTTCCCCGTGTAGCAACCTCAGAGAATAAAAAAAAATATCAACTCCACCAATGACAAGTTAAGATCCGACGAAGAATTACCCTAGAAAACCGGGTAGCAAAACTGGTAACTCGAATATCAAAGTCTATGCTCTATAAAAATCTTATCCTGCCATCTGTTATACGACGCCGTCTGCTTGACGATAAGCAGAAATGGAGAGTTAAGAAGAGAGTTCATCGACAGTTATTTATTTCTGTGTGCGAAAAAATACAACCGCGAACTCTATGAGCTGTACCAAGATGTGGATGTAGTCCAAAAAGCCAAAACTCGTCGACTACATCGGCTCGGTCACATCTCGAGCGAGTGGACAGTAATGCTCAAACTAAGAGGTTTTTCGAATCCCAGCGCCAAGGTAGACGATAAGGAAGACAGAATTTCCGTTTTAAAGACGGAGCAATCGCTAATGCTAGAGCGCTTGGTCTGGATAACTGGAAGTAGCAGGATCGGGGTCGCAGAGCCGTTAAGTAAAGTATGTAAAAATGGGCTAATCTAAATCTCAATACATGACATTTTCAAGAAAGCGTATTCCTCCAGATTTCATTATTTTTCAGGTCATCATATGCCATGTCATGTTTATTGTTTTAAAGATCTCGAAGGGCATATAAACATTTTTGTTAATAAATTAAACTCAATGCTGGGCTTTATTAAGATGTGATCTAAAGAATATGACGACTCTTTGGTTACTATGTTAGTACATTTAAATTGAAATTGTGTTATGTTTGGTTGTCTTAGATAATTTACGTATGTATGTTTATACTAACACCATCACTAAATGATTAGCCGAGCAAATTTCCGCTCGTGACAGCTGCTGTATACTAAACGAAAGGCAAGAACATTAATGCTTCAACATAAGAAAAGCCTAATGCGTCGTAAACAATACATTAATTGACTTTAGGTTTATAAGGTATATAAGCAATGGTATATAACCAAGAGGGCGATAATCATTGGTCACTTTATTTTATATTCCCCTTAAACGAGTCCTCGTTGAATCGCCTCAAACAAAATTTGATCACATAATTCATTTAAACAATTTTAAATGTTTTGAAAAAACGATTTTTATTTAATGTTGCCCATTGGACGCTTTTACTTAATTCTTTGAAATACAAAACTAAAAAAAAATCGTTAGAGCCGTTTGTGAGAAAACGAATTCAATTTCAATTTAAGAATTGTGTATGAAAAATAAATTAAAAAAAATTATTTGGAAATATTTAAGAAAGCAGATTTGTTTAACATAATAGTATAAAAAATGTTATATTTTTTGGTATTCGAATTTCAGGTACGGCAATTTGATCTTGAATCATCTTTGCGTGACACTTGGACGAGTGATTTAGTCTGTGCTATACCACCACATATTAATCAATCAGTACCTCATAGAAAATAATAAAATATTCGTCTCCTACCCATTATACGTAAAATACAAGATGTTACCAATGAACATCTGAAATGAAGCAACAGTAAATGACATTTTAAAAGCCTGTGTTTTTAAAACTTCAATAATCTTCTTTTAAAAATTCGAAAAACAACCTGTTAATTTTTTTTTCTGAAAATTAACTTAAACCAATATTTGGTTAAAAATGTTTTTACCGACAACTTGTTTTCTTAAATATTTTTAGACAGGGACTCTACAAATGTCAGGAGCACCCTAAGTAAGTAAGAAGAGAAACAGTATCCCTGACACACGTCTGACGCGACCAGTCGAGACATATAGAAGGAGTTTCATAAATTTCTTAATCCTACTGTTTGGAATGACTTTACAACTTTAGAAAATATTCCTCTCATTTTGTAGGTACTGCATAGTTTATAAAATAAACTTTCGCGAAAACTCATTTTCTGAAGTTTAAAATCCCATAAATCCGGTTCCTGCGTATAAAATTTAACTTCTTGCTCCTAAAAATGTCAATGTTCTGAAATACCTCGAATGTCGGTTAGGGTCATTTGAAGTTCTGAGTGGTCTACAACAAAATGCGTTTGCATTTCTTTATATTCGCCGGTACAATACAACATTTTACTCGATCGATTAACCAAATGAGTCCCAAATTCCACGTGTCTAACCAAAATTCATTGTCCTTATCCTTATATAGGCAGGTACATATGTATGTATTCGTCTGAAACCTATAATAATCGATTGAAACAATAAGGGAATTTATAGTACCATATATAAAATTCAGACTTACTGCTGCTCGTGAACATATTAAAAAGCCGTGTTTAAAATATATGCACTTTGAGTAACTACCCTGTGCAGTTTACATAAAATATGTAGCAAATAAATCAAATCATATGCAAAATTTGATTCTAAGCAATATTAAAAGATTTAATGAATACTTACATTCTGTAATCGTTAATGGCCTTTGAAATTATCATCTTATATGTTTAATTTTTTTTTAATTATTTCAACTATTATTTACTCATTTTTTAAGAACATTTGCAACTGTTTTGGAACAATAAGAAAAAACAATTGATAAACCGCCTTTATTATTGTTATTAATAAAAAAATGTTTTCAAACTGTTATGTTATTACTTATACGTAAATAAAAAAATAAACACAATTTGCAACACAAAGAGATTTTTTTATAAATGGAGGAAATCACAAAAGACAAAAACTAATACCAAACGAAAGAAAATGAGTCACCTCACTTCTATATGCACCCGAAAAGTTAATTCGATAGTAAAGGACTGTGTAAAACGGAGTAACTGATATCATATATTTTATCTAATAAGGTAATAAGTTAATATATTAGATTATTACACATTTTAAAATCAAACTGCACACCAAGAATATATCCTTTTATTAAAATCGATTTATTTTTCACTTAAATTGAACAAAAACATTTGTGCACACGTTCAATGGGACGGACTTCAAACGCTTAAAGTACGAATGACGAATTTCAAGAATGAAAGAGCCATCAATGTGAAAGAAAACATTCAACGAAGGGGAGATATCGATTTTTTATTTGCAGTTGATATATTTCCACAACATACAAAATAAGGGTATATGTACTGTTATTCTTTTGGGCGCATAAAAGTACGTTAACAGGGTGTCTGGATTCCTATAAAACATAACGGATAGTTTTTTTAACTGTTCAATTGGTAGTATCACCTCAATAGATATTATATGTATTTTTTATTATTTGTTATAACTTATTATAATTTATTAAATTTTACAAAAATTTATAGAGTAATATAAATTTGAAAACAGAGCTAGCTACCAGGGCTAACGACTGAATGTATTTTTAAAGTTTAAATATAATAACATTTTTGCAAATATCATAGTCAAATAATGAACATGTCTGATAGTTTTCTTTGTCAAAATAGGATCATGCAAAGTAATAAGGATATATCAAGTGGACACAAATAACCACACTAATGTTGACAGACGAAATTTGATTAAAGCAAGAAGTGTAATTGGACACCATAAGGTTTTTATTTTTTATGTTGTGGAAATATATCAACTACAAATAAGAAATCAATACTCGATTTTTGGTGATATATTTCTGGAATTTTTTTATAAAAATTAAATTTTCATCGGCTGCAGACGCATTAGTTATGATTTTGATCTCAGTGTAAATTAGTGGCTTAGTTCAGTTTTTTTTTCTGGTGGATATTTTATTTGTGTATTTAATTATTTATTTGACGTATTTTATGTGTACTTATGTAATTGTATAGATCCACGTGGTATAACAAGGGACCTTTCTTTTGTCACGTAGTCTTATATACAACCGGCAAAGGTAATCTTTTAGTCGTTTCACATATAATCTAGTCATTAATCACCATGTCAGCCCTGATGCGAGCAAAGGCCGGTATACTTGCAGAGGAAGATTCATAGTTTTAAGCCTATCGACCAAACTCAGAGAAAGCTTAAGTTCGAGCACTAGATTACATTAGATTAACTAGCCCTAACCTGAACGGGTTAAGCAGCGCTTTTAATGCAGCTTTTCTGTCATTGCAAATGCAAATGCTTCTAGCCCTCCACCTGTTGTTCGCAATATAGCTAATAGCCATTAGCCATTAGCGAAAGCCTCCGCTTGGATACCAGACGCAAATTTACATAAGTTTAAAATTATCGCGTTCCCAAAAACTTTAGCCCACCGGGAGATAGTTTTTAGCGTATAACCAATGATGTATATATCAAGGGAGGAAGGTTCATCAAAGCATCCAGAGCAGAGCCCAGCGTGCTAGAGACGGCCCCGTGCATCCTAGACAGGCCGTTCTTTGGATTTTGGCATATTATCAAGTTTATTTGTCGTGCACTTTGTTTTATAATGTACGCGCACTAAAAGGATTTTGGGAATAAAACTAAGTCGAACTTATTTAACAAGTTGATCGCCATGACAATCATATGTGAGTATCGAGGATATGGCGGAAAAGGAAACTGTGTTCCATCTACTATGCAGTTGCTCGACTTTAGCTAAAACTAGGTAAACCATTTTTTGATCTCGACAGCATCATTGTCTTCCTTAATACCACAGGGTGGTTTTGAGAACGACTCAATCTTCTCTATTCTCTCTTTTAGCTCACGTGAGTTGTGGTTCCAAAGTTTATCAAGTAAAAGCTCTTTTGGCAACAAGTGAGCGACAAAAAAAAACACAATTGAAATTGAAATTAATCATTTTTAAGGAATTTGTTTTGTTTTACCTTAGTTGAATTTAAAAGAATGCCTCCTACCTACCTATCTAGATAATACAATTTAAATTTTTTTTACTGACAAAAATTTTAAAAATGTTTAATGTAAGAAAAAACTTTTGAACTTTATTAGTTCAGATCTTACTCATAGATGCCATATAAATAAGCGTGTTATCGATGTTTTCACTTTTTTGAACTCTTCTTCACATTTGTTTTGATGTGGTAAATACAAGATTAAAATATGACCTCGAAAGAAACTCAGTTTGTATGTAACAATCAGCTTGTGCATACAAAATCACCGTACGAATATGTCAAAAGTTACGTCGTTTGCAGAGAATTGAGAAAAAAAAAACATTTTACAAAGAGATGCCTTTCAAGATTTGTTCATTTCATGTAATTTTTTGTTCGTCCTAAAAATAAAGTTTCGAGCCTTGCTTATGCCCGACAGCTTTTATTTCCATTTTCAAAATCACATAATATGTTTAAATGTAAATTTGTCTTTATTATTTGAAAAGTATATTTCCTGTTAAAAAAATTTTGCTTTGGTTTCCTACGACGAAAAGGATTCAAGTTATTTCGGAATTGTTGTTTAGATTGTTTTTTATGTGTAACTGAAACGTATCACAGAAAAATCTCTTCCAAATGATCTTTGTAAGTTTCACACAGCAACGTGCAATCGAATATTGTTTAAAATTTAAAAATCACCTTTCTTACGAAACCTTAGAGAGTTTGAAAAATTGCTAATTAACCACATTAAGATAAATAATTTCCAAATAAGAGTCATTTTTAGTATGTAAATTGATATAAATAATTATATCATATAAATATTAAACTTGGTGTAGCTCTGTTGGACATTTCTTGAATATGACTCTCTGTCTTTAAATACAGAAATCTAAGAAAATACTGATCCTCTTCTGTTGGATTTCTGCAGGATCTCAGAGGACAACTAGGGCTATAATCTCTACTTCATTTGAATTCGATCTAGTGATGCGTTCCCGAAAAAATGGGGATGGAGTAACTTTGTTTTTTTTTTAATGAAAGTTTGGCTAAAACACATAAACAACTGGATGTATTTCAATAAATTTACTATTTCACTTTCCGCTCTTTCTTTTTACTGGAATATGGGATGTAAACAAGAAAGGCAGGAACGTTAAGATGTTTTGCTTTAAAATAAATTCGTATAACACATATATAATAGTAGTTAAAAAGTCAATTAATTAAACCAAAAGGTGGACAATTGCGGAATGTTGTCCAAAATCAAAAGTGTTTATTGGTCCAAATTTATAAAAATTAATTGTATTTTACACTTTAAGATTGCAGTTAAATGATGAAATAAGTTTCATTAAAATTCATAAGAACCGAGATGTAGATGACATGCATCAGGCAATAGGCGCCTGCCACAAAATCACTAATAGCACTACTTAGAATTAGCACTATGAAACTATGCTATAGCAAATGCTACGGGCAAGACATTTTTAACAAATCTTCTATTAGCCCAAATACGTGCCGAAATAAAATTGCTATTGCGATTACATATTAGGGCATAGCAGCCCGAATATATGCAACCCAATGTTAAAAATTTCAATAAACATTGAACAAATGGAAAACCCAATGTGCCTTCGTGAACGCGTGTAAGTAGTTTTGGACGAATGTACTATGGCCAGTAAAATATCTCTAAAAGCCATTAATAGGACAATTCAGGAAATAAGAAATGACAGCATGCTCTTCGGATGGCTTACATATTCGTTCTCTGGAGATTAAAGACTAACATTATCTGTTGTCACGAGAGGTACGAGCTCTGATGAAATCAATGCATGTCTCAAACATTCACTTCTTTGGAGGCACTTTATGAAACTTCATCTGACTCAAAATATGAGAGCACTGTCTGGAGGTTTTCAATTTTCAAAACTTCTCTAAGATACAGGCGAAGGTAAAAGTCAAGAAATTAATGACAAAAGGTCCATTTCAGCTCCCACGAATGAACAAGTATCTTACCCCAACAAAAGAATCTAAGAGAAGAATTATTTTCGTATCTGTCCATAAATACAAGATGATTCAGTAAATTAACCGATTGAGTTTTTAAACAATATAACAGCCCATGGCCTTCCTTCCCACAAAATTGCCTTGTAAGTTGGGAGTTCCTATTATGTTTTTTCGCAATTTGAATCCCCCAACCATTGAAACGGTACTAGATTGAGAGTGAATTCGTTGCAGAAAAACGTTATTAAGGCATTATTTTCGGGTACATAAATACAAAATGTACAAACAAAATTAACCTAACATTTAATATATCCGGTGAGCCTTCAGCATATGGCGGATAGCTGCGCAGCCTTCAAATATATCACCCTATCGTAGAAATGCTCCGAACCAAAAAGTTAAAAGAGACCCGAACTCAAGGAACTTGCCAAGGACTTCAATTAGAAGAACAGCGGACTTTCTTATAAAATTGAATAAATCTGTCGACTCCCGCGTTTCCCAATTCCAAAGCATAGTTGAGAACGCCTTAGAGCAACAAGCAGTGGGGAAAACACTGAGGAAGTAATAATTAAGGTTAGAGATATAAATAATGCACCTAGCGTCACCAGGGTGCAATTTCCTAGCGTCTGCAGTAAAAAAAGCCATTCTATTAAATTGCTTTACACAAACTATGGGGGAACACAAAAGGGCAACAGCATCAGCCTTCACGCGGAAGCCTCAAATTAACTGCTCGCAGCAGGAAGACTGTGCTTAAGATGGGTGAACTGCTGAATAAGATAGAAACTTACCTCAGTTATATCTTACAAATGATTCAAATTTGGGCATATAGCAAAAAATTGCAATAGTGTGAGCAATTCAATACACTGCATGCGACCACACGGCTAAATAATGCAAAAATAAAAATAAATATATTCCCTGTCGCGACAAAAAAATGTTTATGAATATCATTACACAGGAATCAAAAGATATCTATTCCACCGGAAGGCGATAGAAGATCTTCATTGTATGTAAATAAAAATACTTCAGTTAAATCTGAATCACTGCCACGACCACGACTTACTAACACAACTCGTACGTAAATTATGTATAGATGTAGTCATTTTAAGTGAAACAGACCATATCTTATTAAAAATTATTTTTCCTCAAAACATTAACTCCCAACAAATTATTTTCTCACTTATAATTAATAGAAAATTTGTCGAAAATAAGGTTTTAAGCAAAAGAAAATTATTTGTTAACACATATCAAAGGTTTTTAGAAAAATCGTAACTTTGTTGGGTAAAAAAAATCACATGAAATCATTAATATTCTCTGTGCAATTAAATTCGATTTAAAAAATGTATTAAGCGGTTTTTGTAGCTTGGTCTAATAGTTGTGAAATAATTTACACTAGTTATCTTTTATATAACTTCAGTTGGGGTGATCGATGTTATGCCCCGATACTGAAAAACTTTTTTCTCGTCTGAGTTAAAGGAATTTATACATACTAAGAGTTTTTTTTGTAACTGTATAATAAGGGTTACCCAGGGTATTAAATGATTGCGTGGCGTCCCTCTGGTGGTATATAAAGGGTGATTTTTTAGCTGGTTTGGTTTTGGCAACACTGGTTTTGACAGCTGACGTGTGTTTAGTACCTTGTGTCACTGTCAAACAGCTTCAGTTTGGTTTGCAATTTAACCATGGATCGTCTTACAAATGAACAACGCTTGCAAATTATTCAATTTTACTATCAAAATTCGTGCTCGGTTCGAAATGTTCATCGCGCGCTGCTTCCATTTTATGATCGGCATTCTCGACCTTCTGAGCAGTCTATTCGGAAGATTGTGACCAAATTTCGCACCAAATTTACTTTGTTGGACATTAAACCACCAACACGTTTACGTACTGTGCGTATTGAAGAAAATATTGCGGCCGTATCAGCTAGTGTGACAGAAGACCGCGAAATGTCGATTCGGCGCCGTTCCCAGCAGTTAGGCCTTTGTTACAGCACTACGTGGAAAATTTTGCGGAAGGATTTGGGCGTAAAGCCTTTTAAGATACAGCTGGTGCAAGAACTAAAGCCAGCCGACCTACCCCAACGCCGAATTTTTGGTGAATGGGCTCTTGGAAAGCTGGCCGAGAATCCGCTTTTTTATCGAAAAATTGTGTTCAGCGATGAGGCTCATTTTTGGTTGAATGGGTACGTAAATAAGCAAAATTGCCGCATTTGGAGTGAAGATCAGCCAGAAGCATTGCAACAGCTACCAATGCATCCCGAAAAAGCCACCGAGCGATGATAACAAACTTTTTTTTGCCCGAAATGGAAGTTCTTGACTTGCATGATATGTGGTTTCAACAAGACGGTGCCGCATGCCACACAGCACGCGAAACAATGGCGCAATTGCGAGGCGAGTTTGGTGAACAGTTAATTTCACGTTTCGGGCCGGTCAATTGGCCGCCTAGATCGTGCGATTTGACACCATTAGATTATTTTTTGTGGGGGTATGCCAAGGCTAATGTGTATAGGGACAAGCCCGCTTCGATTGACGCACTGGAAGCCAACATCCATGCATTCATTCGTGAGATACCGGCCGATATGTGTGAAAGAGTATGCCAAAATTGGACTCAGCGGATGGGCTACCTGAGACGCAGCCGCGGTCAACATTTGCATGAAATTATCTTTAAACATTAAATTGCAAGGTTCAAACTATCGATTCAAATAAATATTTCATTCATTTTTTCGAATTTTTTGTGTTTTTTTTAAAAAAAAGTTCTAAACCTCTTAAAAAATCACCCTTTAATATCTCTGCGAAATCCGACAAACTTTGTTTCGCGCATAAGACAAATAAGATTTATTGGTTTGCAGTTTATACAAATAAAACTCATTGTTTTATTTGTATTTATAATACTAGTTCAGGGTTGATATTTTTAGTTTGTATTCTATTTTCAACAAATGAGTAGAAAATATTATGATTAGTGGCCCAAATAAATTTTAAGTACTTGTTTCTCCTACCATTACGAGTGCGAAACATAACCTTTTAATACGAAAGGAAAGGCAAATTAAATCAGCTTCGCTTGACGGTTTCTTACTCTTTTATAATGTTTTCATACTTTTGCAAGAGATCAGTAAAAACAATGCGTGCAGCAGATTACAATCTGGGACTACTCGCTTATTAGTTACGTATACCAACTACAGTGCCATTTTTTCCGTTGAGACATTAAAATACAGCAACAGTATTTTAAGTTTAGTTTTACAACTGATTTGATAGTTTTAAAACTTTATGTTATGTGTTTCAATTTTCTTGTCACATTAACTAGGCGTAGCTCGGCACATCGATTTACAAAATACTATGAATGTGCCCAAAAAATCTCAAGGGAAAGTTAAAGTAGAATTTTCAAATTTTAAGAAAAGAATTTCGTTAAATATATAAGCAGCTTCTATGACTGTACACCTAAATACTTTAGTTGGCTGAGGCATCAATCTTGGAATTAAATTTTGATTAATTCAAGTTATAGCAATTTAAGAACAGAAGTAATACTTCAATGCATCTGTATTTTGCTTGCATGTGCAATGCATGCAATGAAAAATTAGTTAAGTTAACAATAGAAAATAAACTGAACTCATCTAAGGTCAAAAGTATACTTTTTTTTAATAACCTAACGCACAGAAATGTAAAAATATTTCGATATTATGGAATAATTTCAATTAAATACGATAGGTAAAGTTTCGCATACAGAATAGTATAAAAAAAATCGTGACATTGTTAAATTAATTTCTATACTGATCAAAACTATGTAAATTAAATGTTCCGCTCAATGAGTCATATCACAAGAGAAGAAATAGTGAAATATAAAAATGTATGACACATTTTCAAGTCTTATAAAGCTTAATGTATTTACAACTACAAAATAATGCTTAAATAGTAAAATATTTAAATGAATTCATTAAATCTAATTAACATTAGATCATTTCAACATATTTTCACCAACAATTTCTAGTATAGAACATATCTAACAAAACATTGTACAATAGAAGGAGAAAATGTGTTACCTTTCACTAAGAACAGAGTAATGGTCTCACAGAACTACCGAGGGCAGACTTCTAGTTTATTCATCAAATTTGTAATATTTAATATAAATTGGGAATTAGAAAAACCAATACGACTTTTAAGATTGTAAATTTATTTGTTTCTCTATTAATGTATGAACCAGGCGTATCACTCCACTTTCCAATTACATATAAGTTTTGACAAGTGAGATAGAATCACATCACAATAGCAATTAGCAATACATAAAATGGCGTTGTATATATTTAACTTATTAAGACAATAATACTTTTACAAACGATATAATTAAATTTATCGACTTATGTTGTGTATTTATTACAAATTATGTATTCACAAATTGTTTGCACTAAATATTATCAAAGTATTAATAAAATTGTGTATCATGATTTGTCCCGATTGTATTGTCCTATTATTTGTACAAACCGATTATTTCTTCAAATATGGACAATATTTAAAAATACTTTCCTCTATTTTGTAAAACAATTTTTTTAATTCTAATGGGTATTCGAACTTCAGAAAGAAATTTTGTTTGTTTTGTTACAAAATTAAATAGCCGCCATTACTGAAAACCAAAACTGACACTAAATAGGACTCATTCAACACTAAACAGTTATTTCCTTACTATCTGAACTCAATGTAGAGACGGAACAGACTATAAGGCCGCAGCTACACTAGGAATGTATACCTCATTTCCATTTTTTAGATGTAAATACTTAAATACATATGTAGGTATGTAATGCATTAAATTTTAAAAAGTAAAGGGTTTAGAAATAATATTTTAAGATAGTTACGAGGAGCTAGCTTACGGCTGTTTGGAGAAGAATCAATGATGATGTTGTGGACTGGATTTACATTCGTGTTCGTGAAGCTAGAATGTTCGTAGTTGACAAAATATCCACTTCGCAACACAACAAAGGTTATTATTTACTCCTTATATATAAAATTATTATAAGGAGTGTCTGAAGTTATGAGCGCTTTAAAACGCTTTAAGGCATTCGTGTGCAGTTCGAAGTTAAATTTGCCTGATGGTTTTGGTGTCGTATTGAGGAATTATATGTATGTTTCTTTTTAAGAAGGTGTGCAAGCACAACCACTAACATGTAACCACTCATAATCTCAACAAACTACATTCAATGTATGTTTTTTACAATCAGCTGAGCCTTTTTTAACTTTTTGGTCTTTTTTGTTACATTAGCTTACATAAGCCCTGGATGGGAAACTAAATTTTATAAATAAGGAGTTATGAAACGTTAAATAATTCGACCCAGTGTAACTGATGAGTATAATGATTTTGGCCATGAGTTTAAAAACGGGTCCAATGACAAATAATAAAATTCAAATATATATTTAAGAAACGTGAAATTTTTGTTACAAATCTTAAATTTTGTATGAAAAATGGCATTCCAAAATACCCGCTCCAATATTTTTTGCTCTATGTTCATATGTAGGATAGGTAGACGGATAAGGAATTAACCAGATAACCTGTCAACTCAGTCAACTGCGAGAGCGTCTCTCAATTCACATTCAAACCTAAACTCAAATAATAAGCATGTGAGGAATTATATGGGTTTTTTCGGTGCTGCTCCGCTGACTTGCTTCCATGTCACACACAGCCACCCCCACTTTAATTTTCATTTCCCATGTGTCATAATATTCGCTGGTAAGCGGCCTTATGGCATTGATTTCCAACGACGTCTCGCAATTAAATTGTTCTGCTCCACACTAATAACAATTAATCACTTTTTTTTCCAATTTCGTTATTTATTTTTATGGTCTGGGCCCATAACCTGTTGATATTATTAAAACCAAGGAAAAACAATACAAAACAAATTAGCTTCAATAAACATGAAAAAAAAATAAGGTTAAAAAAAAAAAAAAAAATTGACAGATACTGTCGTTGAATGGGAAAATAGTCAGTAATGCCATGCAAAAGTAAACATAGGCGAAATGATGAGTTGTCGGCCTAGAGTGCTACCAAAACGCTGGTGGACACATATTCAAATCTCAGCAAAAACAATCAGTACAATAAAACAAGTTTGTTTTCCTACAAATAGCTGAGTTATAGATTTCGCACTTTTGTACCTTATCTGACACAAACCCTGTATAATTAATAAGGGTTCTAATAAATAAGGCTCATTCATTAATTCATTCCTTCATCCTTTTGGCAACGAGGAACTCTAATAGTATTTTTTATTACGATTAAATTTCACTATTGGGATAATAAATTGGATTTGAGAACTCGTTTGAATTTTAAATCTAGTTTGCTGAAAACCTGAATTCTGTAACTGACACGCAGTTTTATGTTTGTTGTTTGTTTACAAACAAAATTAATGAAGAACTTGTCATCCATCAATATAATTCATGGTTAAACATCTCTACTTGATTTATAAATAAATAACTACACACAACGCCACAAATCATTCGTCGGCTAGATTTTACAAGACTGCACCATCTCCGAAATCGCTCAAATTTTGTATTCCAGTTCCTTTTTATGTCCTAAACTCAAATCTGCAAACAAATTACAACGATTTTTCCCTCCAGCAAACCAAACAAAAAAAATAAATATATTCTTTGTTGGATAACATCTGTTTTTATGAACCGATTTTGACGAAACTTTTTTTTATTAATTTTTTCACGAGTAAAATAAAATTAATTTTATAACATTTGGACATTCCATTGCAGAAATTTTGGTACCATTTTATAGGCCATTTTCGAAACTTTGGGGGCGTGCCACGCCCAAACGATAAACTTAAATTTATAAAACTTATGCAAAGTTGCATAGAAGTTGTCTAACTTAAACGCGTGTGGATGTTTAGTCCCCTCTTAATGTGGTTTTGAAGGGAAATGTAATCTAATTTTTTTCCTTCTATTCCTAACCACTTGATCGAATTTGTGTTCGACGAAATTTTTTCCAATGTAAAAATTATTTTAAATGTTCCATTCAATTGTCAATACGGATTTTAAAGTGTATAAATGCAACCGATAATGAATAGTAAGAAAAATAATTTGTGTAACAGGGATACGACAGTGTACGAATAATTCGTGTGCAGTTCAAAGTTAAAGTTGCGGTAGGGATTTGGTGACGGATTGAATTATTTGTTGTTACGAGAAATACACGAACACTTAAATTATATTAAAAAACGTTTACTTTTTTTGCATGTTGTGCTAAATACGAAATTTCAGAGTCTCAATTAAATACATTCAATTTCTACAAACAGCTGAGTTGTGTTTACCGATTTAGACAACTAATTGTAATAGATTTTACCTTTTTGGTACTTTATCTGACACAAGCATTGCATACCTAATATGGGTAGCAAAATGTTTTATAAATAAGTATTTATGCTACTTATTTATATATAGAGGCCGCTTAATTACTTCGACCCTGTATAACTATGCAACTGTTTAGAGGCATTTTAGTGAATTGTAATAAATACGGCTGTTATAATTTTTTTCAAATTGCGTTCAAATGTATTCTGTTACAATGTTTATCGCATATTTACACAACCTAAATTTCAACACATTTACCACCGATCAGAGTTGCGACCTGTACCTGTAACTCGAAAAAATTCATCTCCCAAACTTAATAACAATTCGTATTCCTTTTCTATACATACAATTCGTATTCCTTTTCTGCAATATTTAAAACAGGAATAAAAATAATTTAGTTATAAGTTTTTATTAGAAAACTACAATTGAAATTATCAGTTGTTATTTGTTTTTTGCAACTGATTTTTTTGGCTACAAGAATTTTGGCCCCAATAATTAAAATTCTTTTACAAAATGAAAAATGGCCCAAAAAATGTGTCACCCCCCAATGAAAAATTTCCCAATGAACAATGGCCGCAACCAAAAATGAAAAATGGACCCAAAAAAATTATATGGGAAACAACAATACGAAAATTTCTGTAATTTGGGGCCATTTTTCATATTTTTGAGACCATATTTCATTTTGTTTGGGGCCATTTTTCATTTTTAACTTTTGTAAAAAATACCTCTTTTCCCATTGAAAGTTATTTCAATTATAAAGATTAGTCGAATAGAATATGGAGGGACATGCTGCCCCCCTGCAACCCACCTGCTTGGTTTCACTGTTAGATTAGAAGTATGTGTGAGGTTGGGTAAGCCTAGGTGGCTTAGAGTGATATACAAATATTTATTGTGTATAAACAAAGTTTGCATATACCCAACCTCGCGTCTACTTCAAATATAATAGTGAAACCAAGCAGGGGGATTGCATAACCTTTACGAAATCATAAAGAATTAAAAAAAAAATAGACCTTGGCGGCCTTCATTTTGCAGTAGTCAGTCAAAAAAGATTTTCATTGGGGCCATTTTTCATTGGAACGTGACACATTTTTGGGGCCATTTTTCATTTTGAAAAAGAATTTTAATATTTGGGGCCATTGTTCATTTTTGGTTGGGGGTCATAACCCCAGTTGAGAAAGCGGTCAAGAACTCCAAGAAGAGAAAAGCGGTTGGGACGGATGAGATAACCAGTGAGTTCTGGAAAAAGATGGGATACATCGGGCTCAGATGATTCTTGACTCCAAACTCATGAGAGGTGATCCAATGCCTAACCAGTAGAGGGAAAGTTATCTTCTTCCTTTGCACAAAGGAAAGGGAGATACGCGAAACTGTGATAATTACCGTTCAATCAAGTTGATGTCACACACCATGAAGATCGTTGAGCGGGTTTTAGATAGCCGTTTAAGACAAATAATACGGCTGTCTGATGACCAGTGCGGATTTGAAAAGTGACGAACCCTAAAGTGCATCAGTTATTCTTTGCTGACGATGGAGCCATCATAAGTGATGATCAGAATTTCCTGCAACGAGCACTTGATGTTTGAATTTGTTTCAGAAGGGAATGAGTATCGTATTAGCCAAAAAAAGATCTGTACTCCCCATTCTTTGACCCAAGTCAACCCATTCCAGACATTTATTTGAATGGGGGTTCCCAAGTGTGAAAAGTTCAAATATCTGGGATCAATGATCAACAGCGAAGCAACCGTTGATGATGACATCAATCATCGTGTAAGCGTAGGGTGGATGAAGTGGCAAGAAAACTCTGCCATCATCTGTGACCGAAAAATATCCCCTAAGCTGAAAGGAAGGCTCTACACTGCAGTTGTGCGTCCGGCGCTCACATACGGTTCACAGTACTGGACAATGTACAAAAAGTATGAGGGCAAATTAACAGCAGCAGAGATGAAGATGCTTCGCATGACAGCAGGAGTAACAAAGCTTGATAGAATTAGAAGTTTCAGAATCCGAGGAAGCCTTCACGTCAAAGAACCCATCTCGAAAAAATTGGAGCACGACTGACTCAGTTGGTATTGTCATGTTCGAAGGAGGAATCCTACGAACCTCGTCAAAAAGGCAATGGCAATCAACGTGCCCTTACAATCGCGAAAGAGAGGCAGGTCTAAAAACTCCTGGATCACACAAATGCAGAAACACCAGCGTTTGATTGGCCTCAATGATGAAGTGATCCAAAATCGGGACGTCTGCAGATATTTTTTGAGGTCGAACCGGCGAACCCCACAGGCGAACCAGTAGGAATGCTGTTCATTATCTCGTCGTTAAATGGAGAGAAGATAAAAGAACCCCGCAAACAATCTAGCTATATGTTTATTACACATTTTTTTGGAAAAAGTGCAAGTCGGAAATTTGAATGATTAAGAAAATTTCAAATATGTAGCTAGGAAACATTATAGCTCAAAACTCAAATGAGATAGACAGAATTTAAAAGCAGTTACAAATAAAATTATTTCTTCTTCTTAAAATCTCTAATGCAACTATTAAGGAAGTTATTTGCATTAATGTGAGTGAGAGTACATCATTTTTAGTAGGGCAATCCTTAAATCCTCGGTAACTGAGGTAAAGATTGGAGAAAGAACTTAACTCTAGACAAATTTTTTGCTAAGAATATGTCCACAAATCCTAATTTACTACTATATCATCACTTACCTAAGAGAAACAGCAAGCATTTCAAATGGAGGTATAGACCAAAAAGATTTAAATTATTGAAAGATGTATATAATGTTCAATCGACGATTGTCGAATGGACGTACCCAATAACAATTTTTATACAAAACCTTTTTAAAAATTAAGAAATCTGTTTTTCATTTTCAGATTTTCATTTTAAATGCATTTATTTAAATCTTTATAATTTATGATCAGCATCAAAAGCTAAGACGATCTAATAATTTCCATCCATATTAAATTTTGAGGCCTTTAAACTTAAGCTAATCCGAAATTTGGAATATATACTCCCAAGGGTTGCGAAATAATGGGGTGAAATTTTTTGTAAAACTTTGCCGTATTTAGTTGTTTTAAACGGCTACCTTCTATGCAAGTTTCTTTACCAAAATTTTGTTTTCTTTAAAAAATATAACAAGATATTTGGCCAATATTTTTTAACATATCACCCATACAAAGTTTTTGGCCACGTCCACTTTCTTTGGGTGTTTTTTTTTTAATTTTTATGATTATTCTATAAATTTCATTGAAATGTCATTCATTATGTTTTTAACACTTTTTCCGTGAGTGCATATATCAGAGCTGTATTATTATCTGAATCAAAATATATGAATTATGATTCGTGTCATATTTTTCTCCCCTTTCATTTGATACCCATGGGATTATAAAGAAGAAGGTAATGTTCGACTTACTATGACATCATGTGAATTGTATTTCATTATAAATTACTTTAAATTCATTTAAAGACTTCAAAGGCTTCAATTCAATCAATGCACAAGATTTTAAACGGAGGAGTAAAATCTCAGGAGAACGCACTCATCTGATTGCACTCTTTTGAACATCTACTTCTAAAAGAGTTCTAAAATTAATTGTGATTGCATTTTCAATCTAAAGAATTTAATTGATGACAATGAATTAAATCATTTATTTGATTCATTGAGTAAGCCTTTAAATAATGCATTATCAAATGATTGCTCTGGCATATTGATAGATTATCATACTATTCGCCCCTAGCAGACTGTAGCTTTTAATTATGTTTTCTTGTTGTACTTAATAATTGTGTACTATTGATTTAAAAGAATGGTAAGGAAAAGACTGCTTCAGATTGCCTAACCATACCTTGCTATATGCGTAAAATACCGTAGTAATAGTAGGTATTTAGTACTAAAACTGACTCGTTGCTATACTTTTGGACATCTTAATTGTTTAGATATAATTATTGCAATGTTAAACACAAATTTTTATTTTACTTATTTCCTTAGGTCTCTATTAATAGTATTGACAGTAGTTTTTAAAGGTGTTGTACCTCATTTTCAACAATACCAAGTTGTTTTCTTCTTAATTTCAGGACTATTCCTGAATTGCACTATTTTGCTGTAACACCTCTTTGTAAAGGTTGTCATATAATAAAAGATATTTACTAAAACTAACTGCATATGTTAATACTAATATACATAGATATTGTATTATCTGTCTTAATAATATTATAATATTGTGTTGACCCACTGATTTACCCCTCCTAATAAATGTTTTTGAATATGAACGTCACAAAACTTAATATACCAAGATTAAACTGCATTCTGGCCTGGCCCATTTGCATCTCTAATCCTTAGTTCACTTAATAACACATAATTTATTTTAATTATCAAAGCTACATATGTATAATGATCTCATTAATAGTTCACGAAGTTTATTAAAATTGCAAAATAAATTCAAACTGAAATGCAATGTATTGAGCTGAATCATCGGTACCAAGTTTAAATGAATTCTTCTTAATATTCGTATAAATAATAATAATATAAATAATCAAGCGGCATATATATTCGAATATGTGATCCGAAGATTAAATTCAAATTCACATTCAGTTGGTGTAGGGACCAAGCTCAACGCCTCTTTAATCATAGCATACCTAATATATTACAATCCCTAATATGTACATATATGGAATTGTTCTGTTATAATTAAAATGTAAGGTTAGGCTTTCTCAATAAGGGAAATATTAATAGCATTCGGATAAAATGCTTATAAAGTTATAAACGGCCGAATATCAGAACACTTAATAGTTTACTGTGAAAGTGATAAGTCGATTTTAAGTTCAACATCACTGTTTGTTAGCGGAACTCTCAAGGCCAGGTATGTATGTACATACATACATTATTTGCAGAAGACCGGTATTTTAGAATTAATTTAAAAAAAACATCTTCCGCATTTAAATTGTGTAGTGGGTACGACTTGCTTTTGTATGTTCGTTGTGTTTGTTTTTTTTAATTATTATTATTTATTATTGATTACATGTTTGAGCGACACACACCTTGCTAGTTCCTATATACATATCACGTGCGTCTAATCAATACAATTCGTGCACAGATGAGAAGCTGTCAAGTTCATCAATGTTAGAATTCATTATCAATTTCTTAAATTGTCTAGTATCGGGTTAGTAAACTTGGATATTGACCTGCGAGACATACTTGGATGGTTGTTAAGATTCGCAGACGATATCTTATAATAATTAGTATCATTTCAAATGATGGGACGAATTAATTTGTACATTTTATTATGTGATTAAGAAGTTTCATTGTTGCTAAAATTATTAGTGTACAGTGATTGCGCCAGAATTTTGAGTTATTAGAAATCCATTATTTAAATGATTAGATGCGCAAAATAAAATAAAAAGTATACCGTGTAAAATTATGAAATTTTAAACGTTTTTTGAGACTACTCGCTTTTATGTGATTATCAGTGTCTCAGATCAACATTTAAATTGTTTAATTCATTGCAAACTTTATTGACTCGTCTGTAGGTTATAGTCTAACACGTTTTTCCACCTTGTGAACTATGTGATGTTTAATAACAAAGCGCGAGTTCTTGCGAAGTAGTAGTACCTTTGATAAGAAAAAAAAACGTTCGACACATTTTATGGATATTTTGTTACATTACAGTGAAACCTCTCCTGAACGGAATCAAATGAAACTGAGATTTTAATAGTAACGTAGTGCGTTTATTCGTATAAATTTCCATATAAATAGGAACTATAATAGTCCTTTGTGCATTTTTATGTCCCTCCGATGGAGATGTCCTTTTATGCTAGGTGACGTTAGGGGATATTCCAATGATTATTAACTCAATCTTTTTTTAAATTAAATGAATAAAATTCGTGGGTGATTAGGTGTTAAAATACTGAGATTCTTGAGCAGACGGCAAAGCCATGCTTTAATGATTTTTGTTTGTAAACAATTGGAAATATATGAAAAGAAATTAATAAATCAAAACTATCTATCTACTGAGCGTCTTGTGTCAAAATTCTCCCCAATATCATCTTCAGTTTTTCATTGCCCCGCCCCTTACGATAAAAAACTAAGTCTCTAATATGTCAAGCAGGGCTTCCAAAATTACTGTTCGAAATCGACATTATATTGTTAAACACAACACCAATATAATACTTTCCAACCAGATTGGCGTGCAACGTTATGTTTTTTTGACGCGAATGCAAGAGACGTACACTACCTCATAGAATTATTTGCACATTTCTTAAATGTCAAATAAAATTGTTTATACATATGTATAGGTTATATCAGAATATCACAGTTGAGAATAAATCTCTTTTAGGATGGGAAAAAACACTGTATAATAAATGGGCCTATTATAGCATTTCCATCCAAGTTATAGGATTTTGAGTAAGTTCTAATTCCAAATCATAAATTTTCAATTTGACGGCTTGAATGGCAATAGACTATACCATGTTTTATTCGTTGGAACTCTAGAAATCTCATCCTAAAAGAAGTTTCTTCTAAACTATGATATTCTGATGAACCTATGCATACGTTAAAAAGTGTTAATTGAAATAAAAGAAATGTATGAAAAATTCGGTGAGGAAATGTACATACATTTTTTAATCTTTCAAAGTCCTACTACTCTTGATTCGTGATATGACTTATATACTAAAGCTGGGCCAATCGTTCAATTTAAAAGACCGAATCATTCCTATGTCGTTCAATTTCAAGATTTTATCTTTGTAATCGATCCATTTGTTAATCAGTGATCATTTTAAGTTTCCGTATTGACTAAACAAATCATTGGCTTTTACTAACGATTTAACTATTCGATCACATAAAAAGCAAGAAACTTTTTTGTTAATGGTAGTTTGCCATAAAATATTACATAATTTGCTACTGTTAAAAATTAAACAACTGCAACTCTGGGCGGAGCCTGCCTATATTGAAAAAAAAGGAGAGATTCACTAGCACAGATGAGGAATTGACCAGATAGTCATCTTGAGAGCGAATCTCTCTCCTTGCCTACAAGCTAAGTCGAACTGATAAGCACAGATGAGGAATAAACCAGATAGTCAACTCGAGAGAGAATCACTCACCTTGCCTACAAGCCACAGATGAGGAATTAACCAGATAGTCAACTCGAGAGCGAATCTCTCACGTTGCCTACAAGCTTAGTCGAACTGATAAGCCCCACATAATTTGCACTTATATGGACTTTTACGTGCAAATCAAATGGGAATCACGCACACATAAATCGAATTATATGGGGCTAATGGCCGCGCCCATGAAATGTCATTTTTTATAGCAAGAAGTTGGGAACAGTTGATGAATTTCAGCAGATTACAACTCACAATTTGGGTGTGTAAAATAAACATGGTCAATATGCGGTGAATATGGATTGATAAAAACATACTTACCACACAACTAATAACATAATAAAATATTATAATATTAAGAATAAAGCTGTGTTTTAACTAATTTATTCTAATTTTTAATGAAAAATAATCAAAATAATATTGATTAACGTTACTAATATATAATAAGTAAGTTCATCATATATTTTCGGTTGACAATAAATGTAAGTATAACTATACTAGCAAGGATTTCGTAGATTATGGATGGTTATATTGAAGCAGTTAAGTAACTCTACACAATTGAACACTGGTTTAAAACGCTTTTAATAAAACGTAATCCAAATTCTTACAAATATTATTTTTGGTACATCAAAACACTTTTTTAACAAAATTTGCAATTACTTCCTAGTAGTAGTAGTAGTAGTAGTAAATTGTTTTGTTTATTTTCATATAAAATAAAATTACAAAACATTATAACTTGACAAATAAAGTCGGCTGTTAAAAAAAGTGGCCAAATAATTCAATATATATGTAACATAATGTGCATGCTTATTTATGATATGTACTCAAATACCAAACATTTTCGTGATGTACTCAACTACCAAGCATTTTCGATAAAAAAATGCACCCCCAATATATTTATGCAGTGCATTCCAGCTACCTTTTTTTCTCGTTCTTCCGTCTATCGCTTACTTTAAATTTTAAAATAAAGCATATTAACTTATATAAAAAATTTCAAAACCGCCTTAGAAAAGAAACAGCTAAGAAAATTGATTGACTAAACGTACAAATCTTGTAACACAACATAAATTAAAGAGGATTACAAATACTTCTTTTTCACTTTTTTTTATCCATGCACGGAACCCGAATATATACATATATTTATTAAACTTTCATATGTTGAATAAAAACAATCAAAAAATAAATAAATAATAAAACAATCAAAGAATTTAATATGTATGTATATAAAAAACCACTGCAAACTATTTACTACAAATATTTTACACCCAAACATTACTAATTTAGTAATATTTATGCAATAATACAATAAAATATACATTTTATCTCATTTTATTAACCAAAATGGAAAAGTACAAAAACCCAAAAATGTTTATTTTTAGGCAGATAAAAAATAGAGAACTATTTCTTATAACCGCAAAAAATATTCCAACTAAATTGTAACAACTTTATTGGGTAACTAATTTGTTGCTTCTTTATAAACATTTATATTAAAATAAAATAAAAAGTTGAATCACACAAACTCAACACTTCGCAGAATTTCCTATTTCCCAACACATCCGCCGTGACCAGCTGTTTTGTTGTTGCGATTTGGATATATTGCAAAACTCCCCACAATTATTTTTGGCGGGTAATCTAGTAAATTAGATCTAACTTCATGTGTCTGGCTCACACGTATTCACAGATGGGAAAATTGAGAGAGGATTTTGCGGCTGTCATTAAATATTTTTTGCGGGTTGAAAGTGATAGGGGATTGCAGAGTTGACTATCTGGTTAATTCCTCATCTGTGCTACAAGCTAAGTCGAACTGATAAGCCCCACATAATTTGCACTCATTTGCGCTTTTACGTGAAAATAAAATAGGAATCACGCACACATGCATCGAATTATATGGGGCTAATGGTCGCACCCATTGAAGCATTGAAGTGAAGAGAACAGATGTTTTTTCTTGAACGTCAAACAAAGCGAAAATAAAATTAAAATGTGAAATTAAAATTCCATTAAAAATGGAATGAAAATATTTTTAGCACACCATTTTATTCTTCAAACCAATATCAAGGTTTTAATGGTTACATTGGCTGGGAGAAGTCGCATACACAGAAAACACCGCCGTCAGTGCTTAATTAATATTGGGGTAGCTAGAAGTAACAAAATTGCAATTCAAGAAAAGGTATGAGACATATTGAGAGTAGTGAGTCGTATAGAGTGTGTTCGCTACCCGAATTTTCATGCAAACGAAGTCTATTACCTAGATTTATTTTTAATCTTGTGTTTAGCAGATTAAAATTTGTGTGGTTAATCTTCAGATTTAAAGTGGATTAAGGGCAGATTAGCCTTAATTTCGGCTTAGTGCTCGGTGGAAACATTGCATTACACAATTGGGCACTGGGCAAAAATGCTTTTTTAATACAACGTGATCCAAATCCTTACAAATATTATTTTTGGTACGTGAAAACACTTTTTTAACAACATTTGCAATCACTTGCTAGTAGTAGTAAATTGTTTTGTTTATTTTCATAAAAAAAATTTAAAAAGAATTACGAAACAATATAATTTAACAAATAAAGTCCTCTGTTTAAAAGAGTGACTAATTAATTCAATATATATATGCAACATAATGTGCATGCTTATTTATGAGTTATACTCAACAACCCGAATATGTACATTTATTCATTAAACTTTCATATGTTGAAAATAAAACAATCAAAGAATTTAATATATATATAAAAAGCATTGCAAACTATTTACTACAAATATTTTACACCCAAACATTACTAATTTAGTAATATTTATGCAACAATAAAATAAAATATGCATTTTATCTCATTTTATTAACCAACATTGTACAACAACCCAAGAATGTTTATTTTAAGGCAGATAAAAAATAGAGAACTATTTCTTACAACCGCAAAAAATATTCCAATTAAATTGTAATAAATTTATTGGGTAACTAATTTTTTGTTTCTTTATAAACATTTATATTAAAATAACTATAAAAGTTGAATCGCATAAACTCAACACTACGCAGCATTTTTGGCGGGTTATCTAGTAAATTAGATCTAACTTCATGTGTCTGGCTCACACGTATTTACAGATGGTAAAATTGAGAGGGGATTTTGCGGCCGTTATTAAATATTTTTTGCGGGTTGAAAATCATAGGGGATTGCAGAGTTGACTATCTGGTTAATTCCTCATCTGTGTTCACTAGATTTGATAAGCTCACTGAGAAAGTATTAAATAAATATCTGATTAGTTCCTTCGAATTTTATTTGGAAATGTAGTCGGATTCGGAGTATTGGGTGGGACTATGATATGTTTCATTTCCTTGCGTTTAGGTCTTGTTAATTCAATGTTATGTAGAGTCCGCCATCTAACGTTTTTTTTTCAACTAGTGCTTATTTCGCGAATGGGAACACTTAGCTCATGTCTGATTTGACAGATAATTAGTTTTATCCTTCTGCTGAAGGAATATGGTTGTGTATACGCTGGGAATATGGTATTGAACAACGCTGGGAAATATTGCGACAAATTGGGCCATTTTTCTTCGGCAAACTAAAGGGTCCGCCATCTAACGTTTTTTTCAACTAGTGCCTATTTCGCGAATGGTAACACTTAGCTCATGTCTGATTTGACAGATAATTAGTTTTATCCTTCCGCTGAATGAATATGGTTGTGTATACGCTTGAACAACGAACAACAACAACAAAGAGTGGCCGTTACAGTCAACGGCGATCGTTATCGGGCCATGTTGAACGAATTTTTGTTCACAAAAATTGAAGAGGAGGATATTGGCAACATTTAGTTTTAACATTATTGACTTTTTTCTACTTTTCTTCACTTTTGTTTCGATGTAGCTCAGGCTTAAAGCATGTTCAAGCATGTTTTTTTTCGAGTGTAGGTGGAAAATCTTCCATGAAACATTATGAGGACCGGCTGCGCGTGCTCATAATAGTATGAGATTCGTACTCACTTAATACACCTCCCTACAAAATACTTTTATACTACAACTAGGCTAATGCCTATCAATTTAAATATTTAATTACGTTCGGCAGGATACCTCCCAGCGGAAGCTTTCTATGATCTAGAATCTGTAGTGCAGCGTCATTGAAATGGCCAATTAGGCGAGTGGAACTCCCATCGCGATTTCTTTGAATTCAGAGTACTCGTTCCCGTGCTTAACGAAAGAGTCTGTCATCTAAATAAGAGCTTAAGATCCCATATAGTTCCTTTGAAGAGCTTTGTTTAGTTTATATTTTTATCCTGTATGGCATACTTTGTCGAAGGCGTGAGAGACATCAAGGAAAACGCTAGAACACATTTTTTTTCTCCTCTAGTGCTTTTTCAATTTCGTTGGTAATTCTGTAAATTGTAGAGTGCTTAGTTCTGAATCCGAATTGGTGATCCGGTATTAATCGGCGTTCTTCGATGATCAGATGTAATCGCTTCAATATGAGTTTTTGAAATATCTTCGACATTATTGGTAGAAGCGATATTGGTATATAGGATTTTTTGTCATTTGGAGGTTAACCTGGCTTAGGAACCATTTTCACCTCAGCTATCTTCCATTGCCGGGGATCGTTCAAAAGTCTTATAAGAGCGTTTATGAGATAAACAAATTTAGGTAGTTCTTTTCTGGGCAGCTCTTTAAGGACCTGTCCCGTAATTAGTTCATTTCCAGGAGCATTGTTTAATTTAAATTTTTGTATTTCAAAACAGAGTTCGACCAGCGATTCTCGTCTAATTTGAAAATTGTCAGATACCGCAGTAGGAACAGTATCTTCAACCAACGCTTTACTGTCAAATGGTTTAAACTAAACCATGTTACGACTTTTATAAAGCTTTTCATAATTTAAACGGGAGTTGGTGTGCCTCGAAGTTTATTTTCGAGCTTGTCCAGTTTCGCGAACATACGTTTGCTAATTTGGCTTTGCTCTTCAAGTCTCGCAGAAAAAACTTGATGGACTGGATCAGGCGCAGTATTAACAACTCGATTGTTTGCTTGTATCGCGGCTTCAGCGTACGTTTGCGGGCCGCGATTCGTCGACTTTTGAATCTCAATTTTCCGTACTGTAGTCTGCGGGGGTTTGGACAATTCCTTATTTCCTTGTCCTTGTTTTTCTTTCTTTAGAAGGTTTTCCGTTGTCTTCCCTAAATTTATCTTTGGATCGGATTTCGATTGGTAAAGGCTTTTTCTTTACTAAGTCGCGCCTTTTCTGCAGCTCGTCAGCTATTTCACAGCCGCTATTGTTTGCCGGGTGTTTTCCCTTGCAATTAATGCAAGTCGGCGAATCTTGTTTTTTTAGAGCACACTCTTCCGATAAGTGATTACCCGCGAATTTAACGCAACGCGGTTCCTTTTGGCAGTATGCGTGCGTATGGTTATACCTTGGCAGCACTTGCGCTTAGGGACAAGTCTTCTACTACTGCGCGTAGCTTCAATTCTTACGAATATATTAATTATAGATTTAATGTTATATATTTTATCTAAGTTTTCGGATTTCTCGAAGCTTAGCATGAATAACGGAATTCCGCGCTTAAAATATAACTTCGTCTTCTCCTTCAGTTTGTCGCTTTTCTTTCTTTATTAAATTGATGGCATCGATTATCTTGAAACCTTTAGTTTTAAGGTTTTCCAAATATTGTTATTTAGAGATGTTACTTTAAATGTCGTTTTTAGGATAACCTTTAGAATATCATAAATTTTGGTATAATCTGAAATTCCAACATCCGTTATTGGAGGCAGAAGGGGTGTCTTGTTTTGACTTTTTTTCGACCTCGGTTCATTTTCATCGTTACCCGATAGCACCGTTTTAGAATTTCCTTTTTTTGGAACCTCAATTTCTGGTGAAGAACCGGTTTTTTGTTATTTGCTCGGTCGCCTCTTCGTGACCCAATCAATTTCAAGTGCGAGCTCCTCCTCGCCAGTACAATAATCGCGGATGACTGGTGGCACAATTTCTCTTCGACTTTTTTTTGGAGTTGAGACTCCCTAAGAGATATTTTTTTAATTTTTCATAGAGCTGTTCTATTTTACTAAGCTTTACACGGAGTACAATATTTTCGTCCTCAAAGCTTTTAAGTTACGCTGAATCCCGATTAACGTGCGCTAATACATTCGGCGTTGTTGGGCTTCTTTTAGAGTTTTCTTTAATTACAGATCCGGATGGTGGTGATCTGGAGACCTTTTTGCTATTCCTAAAAGGGTCGATAGATTGCAATAAGTGGCTCTCCCCAGAAACTTTTGGTTCGATAGTAGCCTGAGCTACGGATTAATCAAAGTTTTGAAATAACAAAAAGTCCTTCCTTCAGGCACTTGTTTCATATGTTTCAAAAAAGCTGTACAAATTTCATTCAAATCCACCTAGAGGTTTTTGAATGACAGTGGTCACCGGCCTTAAAAACCTAGTTTTGAGCAAAAAGCATTTAAAATTTTACACACGAAATTTTACGCCGAGCGTCAGAGAACCCGCCGTTTATATTCCCTTGAAATTCTTTTCGCGGAACGAAGAACAGCGTTCGAATTGATGTGGATTGCAACAGATCTCCCACAGATATACGCTTTAATTTTCTGCATTTCTTGCTAGATTGGAAAAATAGAGTCCATTAAACAAACGCATGTTTAGAAAATTAGACAAGCAGGAAGACAATTTTCGAGGCATTTATTATACGACGCAACTAAATTGAAAATAGCAACTTGAAATGCAAATGGCCTCTTGTAAGGGTCGATGAGCTAGAGGTATTCATTTGCCTTAATGGTATTGTCATACGTTGGATTTCTGAAACCCATCCGAAGAGAATATTATCACAGAGCAAAACACAAAACACTACATTTTCTAAGTGTAAGCTCTCAGTATCGCTTTACGTTACGGTTGTTTGTTGCGCTACTAAGCTTCATCTGCCGATCTTCATCTTATAGTCTATTTCAATTAAAATTTAAGTGGACTTTTTAAAATCTGCTCGCGACAAGCAAAAATCAATTTCATTAAATGTGGGGAGCATATATATATTTAAAAGAAAGATCAATTCTGGTATATTAATATGATAATTAAGAATATCGCGAATAAACATTATGAAAGTTGCATCGCGTCTGAAACTAAAGGTTTGCAGACCAACTAAAATGCACCTTCTGCCATAATAGGAAGCTCATCAAACATATTTAATTTACGAACAGCGTACCTCGTGAAGTTTTTTTAGACTCTTTCGAATCTAAGTTCGTGAACTGCTTTGGCGAATCCCAAATTACGGAACAATATTCTAAATAAGGTCTGACTAACGAGCAATAAAAATGTTAAGGCTATTTATTTAAGTGTTTAACAAAAGCTCGGTGGCCCGAAAGAACGCCTACAAGCTGCCTACAGTCGATTCTCCTCAGAGATAGAAGAAAAGATGCTGACCTTTTGCAAATGTCTAGGCGCAGTAGTTTGGTCCGGTTCACCCCATATCAAGGGGGGGAAGATTCATCAAAGCATCTAGAGCAGAGCCCGGGGTGCTAGGGAAGGCCCCTGTGCAACCGAGACATGCCCTTCTTTGGAGTTTGGCAAAAGAAGCAGTAACACGTTTCCGCGAAAACCTGTTCCACCAAACAACTGATGCGTATGAGAGTAGTGGCCTAATCATGGCCGTATAGATCCAAAGGACCCGTTGGAGACAAGCCCAATGTCTTATCAAAAGTGCCTTTACACTGCCAGAAAGTCGACAGCGCTTTATTGGTTTTCGATTCGACATGTTTAGACCATAGAAGTTTTATACCGAGGATTACACCCAGATATTTGACTTCATCGGATATAGGGACGGTGACACCATTCAGCGCGAGATGAAACAGACCAGTGACGATTCTCCTTCTCGTAGAGAGAACAACCGTGGTTTTAAGAGGATTCACTGAAAGCCCATTACTAGTCTAGACATCGATCAAATCCAGGGACCTCTGTGCTTGAGAGCAGACAGCTCCTAGATTTGAACCGACGGAAAGAACGGCGACATCATCCGCCTAAGTGTAGTTTCCAGGAAAATTGGGTGCCGTAAGCAAAGAGTCCACCACCATACACCCTAGGAGGGGAGACAGAACACCACCTTGAGGGCAGCCCCTATTTACCCCTGTTATGAAGCACTTGCCACAATCTGCATCGGCTACCACCGTCTTGCACATTAGCATTGCTTTAATCCACAACACCAAAGTTTCATCTACACCATGCTGTGTGCCTCAGTTACACATACTACACATACTTATCAAAAGCACCCTCAATATCGACGAAAATGCCCAACGCGTACTCATTCCGGTCGAGAGCACAGAGTTGGCAAGCTCCTCTCTTAACCGTGGCCAGTTCGTTTTTCTCGGATTTCTACTCTCTTGCGAAGGTGAAAGTTCGCAGGAGATTTGAAATTCGATGTATATCTGATCTAATAAGGTGCTAACGGGCGATACCTTCTAATTTATGATAGACTTCAAATGCCTGTTTGACAGGGTAACATCAATTACTTGCTGTTTTCTGGCTGTAACAAATGTAGCTTGATGACCTACATTGTTGATTGTAATATCAGGCGATAAAATGAAGTCCAAGAGAAAATCTCCCCTTATGTTGCATTTGCTGCTGCCCCAAACAGTGTTCTGTGCATTAGCATCGCAGCACAAGACAAGACCCAACCATTTGCATTCACAATACTCTACGAGCTCTATAACAGCTTTTGGTGGAGAAGGGCTTAGAGAGTCATAGGGAAAATAAGCCGATGCAGCGGCAAAGGTTTCCCAAATATCATCTGCATGGTAAATTATAGAAACAGCTACCAAATCTTCGCTTTTGTTCTACAAGCCACAAGCCTGCTACTTAAAGGGCGGTAGCAGCCTTGCAGTGCTGTAGGTTAATTTGAGTAAACAAGATGGATGAATACTCTGGGTAACGTCCACTATTAGCACTGTTTGAGATTGAAATGGAAATGTATCCTGCCAAGATGCAGATAGGGACGCAGGGACCTAGATTTGATGATCTCGGCAGCAGCCATGTCTGTACTTAAAACAAGAGAACTACCACCTTCATTATGGCGGTTTTTGCTCTTCTTGTGTGAACGGACAACCCACGCTTTTGTGTCGAGACCAGGATTCTGGGTTTGCAAACGCTTTAGCACATCCGCTGATTTCCATAGTTTCCCAGGTATAGCAGACAGCCCGCGTAAGCTGGGTGGTTTGTAGACCTCAAAAGATGAAGTCCTAAGCGAAGGGATTTTCGGCACCATACTGCTAATCTATTCAGAGGTTTTCTGTGATGAGGTCTTCACCATGAGGGTTCCGTTCTTTAACACACAGCCCTCACCCTGAATGCAAGCATTTGTTGCAGCGGCCAGCTCCAAAAGATTAGTTTTACAGTGTTCGGACTCTGCATCACTCATGCTATTATCATTGCCCGCTTTCCCAATGCGAACTGCTAAAGAGGAGACAGCAGCATCCTTGTAGGAATGCTTCTTAACTCGCACTTTAGTTGTTTTGCGTTCAAAACTTGTTTTTTAAGACGCACACCTACCATCAGAGCCGTCCGCGACGACAAAGTTCTGTTTACTAGTGCTGCACCCAGTATTGCCCACAGCACCAACATCATCCATTACCAGTGCACGGGCAGCACCAACAATAAGTGCACTTCCTCTACTCATACTCAAAGGTGCGTCCACTACAGCCAAGGCTTGAGGAGGGTTGTATCTCTTATCGAGCTTGGGTCGCTTCTTCTTGCTTTTCGGTTCAACAGCATTGCCTGATGAAGTCTAAGAATATTTATAAAATAATCATGCAAAATTGTAGTACTAAAACGATATGCCGAAACAATTTTACATCTAGAAATGTTAAGTTCCAAAGCATTACGATTGTGATTTCAAATCATCGGCGAAACTCAAAACCTTACAAAATTTAAATATTTCATGGACATAATTTATAAGTAATAAAAATAGCAACGGGCCCAAACGACTGCCCTGTGGAACACCCGAAGTAACTTCTATAATGCGAGAAGTCAAACCATCAACTTTAACCATTTGCCTTCGATTAGTAAGGCATTGAAGAGTGAAAACCCAATATTAAAGTATCAATCGCGCATAGTGATACTAATGTGCAATTACTAAGCACACAAATCGAGCAAGAAAATAACAAGAAATAATAATAACTAATCGTGTGAAAGAGAATTGCTAAACTTATGATATTGCGTCTATACAGAGAGTTACCCACATAATGTTCAATACTTTGGGATATGATATGTTTTAGAGCAAGGGTCAATCTCCAATATTCACCCTACTAAGTTTATGGAGAAACTCATAGATTTTATGATAATTGTAGAACCGGGATCAAATAGTAGTACAATTTTATGAAAATATCGCAAAGTTTTCTAAGTTTGAAATCTTCTAGCAGAATATTTTAATGAGCTATGGTTACTAACGTATTTATAGGAAATGGAGTAAAACAATTGTTTCGTAATTTTTTATTTCCTTTTTAAAGGTCCACAGACGTTATTTAGATAGCTTACAGCTTTATTTTGATATATTCTACGTCTCTCTACTTCAATATTCAATTCAATTATCTGAGATATTCGACTTTGAACGGAAAAGCAAATTTTTTCTTTGATCATCGATAGATGAGTAACAAACTTATGGTGAAAATTAGGGCAGACTTAGAAAATTTCCTACTTTCATAATTTTTTTTAAATATAGAATAAAGAAAAATCGGAAAGCTGCACAACTCACGTAAAGCATATTAAAAACAAATATAATAAAAGTTTTAGTACTTGGAGAGTACTCTTTAGCTTGTAGTACTGTCGCTTAAAATACTCCGCTCTTCCCCGTCACTCAATATTTTGCCTTGCTTTTCTATGGTTTTATTAGACAGTTCAAATTCCTCTCGATGCCTTTTAATGATATTGTGGACTGTCGTCGTTTTTTTTTGCTCTCAAGTTTAATGCTGCCCTTAGATTAGAAGTATGCCGATATTACCTAATCACAAATTCGGGTTTAGAATTTAGCACTTCACAATCGACTAGGTGTACCGAATTACCAATGAAATAGAAGAACACCTAGAGAAAAAAAATATGTTCTAGCTTCTGTGAAAAAACTGTTACTGAAGTATCAATAATGTCAAACTTCTAACACCATATGTTTGACAGTCAACTCCGTCGTTCACACGGGTTCAGACTATGTTAAGCATAAAAACGAAGAGTCCTAATTCAAAGAAATCACAGCAGGAGTTCCACAAGGAACTCATCCGATTCTATTTTTAATCTATACTCGAGATAGTTTACAAGATAAAATTCGCAACTGTGGCTACGTTAGCGGATGATGCAGCTGTTTTAGGCGTGGGCAGTGTTGGTAGGTTACGCGAGTTTTACAGATTTTAATTTGTTAAGCTTTTATTATTACACATTGTAATGTAATGTGTTATCCGGCACTATCTGACACTATCCTAGTTGCTGGCAGTATCCGGATAGTTGAGATATCGGATACTGTATCTGAATCCGATCTGAATATTCATTATCCGATATTCGTATAATTGGGTCTTCTGGAAATGAATATCATGATAATGATTTTAGAACCATATTAAGGCTATATGTAATAATATATAATAAATGTCCTATGTATCTGATTGAGGCCTAAGACTTATTTTACCGCGATTCGCTCTCTTTTTTTTACGATTATTGCATTATAATAATAACGAAAGCCAATATTTATAATCCAAATATTATAATTACTTATTTCTTCTACTCCTTTTTTCCCTTGTCTCTAGGTAGACATATCTATTTTCTAAACTTCCACTTATAGTCATTTGAAAATGAAATTCTCATTCATATAACTTTAAGAATTATTTTCCTGTACCAAGTTAGTCTTTAGCGAAATATAACCAAAAAGCCTATGACCATTGAAACTACTTAAAAACGGGAAAAAATATTTTTGTTTTAATTATTTGGTATTTTTAGCGAATAATTAACTAAGCATATATTGAACTAGAGAACTCTAGAAGAAAGTAAACTGAATTTCTGTATAAAAAATGCAAAATAATTCATATATATTTTATTCAAATAAGTTTTGTTAAAAAAAACTGATCTTGAAATAACTGCAATCAAGTTTACTCCGAAAGGTCTTCGTTTCTCAAACATTCGTTCCATCAATCATTCAAAACCCTCTCTTAAACGTACACACTAAGTCCATCCCGCCTGACTCATCTATTCATTATTATTTTTAAGTATTTAACTTAATGTTTTAAAATCGGCTTTAAATTATTTTAAATTAATGAAATTAATTTTTTTAGACGCCGGCATAAACAATATATTGGAAGACAGCCATGAACTTGCCTGAAATTACAATCTTTATATTTGCTTTCTATGTGATTATAGAAAATGTAACAGCACAGCGAACTATTTTAGACGAAAAATTGTCCAACATATACCGACCTCTTAGACTGATTGGATTGGAATTTATCGGCCGTTCTAGTGAGAATAAGAAAAATGTTAACACTGTTCGCAGCTTGGGGGTAAGTAGATTATTATGCAAAAAAAACCTTCTTCAAAATTGTCGAAGCATCAGTGATTTACATACATAGGCCTTTTTATAAACTCATTAAAATGAGTGTTTAAAGTTACTACTTACTTACTTAACGGGCCCCCGACCTGTGAAGAGCCCTGCCTAAGACACGGTGGAGTTAATGTTTATCCCGATGTAAATGAACTCCTTAACTACCTCGAAGTTGCTGCTATCAACAGTGACATTTTGTCCTAGTCAGTGGACAGATGATTGTTTGTTTGTTGATAGCATATATTTAGTCTTGTCCTCGTTAACTGCAAGGCCAACTAGTTTCGCCTGTTCTTCAAAAGCCTTGAAGGCCTCTATCACGGCACGCTGGGATCGACCGATGATGTCTATATCGTCCGGATACCCCAGAAGTTGGACTGATATGTTGAAGATAGTGGCTTCCGTGTTGACACCTGCCCTGCGCACTATCTGCTCAAAAACAAGATTGAAGAAATCACACGACAGCGCATCTCCTTGCCAAAATCTGGTGCATGTTTGGACGTGGGTTCTCTACTTGCCTCATCACTCTTTCTACATTTTGTCCGTTTAACAGCTGCTAGAAATGCTGCTTAAATACATCTACTACTTTCTGCGCGTCGGTGACTACGTTTCCACCGCTGTTGCGAAGAGCCTGTGTTCCGGTCTTAACGCAGCAGCCAGTTGCTTGGCTTTCTTATAAAACTTCCGGATGTTCCTTCAGTCGCGGGACTCTTCGATCTCCTTGAGCTGGGAGACTGCGTGCTCTCTTTTCTTCCTACGCAGAATCTTCTTCTCCGCCCTTCTCTTGGCTCGGTACACTCACCCCTTGCTGCCCTTGTTTTCCTCTGCAGCGTTCTAATGTCACCTGCATATGCGTATACCGCATACATCATCATACCACGGGCTTTTTCTCTGGGGTATCCTAGGGTGGTTTTGGCTACCTGCATTGGAGAGTTTCTCACTCAGGTGTTCTTTGTAGGCTCTAGCGACTCCAGCTGTGCTAAGGCGTCCAACGTCAAATTTTTTCTTTTGGGCAGTTTGCAGCTTTTTCTCGTTGGACAGTCGAGCTCTGAATCTAGCTGCAACAAGAAAATGATCCGAGTCGTTTGCCCCTCGGTAAGTGTGCACGTTCAAGATGTTGGATGCGTGCCTCGCATCGATTAGCACATGGTCGATTTGGTTGGCGGTTCGACCGTCTGGAGAGCGCCAGGTTGCCTATCCTATCTGATCCTATCCATCGTATCTCCTGGATCGCGGTAATGTCGGTCTAGTACCGCGAGAGGACAGACTCACGTTTTTGAGTAGCACCTGGAGTACTTTCCAGGTACATACTCGCATGTCCGTTAACATTCCGGGTCTGGTTGCCGTTTAAGGGAAATTGTTATCCGAGGCTATCCCCGTCTCTCTCATAACCCCGAAGTTACCTCGACGGCATAACCTACAACCTGAAGGGCCAGGCAATGGTTTTGACCCTAAAACAGCAGGCCGGTAATTTCGGTGTCAGTAACCCACTTCGGGGATGTGAGTGCTGCCATTGGCCTATCAAGGGCTCATCCGCCCCCAACTCATTTCCAACACCCTGGGTTAGTATTGGAGATCCCTATAGACTTGGGCTTCAAATAAGTCGAAGCAGCTCATATTTCATATATAAATAAGGTTTGAATCATAGACATTCAGCAAAAGGCGTTAGATATGTATGTTACTGGCTGCCAAGAAATAAAAAGATTCTCATTAAAAAATAAACATTTAAACAAAAATAAAAATTCAGTTCTTGGACCCTTGTATTGCTCACAACTTAGGCATAACGATTTGCAAAGACTTGAACATTAGATGACAAAGTTTACAAAACCGCTCCAATTGCAACTCCAAATTGTTGGTATTTAGTTTCCAATATTTCAAAATCGCCCTAAATTATTTTTCGTTTTCCACATTCGAATGCATTAAGTGCAGTTTTAGCATTATAACAGATGTGAAGACTAAAAAGAGAAAACGACTTGGAAATGCAACACCAAACGTAATTGCAATAATACAATCCCGTGCGAATAATCGCCCAAAACCAAAAAATTAATAATCGCCAGGTGATTGTTTTTGGGAAATTGTTCATAATGAAAAAT
The DNA here is from genome assembly GCA_963576555.1 of Ferdinandea cuprea. Classification (NCBI taxonomy): domain Eukaryota; kingdom Metazoa; phylum Arthropoda; class Insecta; order Diptera; family Syrphidae; genus Ferdinandea; species Ferdinandea cuprea. The sequence continues at coordinate 73,042,217 of OY754960.1, forward strand.
CACCCAGAAAGTCATAAATTAATATTTGGCCAAAATTAAGTTTTGGGAGATTGTTCATATTTTAAACTATCAATTTGGACCGAAGTTTGCAGCTTTGAATTCCATGAATTCAGAAACAATGCAGGGTGACGTGAAATAACGCCAAACGAAATGAATCCAAATTCCAAAAATTTAACATTATTTCTATTCTAAAATCGAACTGCCTGCGGGAAGGGGATTGAAATCCCTTAATCCCGTCTAGCGGGTCTCTCAGGTACTGTCACCATAGGCGCCTTCCTGACGAAAAGAAAAGCACATACACCGAGCGGAGCAACCAGCGTGAGCGGTACCTGCCGTCCGCAGAAAGAGGGTTGAAATCCCTTAATCCCGCGTAGCGGGTCACTAAGGTACTGTTGCCAAAGCCGCCTTATTTAAAATTTGGCATTATTTTGTTTGGCGTTATTTCACGTCACTACAATGAGAACACCCCTACAGACCCCTCCCCCTCCCATTTTAAGCAAGGAATGGGAAGATTGTTTAACGCTCAACAGGACATGGTGAATTTAATTTTTTATTTCGAGGGTTCAAACGCGAAGGGACATTTTGCTTTATTCTAAGCACTTTAATCCCGTTATTGCTTCACTCGATGTTACACGTCTAACTGTTCTTTTTCTGTAGTTATTTTGGTTGAATTTCATATCCGTATAGTTACAATCGTTGTAGCTTTCAAATTTCCAATTCAATTAATCGAAAGCAGACGGAAAATAATATCATAGCTTACAGAAAAGTTAAAAATATAATTGCCGTTCGAAATCGGCATTAAACCTTTATTCGTGTCCTATTCCGTGAACCTGCGGGTGCTTTCATAATTGCGTGGTTGACAAGTCTGACCAATGCATATGATTCATAATATGGTGTTTGATTGCTTAATCCATGTCTATATTAATTTATTATCTTCATTTTTAAGCCGTCAAAATTGGTTTTAAAGCCATTGTTTGTACGAAAAGAATATTTTATTATATTTCTTATTGCGCATTTTTCGTTGAATTATGATATATCTTCCATGATATAAAACATTTCGATTTCGCAATTCGTTCACTTTTGCATTTTTTTTTTCTTTCTTTCAATTAAAAAAAAAACAGAAAGAATGTATTTCACAAATTTGACCTCGTATTTTACATTGGTTTTGGTTGAAAATATTCACCTCGATTTTTGAGAAAAATAGTATATATATATGTATATATACATAGGTATTATTGTAGAGGACATTTTCGAGTAATTTGAAGTTTTCATATTTAGCGCGCAAACGAATAGCCTACAAGATATTCTTCAAGAAATATATATTCACTCCCCTCTCAACAAGCACTACACAGTAAAGGCGGTATTCTGAAATTAAAATGTTAGATTCAGCAATTTTAATAATGTAAACCTACAGCCATTGACAGCTAATTAGAAAGGATTGCTTTGTTGCTTTTTTTACCCATATTCCGATAGCTAAAATATAACATAACGGTGCATTTTTTGCTTAAGTACTTTGACGGATGGCACATTTGGTTTTGAACCTAATTTTATACTAAGATCTCAGATTTGACTAAAACACCGAATTAGAAACGTGAGAAAAACAATAACAAAAATGTGAGAAAAACTTTACATAAAATAATGGAACTTAGTACATATTGTGTTTTTGAATGACTAATATTTTGCCGGAAATCCTATTTGCTTCAATACAGCTCCACATCGTCTTTGGCATCTTCCACTGGAATCGCATACGACGCTTCCTTTACTTTTTCGAACAAAACATCCAAATTCGTTATGTGTCCCGTACATTTGTACCATACGACATGCGACAATTCTCTTCGATATACCTACGCCAGTTCAATCCATAATTTCACATTGGCGCTCTTTTTAGGATCCGCTTTCGACAGCCGGACAATTTTATATCGATGTGTTATGAGGGTTTGCGTGGTCTTTTTTGTAGTGGGACATTTTCTGCGGTCTTATATTTACGAAAATGGGTAATTGCATCGAATACCATCTTTGTGGAAAAATTTTCAATGAGTGGATATGAGAGGCCAGCCCTGTTAAGCTTAACAATAGCCATTCGGGTCTCCGGTGTGCATCTTTTGTTTTTTTTGTACTTCAACTGCGTACTTATGTATATAGTTTTTTGTTAAATTTGTATTTATTAATGGAAAAAAATAAAGTATTTGGGAATAATTAAAAACATAAATAATGCCTAACTTGAATTAAATCGTTTCTAATTAGCTGGCGACCAAAAATTAATCTTTTTTACTTAAATCGAAACTTAACAGAAGAGATGCAATTCGTCAAAGTGCGTATGCCTATTGTTTTAAAGAGAATGAAACAAAGAAGATAACAAGAGCGAAAAATGCACCGTCATGTTATCAATAGCCATCGAAATATGGCAACAAAGCAATCGTTTCTAATTAGTTGCCAACGACTGTAATTATCTATGCTTATAATATATTTTGTGATTTAATTCTATGACAAACCATTTAATAAAATGAATTATTCAATAGCTATGAGCTAAAGGTGAAACCTTTAATTGGTTGAAATAATTATTTTGCTTTTGTAAATAAAACGAATTGTTGCTATTTTTTCGTCAATGTTTATATTTTATTATTACATACTCTTTAAGTAAGTGCTAGGTACTTAAATATAAGTATCTTTGAACGCTTCTTTGATTTCTTGCAAATGGTACTGACGTAAATTGAACTAAGCCTTTCAACATGCGCACACATTTTTTTACATTTGTTCTTTAATACTTACTTCATTACACATGAGTATTATTACATAACCCAATTTTCTAAACAATTTTAAAACAGAAAACTCAACCAATAAAAGGAAGAACACATCGATTATTTTGTGATCCAATTAATGGCCCTGGCAAACGGAGTGTTTCTCCACCGGTATCAGTACATCGCTTAAGACCAGGAGACATAGATGTTATAGGCGCTCTAGGTGACTCTTTAACAGCTGGGAATGGAATTTTCGGTTCAAACATTTTACAAGTTCCCGTTGAGAATAGAGGCGTTGTTTGGTCAATAGGAGGACAGGGGAGCTGGCAACAGTATTTAACTTTACCAAATATTCTTAAGGAATTCAACCCAAATTTATATGGATATTCACTTAGAGACGGATTGGCAACTGAACGATCATCCAAGTAAGTAATTATTATATGCAATAAAAATAAAATATAAGACACCAATAGCTAATACACTACAGGCCCTAAGACCGAGCTTCTTCAACCATTTATGAGCTAATTTGCCGACTGCAAATTTGAAAATATTTTTTATAAGTTTCTACTACCAGTACAGAAAATAAACTAACTCAGATGTAGCAGCTCTATAAAAAGAAATGATATAATTTTTTTTAAAGGCCAAGCAAGATTAACAACCAAAGAGTAGGTCAACTTATAATAGATCAACTTATACCACACCCTATTATTTCACTCTCATATTTGTTGCGGTTTTTATTTCCCAAAATGAAAATTTCACTAATGAGACCTGTTTGTACCCTATCCTAAGGGTATATTAATTTTGACACATAGTTTGCAACTCCCCTAAATATTCGTCGTAGAACCATAAAAGTATATATATTTATGATCAGGACCAAATCCTAAGACTATTTACCAATGTCCGTTCGTCCGTCCGTCCGTACGCAACTTTTAGGCCTTTAAAATTAAGCTAGGAAGCTGAAATTTGGACCACATATTCCCTAGGGGTCCGAAATGGTAAAGTGTAAACAATTTTTGAATACGCCTACTGCGACGCCCACAATTTAGAAAAAACAGTTTTAAAGCTAAAGTGAGGGAGGTAGAGTGTTACAACCTTCACAAAATATGTATGCACGGCTATCCTTTATAAGTTTGTCATATAAAGTTTTTTTGCCACGCCTACTTTTTGTGGACGTTTTTCAGTAAAATGCTGTTTTCATCGAAAATTTTCATAGAAAGCGAAAAAATTAGTTTCACAAGATATTTAGCCAATATTTTTTCCAACATATCGCCCATACAAAGTTTTTGGCCACGCCCACTTTTTGGAGGCGTTTTTTCAAAAAAACTTTTTAATTAATAAAGGGTGATTTTTTAAGAGGTTTAGAACTTTTTTTTAAAAAAAAAACACAAAAAAATGAATGAAATATTTATTTGAATCGATAGTTTGAACCTTGCAATTTAATGTTTAAAGATAATTTCATGCAAATGTTGACCGCGGCTGCGTCTCAGGTAGCCCATCCGCTGAGTCCAATTTTGGTATACTCTTTCACACATATCGGCCGGTATCTCACGAATGAATGCATGGATGTTGGCTTCCAGTGCGTCAATCGAAGCGGGCTTGTCCCTATACACATTAGCCTTGGCATACTCCCACAAAAAATAATCTAATGGTGTCAAATCGCACGATCTAGGCGGCCAATTGACCGGCCCGAAACGTGAAATTAACTGTTCACCAAACTCGCCTCGCAATTGCGCCATTGTTTCGCGTGCTGTGTGGCATGTGGCACCGTCTTGTTGAAACCACATATCATGCAAGTCAAGAACTTCCATTTCGGGCAAAAAAAAGTTTGTTATCATCGCTCGGTAGCGTTCACCATTGACAGTAACGCTGCGATTCGCATCATCTTTGAAGAAATATGGCCCAATAATGCCGCCGGCCCATAAACCGCACCAAACAGTGGCTTTTTCGGGATGCATTGGTAGCTGTTGCAATGCTTCTGGCTGATCTTCACTCCAAATGCGGCAATTTTGCTTATTTACGTACCCATTCAACCAAAAATGAGCCTCATCGCTGAACACAATTTTTCGATAAAAAAGCGGATCCTCGGCCAGCTTTCCAAGAGCCCATTCACCAAAAATTCGGCGTTGTGGTAGGTCGCCTGGCTTTAGTTCTTGCACCAGCTGTATCTTAAAAGGCTTTACGCCCAAATCCTTCCGCAAAATTTTCCACGTAGTGCTGTAACAAAGGCCTAACTGCTGGGAACGGCGCCGAATCGACATTTCGCGGTCTTCTGTCACACTAGCTGATACGGCCGCAATATTTTCTTCAATACGCACAGTACGTAAACGTGTTGGTGGTTTAATGTCCAACAAAGTAAATTTGGTGCGAAATTTGGTCACAATCTTCCGAATAGACTGCTCAGAAGGTCGAGAATGCCGATCATAAAATGGAAGCAGCGCGCGATGAGCATTTCGAACCGAGCACGAATTTTGATAGTAAAATTCAATAATTTGCAAGCGTTGTTCATTTGTAAGACGATCCATGGTTAAATTGCAAACCAAACTGAAGCTGTTTGACAGTGACACAAGGTACTAAACACACGTCAGCTGTCAAAACCAGTGTTGCCAAAACCAAACCAGCTAAAAAATCACCCTTTAGAACTAAATAAAATGCTATCCATCATCTTCTTAATGCTTTTTTCTTTGGGGCATATAGGGATATGGATAGGATATAATACTGTCCGCCTCAAGCGCACTGTAGCCTTTCCTTATGTTTTTTTTTTTAATTTTAATAGAATGAAATAAAATGCTATCCATCATCTTCCAATGCTTTTTTCTTTGGGGGATAAAGGGATATGGATAGGGTATCATACTGTTCGCACCAAGCGGACTGTAGCCTTTTCTTATATTTTGTTAGAAGAATTTGTACACCCGCTAATGCACTCAGACAAGAAACTGTTCCATTGTAGTTTCTGACTGACAGTTACACATCAGTAATTTGCCCGACTTTTCCAGAAAGCCGTAAAGGCATTGAACCTACGTAGTTCGATGTTCAGCGCTCGTCATCAGGCTAAGGTCTGGTTCGAGCGAGCAAAGGCAGAACACTCACAGAGGAAATGATCCGCGGTGTCTTCACCTTCTCCATAAGCGTCGATAGCTGCATCGCTTAAGCCTAGCATATTTTGGTGCTTGGCAAAAGTCCAAATATTAATAACGTATTTCCGTGGAAGTTTATTCATTCAAACAACAGATACATATGCTATAATTGGCCTAATCATTGCTACGTAGATCTTATGACTCTTATGGTTGAAAAATTCCATGTTTATAGAACGGAACTCTTGCATTGCTAGAAAGCCGATAATGCCTCTTAGATGGCTTGGTGTCGAAATGCTTGATTCAAAGTTTTACACTAGGACGAAAAAACCGATATTATCAGCAGTACAGATGAGGTAGATTAATAGACGGCTTCCAGTCCTCTCCCCCTCTTAACAGCAAATTTCCTCTCTTAAATTCATGAATTAGTGAGAAACACAAATCTAACCTAACGATTTGTGAATGGCACGTATTCCATGTAACTCACCAAAAGTGATATCAATTAAAAAGAGTCTCCCGATGTTGATTATCTCATTGTTAAGGTTGGTCTAATAATGACCAATTCTGGCAGTATCGCTATCAAATTAAGGTTATGCAGTATAATGAGCATTTCTTAAATAACAATGACTTAATGACCACATATGACCATGCTTATTTTGACAGATAAATTTGACCAAAAAGCAAGTAGTATAATCCAACACTAACCACGAATGCCAGCACAATGCCCTTAAGATCGTATGCAGTTTATTGAAATTTTGTTATGGCATTTCTAGCATTATGTATAATACAATTCGTTCGCACGTTTGACATCCGGGTAACAAGTTTTTATTTTGCAAAAATTGTTTAATATTTCAGTGGTGATGATAAAACCACTAAATTAGGTTTAATCATTTTTTTTATTGTAAATAGATTTTTTCTGTTCTGATTTTTTGACTGTGAATATAATTAACTATTTGTCGTCGATTTGTGTTTATGTTTATAACTCATGCCTTAAATGACCAAACGAACTATTATATCGTTTTTATCACGTAGTCTAATATATAATATAACAATGATAAACTTTCTGTAATTTGATAGCTTGGCTGGTCATTTACCTGTGGTCATTCATATGCATATAGGCATGCAATCTGACATAGCTTAACTCATCATCGCTTTGTGGGCAGCCCCTATTTATGACTGTCCTTACAATTTGACCACAATTTTTGCTACAGTGTTTCGGAGCGCCACGCCGTTTCGCAAGATTTTTCTCGCTGATAGGCATGTTGCACACTTGCAGATCAACTAGTCTCTCCATGCTCTTTAGAAGCAAGGTTGTTAGACTAACAGCTCTGAAATTCTTAGCGATAGAGTAGTCTTCCTTACAAATTTTTGCATTCTAACCATTCACCAAAAAGATGGGACGTAGGCGTAGGTTTTAAACAAGAGACTAAAAATCTCTGCTATTTAAAAAGATGCGGTACCCAAGAGAAATCCCGCCGGCCTAACATTTTCAACATTTTCCACCACAGGAATGCTGTTTACGATGCTTGCGCCTTTTATCATTTTATTTATTTATTTATAGCAATATTAACTTAAAACTAAATTATAATATTAATATTTTAGTACATAATATTACCTTAAATGGCTTCCAGCCAGAGCTCGAAAATAACTCTTAACCTTTATTTTCATTTGGTCTCTCTCTGACAGATATTGCATTGGGCATTGACATTTAAGTCTTGCTCATATATATATTCGTACTCACCTTTTCGGTCCTCGCTTGAGATTTAATTTTTAACTTCAAATATATCTCTCCTCTATTGACTTATTTTATAAAAAATAAATGGAACTGATCAGCCTTAAACATTTTTCTTCGAAAACATATCAATACTGTTCAATACATAGAATTGAATCGTTGTCTTTATATTTCGCATATATAAGGCCCACGCAAATCCAAACCACAAGCATTGCACTTTGATTTTACTGTACTCGCATTATATTGAAAAAAGTTTCTAATCGATTATCTCATTTTCTGCCAATAGTCACTTCAACTTGCACTCACTTCCACTGAACTTTATAAGAGGAGTGTTTGGTATACAATAAATGACCAGAACCTAAAAAAAATAAAGTAAGGGTTTCTTTCCGACCAAGAGCGAAAAAAATACGGTAAAACAAGTCGGTTATTAAGTGATTTTATTTCATAACCTCAACAGCAGAGAGTAATTTAAAAACCTTTGAAAAGGTTGAGAGGTCGAGCTCTGCTTTGAGCTACTTCATTGGAGAATGTACTCATAACATTTATTTATTTATCTTACTAAATTTAGTGAGAAAACATAAGGAAAGGCTACAGTCCGCTGGGGGTGAACAGTATGATACCCTATCCATATCCCTATATGCCACAAAGAAAAAAGCATTAAGAAGATGATAGATAGCATTTTATTAATTTAAAAAAAATTTTTTTTGGAAAAAACGCCCCCAAAAAGTAGGCGTCCAAAAAACTTTATATGACAAACTTATAAAGGAGGGCAGTGCCTACATATCTTGTGAAGGTTGTAACGCTCTATCTCTCTACCTTTAGCTTTAAAACGGTTTTTTTTAAATTGTGGGGGTGGCAGTAGGCGTATTAAAATATTTGTTACACTTAACCATTTCGGAGCCCTAGGGAATATGTGGTCCAAATTTCAGCTTCCTAGCTTAATTTTAAAAGCCTAAAAATTGCGTACGGACGGACGGACATTGCTAGATAGTCTTAGGATTTGGTCCTGATCATAAATATATATACTTTTATGGGTCTACGACGAATATTAAGGAGTGTTACAAACTATGTATCAAATTAATATACCCTTAGGATAGGGTATAAAAAGATTTGTGGACTGATTGGATGTTGTATGTAGAAGGATTAAACAGTAGTTCGGCAAGAGTGTTGTTTCTGGAAACATTACTCATTCTGGAATGAACGATATTGCAATCCAAAATTAAATGTTTTATTGTCAGTGGTGTTCCGGTGTTACAAAGATGGCAAAAAGGTGTATTAGTTTTTATCATAAGGTAACTGTGTGTTAAATGTGTACGTCCTAAACGGAGTCCAATGTAGTTCCTTATCTTATTTTTTAGTTAAATTTAAAAAATCTGTTTGTTCGTTGAATGAGTTTATTTATTATGTCGTTTGGACAATTATTATTTTTTGGATTTCTATGTTTCTATGTCGGAATTCCGCATCATTTATGTCAGGGGCGCCAAACAGGATAAAATCAAATTTTGCCTCCATTTCATTGTCAATAGTCACAACTAGGATTGGCCAAAAAGGATACTTTTCAGAAAAAACTATATATGTTAGATACATCTGCTACGTAGTTTATGTAATTAAATGTAGTTAATGTAGCAAATGATCCATCAGCTTATGAGTTCAAATTTTGAAATCAAATGTACAGTGATTTATTTAATGTCAAGAATTAATGCTGTCAAGAACTGTTCCAACTGCTGTCAGTGCTGTTCTAGCTATTTTGCGAATTGGGTGAATGAAAATCGACATAAGACTTAATTTTTGATTGCAACAATACGCAAATTTTGTGGTGCTCAGTGTTTTACTTAATTTGTGAAAGAGACACACAAACAAAAACGAACTTAACTTTAAAAATTCTTGCATTTAGTTGTACTAATTAACTATAGTAAATAAGGCGTAAAGTTTGAGGTAAAAAGCCTGATTTTATGAATGGACCGTTATTGCCCCATGATGGGATAACTTCGATTTAGTTTTCTTAAAAGATGGCCTGGGCATACTTTCGAATAGCTTTAACAGCCATTACATATTCAAGAGAATATAAGAAAAGCTATCGACGCTATTAAATGAAATGGGTTGTCTTAAGAAAAATAAGAAATTTAAGTCTCCCAAAACTACCCTCTTTTAAAGAAGAAAACTTCCACAATAACCGGAATAATTACAGTTTTCAATGCTGAACAAAAAAATGAACGTTTGCTTGAGAAGAGATTTTTTGGGAAGTCAAGGCGTTTGAGCACTAGATTATAACTGGCTAAAACAAATATGTAAGTCGTTTATTTTTCTTACTTTAAATAAATTATATTTATAAATATCGTCGTTGTTGTATAATATTTTTTTTTTATTTTCTTTAAGGAAATTATTGGTCCGTTGTGACAAAACCAAGGTCCATTTTGCACCGCTAGTTGGCCAAATAGTTCTGTTCAATTTTTATAAATATTAAAAAAGTTATGAATGGTCCTTATTGGCATCCTCCCACCTAGTTTGTGGATGAAGTTCTGTTCATTTGGTTGTATCGAGCTGAAATTTGTCACAGCCTGAGGACTGTGGTGTTAAATGCAAGTTGATTTTTATATTTCCTTTTTTTTATGTATTTATATATTTGTTGTTCTCTTAAACAAAATTTTAATACCTAATAATATTAAGAAAACCTTGTTTTGCTATTCTAATTTTTTTCCAATTTGGGACTTAAAGTCTACTCATAACAAACCAGTGTGTACGGTCACCGCAAACGCAAGCTACGCGATCTTTGTGTTTACCATACTTTCTACAATGCGGTCAATTAAGTATATTTCACAAATATACTTAAGCGTTAAGTTTTTGAGTCATTGCATCCTATAATATGGTATGTGCGTTCTCTTATGAACAACAAAACATCGCATACACCGCAACTACGCAGCAAATGCAAGATACATTGATTTTTTGAGAAAGGATTTTAACTATCCCCTTTAACCCTTAATATCTCACCGGTACTGCCAAGAACCAACCAAAAATAGTTAAAAAATTGTTAGCACTTTCCTAATTTGAACACCGAATTTGCATCAATGGATATAATGATTTTTTGTCAAAAACTGTATTTTCTAATTTTAAAGTATTTTTTTAAAAAAAATTGTATGCAAATATTCTATAGATTTGAAAAGTTGGTAGCAGCTATAATATCTTATATCTTATAGTAATAATAAAAATGTTACTTTTACATTTAATTACAAAATCAAGCAACTTTTTCTCAAAATTTTAATATGTATATGTATGGGTCAGAAGTCAATAGTTTACAAATAGGTTATTATTTACTAGAATGGTACTGGTTTCTTCTTTCGACCTTTAAGACAAAAATACAAGGGTGAATGACCGAAACGATTAATTATAAATATCCCATCCCCATATAATAACAATAAATTGCCTACATAAATAAAAATCTAATCAATAATTTTGAATAAATAAATCCAAATACTGAAGATGCACGAATTTTTAATAAAACGAATGTTTTGCTTATTTATAGATTCAATGTCGCTGAGCTAGGAGCTATGTCGAGAGATATACCATATGAAGCGGAAATATTGGTAAGGCGCCTAAAAGCTGATAGAAGTGTTAATATTACTCATCACTGGAAGTTGATAACAATATTGATTGGGAATAATGACTTTTGCTCAGATATGTGCTATTATAAGAATCCTAAAAAGGTTTTAAAATGGCACAAACAAAATATGATCAAGGCTTTGCGGTTTCTAAGAGATAATGTACCACGGTTAATGATAAATGTTGTTCCTGCACCTAATTTGAGATTATTAACAAAAATGATCGGAATACCGCTTGAATGTCAAACAAGTTTAAGATTTGAATGCCCCTGTTTAATAGGAAAGGATAATAAGACACTCGATTTTTATGAGTCGATAATCCAGAGCTGGATTGAACTAGATTCAGAAATTGTATATCGAAAAGAATTTAATACAGACGTGAGTACCTACTTATGAAGTAGAAAACAATTGAATTTAAACAAATCATTTTAATTTTAATATAAATAAAGTTAGAGTTACTAAGTTACTATAAAAACAAATGGTCTAAAAATGGGGTCCACATTCACTAAAACGCAATAATGGTTTATTTACACGGCCACACATACAATTAAAATGACATATAGTATTATATTAGATACTGCACTTAAGAAAATTATATTACACAATATTGATTCGGATTCCTACTAAAACTTTTCAATTTTAGACGTTTACAGTAAATATTCAGCCGTTTACCCAATTTGATGAACTACCGAAGAGTTCTAACGGTTCTACAGACTTTCGGAATTTGTCAGTGGATTGTTTCCATTTAAGCCAAAGAGGTCAAGCTTCATGTGAGAAAATCATATAATGTGTTTGTGTTACTTATAAAATTTGCTTATGAATATTTTTTAGGTGCAAATGCATACTGGAACAATATGATGGAGCGTGAAGGTAAAAAAAGTCGTGGTTGGATAAATGTTTTTCAAACATTTAAGTGCCCCACTGAAGAAAATCCGTATCTCGCAACAAGGAATAACTAAAAAAATACTTTAACTGAAACTAAAATAGTCGATAAAATTATAATTGCAATTTATTTGTATATTACATTAATGCTGTGATGATTATTTAATTAAATTAAGATATATGTTCTTGTATCGCACTGTCTTCAAAATTTTCCAATCAATTTTACGTTACAACACAGTGTACACGTAACACTAAAAAATAAGTCCAACAAAAATTAAAAATAAATAGACTTGCCTTAAATGGCCATGTATGTACCTATGTACCTTTAAATAAATCAGCACATCTTCTCAACATGGAGGATTCTCAACCAGCTCTGATTTTGTTGCAGTTGTATAATTCTTAAAAACAATTATGTGGACTGCAAAAAAGTCTTGTACGTTGAATCTGAAGACGAACTGATTTTGGGATACAGTGATAAAGATACAGTTATGCTAAAGTTCAGCATAAGCTTTTGTCCTACAAAAACAAGAACCATCATGAACAAATGCTTTCTCCATCTTCGCCTCGACATACGCAGTTATATTATAAGGAATGTATTCTATATTGTAATAAATAATAATAATAAGTAAAAACATTTGAATAACTTTCCTGAATGAGATGGTAAATATTGTTGCGAAATTTCTCCTTCCTACAACAAGCAGATTTAATTTTTTTCCCTATCAATCTGGCAGTCAATAGTGCTGTGTATCGACTATTAAATAGTTTGGTCATTATCGTTTACTACTAGTTCTTGCACTGAATATAGGTCTTCAAGATTACATAAAGAGGTTTCAGATTTCCTGAAGAGGTTTTAATCCACATAATGGTTCATCTACATTGGAGCCGTCGCTATCGAAATTCATAAAGTAGTCGTATGCAAGGGTGGGGGGGGGGGGGGTTTGTGTTCATACAAACTTTTATTTTTATAAGGAATTAGTTATAAAATTAAATATTCAAAGATTATAAGGATTATAAAGTTTCCAAACTATTTTTTGGTCTTTCTGTAATGTCAGTGGCACTTTACAAAAGGAAATACTTTTCATAAATAAAAGTCAAGTTTTTTATGTTTTTTCTTAATGTATTCAATCAAACTTTTGAGTACAACTTTGACACACGTCCGACCGCTTAAAACTAAAGGGCCAACCGCAATGGGCATAAGTTTGCTTATGTAAATGCTCTGCAAACCGCAATGTAAATATTCGTGCATTCGTTAAATATTTTCCGTTTCGATAAGCCTATGCAAAGTACGGCTGCTGGCGTACCAAATACCAAATTTTGACATTTCAAAAGAAAATGAAGTAGGAGTCATGCTTTCTGACAAATTGTTCAAAGGTTTCTTTAAATTCTTTTTTTTCATACTTTTAATACGATTTAAGGAACAAATACGAATTTGAATTGACATTTAGAATATAAGTTAATTGTGGTTTGACTATGCATTGACGGTGCATAACCGTACATGAACATGCATTCGTTGATTTTTGGCAATTATGCATATGCAAGCTTATGCACATTGCGGTTGGCCCTTAACTTGTTCTTGCTCTACCTACTGACCGACCGGTAGTTTCTTTTCGTATTTCTTGTTTTTGTTATATGTATGGTTTGTTCTATTTGTTTGGTTTTCTTTCTGTTGGCGGTCACAGAACATACCTATACAGTCATTAGAAACAAAATAAAGGGTGTTTTTTCGAATAGAGATAAAACTGACATTAGTAGTCAAATCTGGCAACTCTAATGTCATTTATGTTCAGTTTGGCTTGCCATTTCATCATGAACAGGTTGACAAATGAACAACGCTTGCAAATCGTGCAAATTTATTTCGAAAATAATGGTTCAGTTCGCGAAGTTTACCGCTTTGGGGATATTTTAAGTCGCTAGCCTACGCCAACAAACCAGAAACGTTAGGGAACTTGGAAGCCAACATGAGTAGCGTTATTGCCCCAAATGCTTGAAAATTGGACCTCTAGACTTGTCTTTATTCGAACCAGCTGCAGCGGCCACATGCCTGAAATCATATTTAAACATTATTGTGTTTTCTTGTGTTTTCTTTCGAAGTTCTATACCTCTAAAAAAACACCCTGTATAATTCCATTATTATGTTTTATTATAAAAACTGTTCGTGTGATTTTGATAAAAAATGTTTTCCTAAATATACTCATGCTTAGAAAATATTATTGTATACTTAGTTTTTCCAAGAATATTCTCAAACCAAAAAATTTCAAGATTTTACACAAATTTTTCTCAATAATTTTATAACGTTTTTTCTTTCTTTAAAATGCCCCCAACCAATTATCTAGCATTATAAAATAGGGAATAAAGAAAATAAGACAAGAAAACCCTAGATTCAACACTACACACGTTCATAAATTTATTTTTAAAAGCTTTGAAAAAGAAACAAAATCCGAAAATTCCGTAAGAAAAGACAAAGGAAAAGTCTTTGTTTTAATATCTTGAGCCAGTTGTGAATATAATACAATCACAAAAGTTAGACCTCCTTGCATGTACAAAGCATGTGCACAAAATCATCATACTAGCAAAAGACCATCGCGCACAAGTTGATTTGGCAACTTATAGTAGATTCAAAATTATTTGCAGAAGAAATTAAAGTCGAACTTCAAATGCCCAGAACGGTGAGCCGTCAAAAAAATTGGCCTAATCATCCTTCATCAAATGCTTTTGAATTCTGGAAGCTATCACTCTTGATTCCGTATTTAGATTCATTAATTATGGCATATAAGATCCTATCCAACGTAATGTGTAAATGTTTCAAACCTTTCTGCAACACAAAACACATTAATCGGCAGTATCAGTAACGTACCAGTGTGGCTTCCGGCCCGGCAGATCAACTGTAGACCAAATCTTCATACTAAGGCAAATCCTGGAAAAGACCAGGCCGCATCTACTTTAAAGCTGCAGATGACAGCATTTATCGTCAGGAGCTTTTTGTGGCGATGGCCGGATTCGGGATGCCGTCAAAACTGATCCAGATGTATCGCATGACACTAGATAACACGCGATGCAATGTGCAGTTCATCTGAACTCTTTCAAACATGCACCGAACTTCGGAAGGCACACGGAAGGCACTATCTTCAACAGATCAGTCCAACTGCTGCGGTATGCGGACGATATAGATATTATCGGTCGATCCCAGCATGCCGTGATAGAGGCTTTCACGGCTATTGAAGAACAGGCGAAACTGGTTGGCCTTGAAGTAAAAGAGGACTATGGTTGAAAATTGTTGGAATGGTAATTGAATAATCTAAAAATTTGAATTGATAGATAGGTGAGGGAATGTTTCAATTTGCAGGTTATTGTAAAAGAAGTGTTTGAAAGATTGGCTCAAGACTTTTAAATTTAATTTAAATGAACATACACAAACATATCTACTACTACATACCTTTTTTTATTTTGAAACTGTTTGCATTTATTTTATAACGCACTCTCACAATGAATAAAACACGCGAACAAAAAAAAACTATAATGTACATTGAAATTAAAAATTACATTATTAAATAATTTTTTAAATTAACTAAATCTGTTTCAAACTGAACTTAAGGTAATACTTTTATTATCACGTAAATTTGGCTGAATTGCTAAATGTCAAAAAAAGCGCATCATAGTTAACTGATGCTTTTTTTATGCTTCGCAACACTGCTTTTTTACTGCAAAGCATATGTGAGGCATTGAAATTTTCAACGTTTTGAAACGACATTTGGGCAGTTTTTTCTCAGCTGTGCTGTTATATTTTCAATTAAATATATATCGTCAAATGACTCAAATAATACTTTCAAACACATTAATAGATAATAATTTGAATAATTTTAAAGACATAAATAATTAATAATTTAAACAACCCAAATGTCATTGCAACAGATCTGTTTGTGATGCAAAGGTTGCTTTTTTGCGCAGTATATTCATTAACACTACGATTTGAAATGTAATAAAGGCTGTTTTTTTTAGAGGTTGGTTTTTCGAATAGAGATAAAACTGACATTTTGTGGTCAAATCGGGCAATGTCATTTATCTTCAGTTTGGTTTGCCATTTAATCATGAACAGGTTGACAAATGAACAACGCTTGCAAATCGTGCCAATTTTATTCCGAAAATAATGGTTCAGCTCGCGAAGTTTACCGCAAGCTCCGTTCATTTTATGGTTGACATAATCGTCCATCAGAGCAATTAATTCGGTTAACCATGGATCGTTTTCGCACTATGTTTACTCTATGTGATAATACGCATCCGCAGAGATGTCGAAGAGTGTGCACCGAAGAAACAATTGCCGCTGTAGAGCAAAGTGTTGAAGAGGACCCGAATGAATCGATTTGCCACCTTGCACAGCAATTGGAGCTTTGTCCGTCAACTTTATGGAAGATTTTTCACAAAGATCTCTTCGTGCGACCTTACAAGATCCAGCTTGTGCAAGAATTAAAGCGGCGAGACCATGAAACGCGTCGTGATTGGGCCGAAAATGTCTTTGCTGATTTTCATCGCAAAATTTTGTTCAGTGATAAGTCTCATTTTGGGTTGAATGGCTACGTCAACAAGCAAAATTGCCGCATTTGGAGTGAAGAGAATCCACATGAGACCCTTCAAACGCCATTACATCCACAAAAACTGACTGTTTGGTGTGCTCTATGAGCTGGTGGAGTCATTGGGTCATACTTCTTCGGAAATGATGCTGGAGAGTCAGTTACCGTTAATGGAGACCGGTCATGATAACCGACTATTTTGTTCCCGAATTGGATGGGATGAATATGGATGAAATGTGGTTGCAACAAGATGGCGCTACATTCCACACAGCGCACGTCACAATAGATTTATTGAAGGAAATATTCCATGAGCGCATAATTTCGCGGAATGGTCCTGTCAATTGGCCACCAAGATCGTGTGATTTGACATAATTGGATTATTTTCTTTGCGGATATGTGAAGTCGTTCGCCTACGCCAACAAACCAGAAACGTTAAGGAACTTGGAAGTCAACATTCGTGGCGTTATTGCTGACATACAGCCCCAAATGCTTGAAAAAGTGGTTGAAAATTGGATTCGAACCAGCCGCAGCGGCCACATGCCCGGAGTTCATATCATATTTAAACATTAATGATATTAAATTATGCTTCCAATAAAGCCAAATTGATGGACATTAAAACAATTTTCTTCTGTTTTATTTCAATTCGAAATTTTAACCTCTAAAAAAAACACATTTTACATTGTATCACTACATTAACATTGCATTAACAAACGCTTGCCTTTGTATTGGCACATGAATGAATTTGACCCCCCCGCCCCCCCTCCCCTGATCAAAAACCTGCTTACGCCCTTGATAAGCACCATCAACAGCAGCAGATAATGAAGATATTGGAAGATTTCTTTCATCAATGGCTGCGCTAATATTAACCTCGGCGATATCTCTATCAAAATATTCTCCTCCTGCTCCTTCCTGCTCCTGCTGTTCTTCATCGGTCAACTTACGATATTTGACAAATAAATTGCTCTGCTTACCATATTTGTCTTTAAAATTACCCATTGTTAACAAAACAAATACGCACAAATATTAAGTGCCAACCAAGAATTTTCAATTAGCCATTTAAAAGATCACCTAAGTCATTTTGTCAAGTTATAATTGCTGTAAATAAGAACTTATCTTTTAGACACAACATATTACAAGAACGTCCAGAACACACACTTGAAATCAAACCGCAAATCGAAAAAAATATGCGACAATTCGAAGTAATTTTGTATATGAACTGCAACGCTCTATTTGCCACAATCGTTTCTCTAGCTAGTTTCTCTAAGATTAGAGGGAGAGACTCAGCTAGAAGGCCAATTTCTTCTTCTGGATGTAAATATTAAGGACCCTGAAACCATAAGGACCTTTTTAATTTCTCTACTGTTAAGCCTCTGATATGAAGTATCCTGGATTTTCGAGAGTGGAGACGTGTCTTCAGATTATATTTCGTGATTCCTCCTATATCTCGGCTACTGTATTTCCGATAAACAAGCCGAGTTTCATCGAATTAGTTGAAATCCAATGAAGGATGATTTCTGAAACAGCAAAAAAAAAATCTTCTTCATCTTGATCTTTGCCCGGATCATTACCAGATTTATTAGTCCCATATGGTCAGAGAGCGATAAAGATAGCGAAAGAATTGATCAGTTTGTGTAAAATGTACAAAACCCAAACTCATCAGAAGCGATTCCTAATGTAATGTGCTTATACTAACCCTGATGACTTCTATATTTGCTACACATCATCTGTCCTTTATTCCTTTTGTCCTTTTCCACCGTTTGTTTTTTTTTTTTATTAACACGACACTATCCAGCCCAATTACTTCCTTTAGAGCGTTTGAAGACTTTCGCCGAGTTTGACTTTATATGCAGCAAGTCAAAGAGTGCTTTACCACTCAAAAGCAAGTCCAATTCCAGAAATGTATTCTCGTTTTGTCTCCTTGAGATGAAGAGCGGGGGCTTACTATGCACTTCGACGGCGAATCGCAAAATTTGCGATTCATACAGTTCGCTTAACAGCGAACATGGCAACTATGCAAAACAATTGCTTCGAATGTAGACTTTCCAAACATTTACACATTTCGCTTAATATTACCACACACTTTCCGATTAATCTGACAAAATACTTGACTTTAAGTAAAAACAAGTAGATATTAAATCAAAAATGTTTTCGAAAGCTGTGTATTTATATTTGAAAAGGGATGAAGTCGATATGTCTTCAAATTTTAACTTGCAACGAAAAAAGAAAGCAGTGGCTTATCCCGGGTGGATTTTCCATAAAACGAAAATGATTAATTTGTTTTGAAATTGGGTAAAAGAATATTTACATAAATGTATGAAGGTTTTTTTTATTTAATATATTTTAAGTTAAAAAACCGATATCCTTTCAAAAGACTTTTTACGAACATATATGCTAAAAATGATGAATTTTCAAATTGAAGAAACAGTGGAACGCCCTTAAAATTAAAATTTTTTTATTGTCTTATTAATTTCTACAACTTCTCGAGAATATTATCCTAAAGTTTGAAGTAATTCCGAATAAAAGCTTCGGAGATACAGCGTTGGGAAAGTGCGCACTCAATTGAATCACGAGGTTTATTTGAGGTTATCCAAACTTCAAACGCGTTTTTCTCGAAACTGTGTTTTCAAATCGGTTGTCAAAAGTTCTCGAAAACCACTCAAACGATCTTGATGAAATCTTACACAAGTCTTCGAGATACAATTCAAGAGGACTTGGGCAAAGGATATTTTTTTTAATCACAACTATTTAAAAAAAAAAATTGTGAGCAAATTTTACCAAAATTAGAATTTTTTTGTAAAAAGGTCTGCCAAAAATCCAATTCGCTCCGAAATGGTTAAGTGTAAACATTTTTGGAATACGCCCACTGCCGTGCCCACAATTTAGAAAAAACCGTTTGAAAGGTAAAGTTGCAGAGATAGTGTCTTACAACCTTCACAAGATATGTAGGCACTGCCCTCCTCTTGGTCACGCCTGCTTTTTGTGGGCGTTTTTTTACTTAACTGCTGCTTTAATCACAGCAACTGAACAGTTCATCTGTTTATATGAATTTATAAAAGAACACCAACAGCTGGTAAAAGTATTGTTGAATTGTCCACAACTAAGGAAGTTGTGATTTAATCACTTTACATCGGTTTATTCTGTGAAAAAAAGTTCTATTTTCAACAATTATTATTTTAAATCAAAAATAAAATATTTTATTCAAACATTTTACTGTCCACATTTGCAAAAAGAATTTCTGAAATTTTCAAAGGTAAATATTCAAAACTCCGTCATTGTGACGTCATTTCCGGTGATCCCTCGGAGAAAAGGTGCGTCCACTTTGACAGTAATTTGATTTTGCCGTTATGCGTAAGCACAGACAGTTTGTTTTAACTTATGGAAAACTTTGTCATTGTGACTCATGCCCTTTAAACAAATCACCATTCATTTATGATCAGGACCACATCCTAAGACTATTTAGCAATGTCCGTCCAGACGCAAATTATCAGTGACTCATGCGCTTTTAACAAATTTCGTAACATTTAAGCCCCTAATAAACGGTAAAAAATTATGTTACTGATGTCGTTTTAGCTATACCAATATAGATAAATAATTGATCAAAACATTAAAATCGAAAAAAAATGTGACTGATGACCTTTTAACAAATTACCATTCAAATATATATACTTTTAGGGGTCTATAATGAATATTAAGAGGTGTTACAAACTATGTGTCAAAATTAATATACCCTTAGGATAGGGTGTAATCCAGAGTATATCTACTTACAGTGAGTAGAGACACTCTCCATACATATGCAACTCGTTCTACTACAAACAAAACACTACAACAAATACGTACCATAAGTGAAAACAGGTAAGAGCGACTGATTTTAACACAATACAACACATTTTACTACTGCTATTGCAGCCGGCTAAAGTATGTAAGGTACATAAATACGATTATCCCATAATGTTTTTCTAAACGCGGGCCGGAGTTGTTGTCATGTAGTAGTATTTCCCTTCAGCCATTCGAGTATGAGTTGAAATTACCAAGTAGCCAGGTTTGCTTTTTTAAAGTTTGTTTTATATATCGTTTTCTTCATCGGCTATTTATTAAAAAAGCTTAGTTATGGTTCTTCAATATAAATGTTTTGTTCTAGAATATAAAGTTAAACCTTTTGGCATTTCTATTACTTTCTTTATATATCATATTGGACGATTTTAAGTTTTATTGTCAACACTTTTTATGATCTAAATTGTTGGGGAAATTGTTTGAATTTTTTTACCCGTATTTTTAAAAGCGAATCGTGTGTGAAAAATTAAATTTTTTTTTAAGTGGGGAAACATTATTTGAAGTGCTTGGCGTGTAGGGAAGATGAAAAGGAAAACGTTAGTTTACAATATTTTAAAATACCGGAAAATGGTGAGATGTAAGCAATTTCACAAAATGTACAACTAGAAATATAAGACTGGCAAAACAAATAAAAGGCTGGCAACAGAATATTTTAAAGAACATGAGGGTTCGAATTTAAAACTAGCTTCTGGAGAATTCTTAAACTCGTTAGAAAATCTTAAAAAAAATTTATATGTAGTTTTTCCAACACGTATTTCTTAAAAACTTTGAAGAAGAATATTTTTGAAAAATGAGTTCAATTAGAATAAGGAATTTCACATGAAATGTTATGTTCGTGTATGAGTTTATCATCTAATTAAACAGTTTAATAAGTATAACAAAAAAAACTAGCAACAAACAACAATTTTTAAACGTAGCACACTTGTGAAAATAATATTATAAAATGTTTAATAAAAAAAGACAAATTCATTTTTGCTTTTTTTTACGCCACACCCTGTGCCACGGTTCTAAAAGTTGTACTCGTCTTCTATCTCTCTTTCACCGCAAGACTTTCTTACTGCCGACTATTTCTCGTGTATGTGAGACTTCAAATTATAAAATCGTTGAGAGTGTCCCTACTCACTGTAAGTAGATATACTCTGGTATAATCAAACTATTTTTCACTGTGGTTTATTTTAGTTTTATTTATTTCTACACCGTTGACAAATTAATTCGCCATCAAAACATCTATCGTATTTGCCACCGATAAAATGGCGTTCAAATTTCCACAGTTGCGCGAATGTTACGGAGCGAAGAGCGACAGCCTTAGCCGGCGAATTGAATAGTACCAAAATGCCAAATCTAAATAAAATGCGCTTCGCAGCGAAGTGCACAGTAAGTCCTCTCTTTTGGAAGTTTTTCATTAATTAAGTTTACCTGCGCCCCTGACGACAACTACCAGCTAATAGACTTTGCGGCAGCTCGTAATACGGCGATAAGCAGCACTCCGTATTGAAGAGTAAAGGGTCAAACAGGTTAAGTTCAAACCTCTAGCGCATGACATGTTGGCAGACTAAAGCAATTCATTGTATGGGCATAACACCTGCAGTGATTTGTTTTGGAAAGCTGACGTCGGGGTTGAGATTTTTTGTGTTTGCTTTTTGTTATGCGTGGGAATTTCAAAGTGGACGTGAGTAATATTCGTGGGTTGAGATCCAATTTTTTTTCATTTTACGTCCATGCGATTCACAATAAACCAGCTGTTTTGGCACTAATTGTAAGTTGAACACAGATCAGCATTGATTCCGATTTAACGGAGTTTAGTCTGCCTGGATATACCTTGGTGCCATTATTCTTTTCACATAGTGTTATCGCTGTTTATATACGCAGTGATGTAGCCTACCAACTTCTACCTCAATATGGCCAATGTTCCAATCCGGAATTTAATTAATTTTAGCTAAAATTCCATGTCCGTAGGCAATTAATTCACTACTGTTTTATTTACAGAAGCCTTAACCATGACAGGCATTCAACTTATAATGAGTTTGATGCACTGTCTGATTCCATCACCAGAATTGTAACCCATTATCCTCGTACTGAAATCGTCATTGCGGGCGATTTCAATATACATAATTCAAGATGGCTTCGACATTCTGGACAGACAACACCCGAAGGAAGGTATGTAGAGATATTTGCTGAGGTTAATAATTTAACCCAGATTGTAAATGAGCCGACACGGATACCGGACATTAACGGTCAAAACGCCAACACTCTGGACTTGTTTCTTACCTCTCACCCTGATAAATACACTTTAAATGTATTATTGCCTCTAGGTTCGTCAGACCATTGTATCATATCGGTGAATTTCTCGTACTCCAGCCACACAGTTAAAGAACAAGCTCCTAAAAGAACCGTATGGCAATACGAGAAAGCCAATTGGGAAGCTTTAAAAGGTTTCTTTAGGAGTTTTAACTGGTCGTTGTGCTTCCTCAACAACGACGTGGATGCCGCTGCCGATATGATTACAAATTTAATTCACCTAGGTATGAAACGACTTATCCCTTACAGAATAAAGTGTATCAGACCTAAGGAAAACGCGTGGTGTGACTTGAGCTGTAAAGAAGCTACCCAAAACGAGCCAGACATGACTGCAATGCCCACATTAATCATGTCAAATTGTCCTACGACCAAAAGTTGAGGCAGAAAATACTACAAAGTCCCACCAGTAGTAAAAACTTTTGGTCGTTTGTTTAGAATGTTAAAAATTCGGCCTCGTCATCTATCCCGACACTCATTTGCAATGACACCCCAGCTGTCAGCTCATCGGATAAAGCCAATCTGCTTGCTGCTTATTTTGCAGCTAGCTCAACGCTGCCAAATTGTGCTTTATCTCCCCCTGTACTCGAGCGCGTAGAATATTCTAAGGCGAATCTTCCTCTCCCTCCTCTTACCGACCAATTGCACTTACATCCTTTCTTTCCAAGGTCATGGAAACGCTGATAAATCGTCAGCTTATGAAATATCTCGGATCCCGAAAACTTCTTAATGACCGGCAGTACGGTTTTCGCAGCAACAGGTCCGCTGGTGATTTGATGACTTATCTAACCGAAAAGTGGAACCAATCTATTCACCGTGGTGGTGAAAGTAAGGTCGTTGCGCTTGATATTTCAAAGGCATTTGACAGCGTTTGGCATCAAGCTCTCTTGTCGAAAATGCGTGCATTTGGGATCAATGATACCCTTCTTCAATGGATTAGAAATTTCCTTTCGGAACGTTCAATTGAAGTTGTTTTGGACGGTTTCAAGTCTGCAACTTACCAAATCAATACTGGTGTTCCCCTAGGCTCCTTTTTGTCTCCGACTCTCTTTCTCATTTTTATCAATGACCTCCTGTCCGTCACTTCTAATCCAATCCATTCCTTTGCTGATGACAGTACCCTCAGCTTTACATATTCGTTTTCTGGGCAACGCCCCATATCTTCGGGCATTGAACTGGAACGGCAACGTATGTTAAGCTCATTTAATTCCGATCTTGACAGCATACTTAAATGGGGTAAAACTAACAGAGTGGAATTAAATGCTTCCAAAACGCAATGCTGTCTTCTGTCATTGAAGCGAACCCCTAATTCTCTGCCATTACCCATGGATGGCACTTGCATCGCCGAAACCGAAAGACTTTTCATCCATAACGACAAACTTCGTTGGAATGACCACATATTCGAGGCTTCCTTAAGCGATGCAAGAAATATTTCACCCCTTTTGATCTGGCTAGAATCTACAAGACGTTTATTCGCCCAAAACTTGAGTACAACGCTCATATCTGGTATGGTGCACCAATGACATATTTGGAGCTACTTGACAGGATTCAAAAACGTGCGGTAAAATTTATTTGCTGTCGAGACATCACGAAATCATTTGACCCTCTTAGTCATCGTCGTGATGTCTCCTGCCTGTCATTGTTTTATCGGTACTTCCACCACAAGTGCTCAAATGAAATAGCCAGTTGTATTCCACCCCTACAGCAATTCAACCGCAATACTCGCCATGCTAGGAAAGCACATCAGTTTACCCTCACGCCTGACAATACGAATGTAGAATGCTCTACCCCGCTCTGTTTTTCCTGCGCATTATAGTTTACAGACATTTAAAACCAACGTGCATCGGTATCTTCTTTTATCACATCCTTCACTTCCCTAATGCCCGCACTGTGTTACTTCACTATAAGGGTATCCAAAATCCCTTTAGTGCGCGTACATTATAAGAAAAAAAATATGAAGCTGATGGTCCAGTCATCGGGCATGCTTTCCTCCACCCAAACTTATTTAGTGCACTAGGTGACTAGGTTTCCATCGCTGTTACGAAGAGCCTGCGTTCCGGTCTTAAAGCCAGCAGCCAGTTGCTTGGCTTTCTTATATAACTTCCGGATGTTGTTTCGGTCGCGGGACTCTACGATCTCCTTGAGCTGGGAGATTGCGTGCTCCTTTCTACGCAGGATCTTCTTCTCCTCTCTTCTCCTGGCTCAGTACTCATCCCTTGCTGCCCCTGTTCTCCTCTGCAGCGTTCTAATGTGTGCACCTTCTGTAACCTTTTTCCGGTAAATGCATACATCATCATACCACGGGCTTTTCCTCTGGGGTGGCTGGTATCCTAGGGTGGTTTCGGCTACCTCCTTGATGATGTCGCGATACTGAGACCACTGGTTGTTGGCGTCTGTGGTAAGTGAATGCACGGTTGGGAGTTTCTCACTCAGAACTATGAACTATTTCGTTCATAATAATAAAATACATACCAACATTATAACTACGCCAACACGATTTTGATAAAATTTTGGTTATGCATTTTGTAATAAGATTAGGGAATTTTATTTGCATATTAATATAAACTGCATTTCGATCCATATTTTACAGTGCGGAACAAAACTGCCCAGTGATTTGTATTTCTATAGGTGGTGTTTCGTAAGCTAATATCAAATTGCAAATTTTGGATGATTTATTCAAAAAATGCTCATGAAGAAAGATCAGATGAGAAAAAGGTGATAAAGTGAAGTTATATCAAGTTAAATTGAATCTTACAATTCTAAGTGTAACTACTCATAAATAACTTCAGAAATATTAGATATAGTTGCAAAAGCGCTTTATACATTTTCTAGACCGCTTTTCATTGTTAAACGGAGTATCAAACTAAATAATTTTGTGTAGCTTATGTTAATAAAATGTTCTTACTTGAAATTTATATAAAATTTGTTGGGGGTTGAATTCTAAGAAAATTATTTGTAGGGAGTAAAGGTTTTGAGTAAAAGTACTAAGAGAGACTTCATGAAATCAAAAACTTCAATGCGGTCTTGACATCAATACTTTAAATACCAAAACAATAAAAGCAATCACTAACACTAAGCATTGAATTCTCTTGACTTCAAGCCTTTTCTCTGCTTTATTGATTACTTCATCAAAGCCTTTAAAATACAATGGGTATACTAAAGAGACTTTTAATAAATCATTGAACTTCAATAATCAACCGATCAATGACAATAACTTCTATGTCAAAATAGATGATAGGTAGCTTAAATGCTATAACTACTATAAAACTAGGTATGGTGTCTAATTATGTAATGAAGAAATGTCTTTTTCATGAATTTTGTGTGTACAAAAAAAATGTGTACCTAATTTGAGCGATCCACACTAAACCTAATACCAGCAACACCGTTCCATCCCAACCAGGAAAATTTACATCGTCGCTGATTCGCTTTTTTTTCTCCGTGTGAAAATTTTAAACGATACAATTTTCAATTCATGACCTCCGTCAGTAACATAATAATTTCAATTACCACATATAAATGTAGTTGACATGCAATGTATGCACTATTTCGATTTTAACAAAATTAATTTAAATTTTGTGATGAAGATTTTTATAGTTTTAAAATAATTTTATTTTTATTTTTATAGAAATTTTTTGGTAAGGATATGCATGTAAATGAATATTATATACTGTGAAGAGCAAAACTGTCCAGATGTTTTGAATTTCCTTGGTTAAGTTAATTAAGGTCCTACAATATAATAAAACTCTGATCTCACTCTTACATCTTTAAAATCATTGACGGCAGAGATCTCTCTCTAATATCGGGCAAAAATACATGCACACAAGTTTACCACGTATGATAAGTGGGATGCATAATACTAAAAAGTGTACTGCAAGAAAGGGACAGACCTACTAAACATGAAAAATCACGTGACGTAAACGTATTTGGTCGTGATACGTATTTTGATCGATAATATTAATTTGCGTGGAAGCAGTATAGATATGTTGATTGTTTAATCTCTAATCTCACTCTTACATCTTTAAAATCATTGACGGCAGAGATCGAACCAGCCATAAAAGTGCTGTAAGTTCACAGTCACAGGTAAAAGTATCAGTGAGCCAAAAGTCACAGTTACAGTTACTGTAAGTGAAAAGTGAAAAAACTGTGAGTGAAAAATCACGGTTTAGCTCATCTCTTTTGCTTATGAATGTTCCGTCTGCTTAGAGAGATCACATTATAAGAGCGTATCAATACCAGCTCAGGCCAGGTTCGTTTCGTCGCTAGACATGCGATACTACTTGTCCACCTGAAGTTTGTTTTCTCTATAGCAGCCAGCCTTGGCGATAATTTACAAGTCGGGAATGTAATATCTAACTCTCCATTATGAGTTGAGGAAGATATCGTGGTTTCCAATTTGGCGGCTTCAAAAGCCTTACAGTTCTCAAGTGCTCCTGTTCCCTAGCATACAACAGAAGGTGAAAATTGAACTGATCCGACATCTGCTGAAGAGATGATCGATGGTCTAGGGCTTAAAGTGAGCCTTACCAATAACAAAATAAATGTTGAGATTAAATTAGTGGTCGCTTTGTTTCCAACTTTCTTTTGCATAAGCAAATTTAAGCTCTATATCAATTTTTTTATTGGTACTGGGAATTATTTGTACCCCATATGGAAAGGCTACAGTCCGCTTGGGGCGAAAAGTATGTAACCCTATCCATATTCCTATATGCCCCAAAGAATATAGCATTGAGAAGATGATGGATGGCATTTTATTTATTTCCATGAATTTTAAAAAAGAAAAATATTTTTTGGAAAAACGCCTCCAAAAAGTGGAAAAAATATTTGCTAAATATCTTGTTAAACAGTTTTTTCGGTTTCTATAAACATTTGCGAAGAAAACACAATTTTAGTGAAAAACGCACACAAAAAGTAGGCGTGGCAAAAAAACTTTGTATGACAAACTTATAATTGAGCGCAGTGCCTAAATATCTTGTGAAGGTTGTAATACCATATCTCTCCAACTTTAGCTTTAAAATATTATTTTTTTAAAACTGTGGGCGTGGCAGTGGGCGTATTCAAAATTAAACACATAGTTTGTAACACACCTTAATATCCATCGCAGACCCCTAAAAGTAAATATATTTATGATCAGGACCAAAACCTAAGACTATTAGCAAATGTCCGTCCGTCCGTCAGTCCGTATACTTTTGAGGCCTTTAAATTTGGAAATTTGGTTCCGAAATAGTAAAATGTTAAAATTTTCAAAATACGCCCACTGCCACGCCCACAATTTAGGAAAACCGTTTTAAAGCTTAAGTGAAAGAGATATAGTTTTACAATCTTTACAAGATATGTAGGTACTGCCCACCTTTATAAATTTGCGATACACATTTTTTTGCCACGCCTACTTCTTGTGGACGTTTATTTTACTTAAATGATGTTTTCTTAGAAAAATTTCATAGAAATCGAAAAAAAATGTTTAACAATATATTTAGCCAATATTTTTTTCAATTATCGCACATAAAATATGTTTGGGGACGTTTTTTTAAAAAATATTTTTTTTAGAAAATTCATGGAGTGATATTGTGATACCATTTAGGATACGTAGGTTATTTTTACTAAGACTGATGCATGCATTAAATCTCTTAAGATTTTTATCTTTTAAGAACCTTTTGGCTTGTCTCAGACCTCGGAGATCCCGAAAGGTTCTGCCCCTTTTCTCCTTTTCCGATTTCCTGAATTCTTCGCGTAGGGTGTGTTCCCCTATCCCGCAGAATGATTCAGGTGCTATAAAGGGTGTTGCTGCTCCTTTTCTCACTAGTGAGTCCGCCGCCTAGTTACCAATAATGCCCACATGGCCTGGTATCCAGCAGACAGTTATTCTATTTTTCTTGCCCAATTTGTTGAGACTTTGTAGGCATTCCCATACAAGTTTGGATTTAATGACAAAGGAGTCCAGTGCTTTGATAGCTGCTTGATTATCTGACATTATTGCTATGTTACAGTTTCTGTAATTCTTTTCGAGATTGATTCGAACACATCTTTCTATGGCGCATATTTCTGCTTGAAAGATACTGGTACTCTTGCCCATGGATTCGTAACGTTTCGTTCTTGGCCCAAACACTCCTGCATCAATTCCTTTATCAGTTCTCGATCCGTCTGTATACCACTTTATCGTGTAGTCGCTCAGTGCATAGATTGTGGATTCTTCGCTCCATTCTTTCTTGTTGCTGAGCTTTATTAAGAAATTCTTTTCAAAATTCTATTTCCTAATGCTGTCATCTCTTGGAATACCCAAGAGTGGAAGTTTTCCGAGTGGTGCATCATCATATTTTTTCGATCTGATTCATTTCCCCTTTCCAGTTCCTACTTTTGATATTCTTAGAATAGTTTTGTCCGCCGCCTCTGAGACAATGAGGTGTAGGGGAGTTGATTCCAATAGCACCTCCATTGCAGTGGTTGGGCATGTACGCATTGCGCCGGTGATGCATAGACATGCCAGTCTTTGCACTTTATTATGAGATTCTCTCGTTGTGATGAGACTTGTTCGTTTTGCCCATGCTACTGCACCATATGTAATCATTGGTCGCACAATCGCTATGTACATCCATCGTAGATTATTGGAGGTACAGCCCCACATCTTTCCTGCTAGGCTCTTGCATTTCGTAAGAGGACGGGTTGCTTTTCTGGTGGTTTTCTCTGTGTGTTTTTCCAGAGATACTGTCCAGATGTAGTCCTAGGTACTTCACCTCATTGACCGGTATCAGTGTCGTGTCTGACAATCGGATTTCCCTGAGTCTTTGAAGTTTCCTTTTCCTTGTGAATGACACAATCGTTATTTTAGCCGGATTGATGTTCAGTGCAGCAGTGAGGCACCATTCCTATGTTACCCTTAGACCTTGTTGCTTGATGTCGCAGAGAGTTTCTTCCAACTTTCCTCTGGCAATTAACACTATGTCATCAGCGTACGTCTGACAGATGCCAAGGGTAGTTAATTTTTTTAATTATTGCTCAGCAATTCGCACATCCATCTGCATACTGTGTTGTTGGCTCCTTTTCGGTGAAGAGCTCGTTTGATGGCTTCATGTGAGGTGTAATCAAAACCTCCCTTAATATCAAGGAAGGCACACAATGCTATCTCTCTTGAATTCAGATCACTTTGGATCATTTCTGTTAGTTGACAGAGGGCGGTTTCTGTCGATAATCCTGGCTAATACTAGGACGCACTTTCCGGGAGTCTCCCTCTCGACTCGTTCCGGGCATATCTTGCACTGAGCGGTCATTATGGATGTCATGCTCCACTCGACCTACAACTTCTGATGCGGTTTGTCCCCGCAATTTGCTTAAGTAATATTTTTGGCTTTTTCTTGGTTTCATGTCCCATGAGTAGCGCTGGAAAAGATAGTCAGCCACGCCAGAGCCCCGCATTAGCGTGGTAAGGCCAAGGTTACTCTCCGAGGCGGTCCTGTTTCGAAGAGGCTCTCAAAGCTCAAGGCTCCTGGCTCGAGGCTCAATAACCACGGGTCGCTTAACACTCTGGATTAGGATTGCGTACGGAATTTGTACCGAGTCAATATAAATGTGTAGATTGTTTACATTTCTGTAAGTAAAATTAACGTGAGTGGATTTTGTCTCGTTGAGGACAAAACGCCAAGTTTTTGTTCACAAGCATATTCTGTCGATAGATCGTTGAAGCTTATTTGTCGCGGACTGAATCGAATTGTCTACAGCTGGAATA
This sequence comes from Ferdinandea cuprea, assembly GCA_963576555.1. Classification (NCBI taxonomy): domain Eukaryota; kingdom Metazoa; phylum Arthropoda; class Insecta; order Diptera; family Syrphidae; genus Ferdinandea; species Ferdinandea cuprea. The sequence goes on from OY754960.1 coordinate 73,072,644, forward strand.
GCCATTTCATCGGCGAAAGTTGCTACGATAGTATTCTCTTTTTGCGGGTGTATAATAGGAATAAAATCGGGCCCAGAACACTTCCTTGTGGAACTCCCGCCGCGATTTCTTTGAATTCGGAGTACTCGTTTCCGTGTTTAACACGAAAGAGTCTGCCCAGAACACTTCCTTGTGGAACTCCCGCCGCGATTTCTTTGAATTCGGAGTACTCGTTTCCGTGTTTAACTCTAATAATAAGAATAAGAGCTTAGGATCTCATATAATTGCTTTGTTAAAAATATATTTTAATCCCGTATGCCATACTTTGTCGAAGGCCTGAATTACCAATTTCGTTGGTAATTCTGTAAACTTGGTCAATTGTAGAGTGCTTAGTTCTGAATCCGAATTGGTGATACGGTATTAATCGGCGTTCTTCGATGATCGGATGTAATCGCTTCAATATGAGTTTTTCAAATATCTTCGACATTATTGGTAGAAGCGATATTGGTCTATAGGATTTTTTGCCATTTGGAGGTTTAGCTGGCTTAGGAACCATTATTACCTCAGCAATCTTCCATTGCTTGGAACGTACAAAAGTCTAATAGAAGCGTTTATGAGATAAACAAATTTAAACAACGCGTTTCTGGGCAGATCTTTAAGGACCTGTCCCGTTATTAGGTCATATCCAGGAGCCTTGTTTAATTTAATTTTTTGTATTTCAAAACAGAGTTCGACTAGCGATACTCGTCTAATTTGAAAATTGTCAGATACCGTCGTGGTAGGAACAGTATCTTCAACCAACGCTTCACCGTCAAATAGTTTAAAAGTCTCTTCAAGGTGTTCGGCAAATATTTCGGCCTTTTCCTTGTCTCCTTTCGCCCATTCCCCATTATATTTCCGCTTGCATCTTTGGCTTTCTTTTATCCGCCGTTAGACTTTCGAGATACATAGAAATTTAACGATTTTTAAAGTCCCGAATGCTTCTTTTGAATTGGCTGGAAAGATTATTTAAAATTGTTTTATCCTGCGGAGCGCGAGATTGCTGCCATCTTTTATGCGCTTTTTGTTTTTCCTTTACTAAATCAGTAATTTCGCGGGGATATTTTAAATCGTTACTTGTAGTTACTCTCTTTTTATGAGGAGTATTGTTCCACGCTGAACTTTGCACAGCATCGATGAATTGATTCACTTCGTCTTCGAGTTCATATAGTGTTCGAAGGGATACCTTTAGATCGATTATATTTATGCAGTCTTTTCTAAGGGAGTCCCAATAGTTATTTTGCTAATAGGTTTTGGTGGACCGTCCTTTTCGCGTAAACCTCCGCTGCTGGTGATTATCAGAATGACCGGCGAATGGTCAGAAGAGATCAAAACATTCTTCAATTTTGACTGAGTTTTCCGATACTCCTTTTGCGATAAAAGAGTTTATGAGGTCTGGTGTTTTTGCCATATCCGAAGACCAATACGTGGGTTTGCCAGACGAGTAAAAGTCGACCTCAGCCTCCATACCGGCTTCGAATAGAATTCAACCTTTTCGTGAGATACATCTGGAGCCCCAGAAGGTGTGTTTTGCGTTGAAATCTCCGCCAATTACAAAGTTCTGTCCAAGTGAGTGAAAAATGCCTCTAAAATAATTGTTTCCTAGCGTCGCTCGTAGAGGACAATAGACGCAAAGTTATATGTAATGCAAAGTATAATATGAAGGACTTTGAGAAATTGGAATTCTGAGTTAAAGCAAGAAAATAAAAACATTATCTTGATTATCGATAACTGTCCTGCCCATCCACATATAGACAATTTGACTAACATTAAGTTGGCATTTTTACCACCGAACAAAACTTCCTTTCTTCAACCCATCGTTCAGGGAATTATAAAGTGTCTTAAATTTAATTATCAAAAAATATTGGTATTAAAAATGATTAATCATCTAGAGAACGACACTTCAGAATTTCGCGTTAGCCTTTTAGACGCAGTAGAAATGATAAACACGGCATGGGAAAGAGTAACCCCAGAGACCATAAAAAAATGTTTCGCTCATGCAGGCTTCTGTAACTCTTCACCTTCACCTGCACATGTTGAGGATACCGATGATGGACTGGATAGTTTGCCATTGGCAGAACTCGCTCAAATTTGGGTGAACGAGGAAAACTACTGTAACTGGGAGACTTACATTGATGTAGATAGATGAGGAGGATCTGACAATCCGGAATACGAAGAACGAATTCCAACAATCACAGATGCTTGTGCCATTCAGTTTTAAAAATATTTGCTCTATTTGGTGAAGGTGAAAATGACATTGAAGTTTCGTTTCTTATAAGAACTGTGAAGCGGCTAGAAAAAGTTTTTGCTGAAAAAAGAAAACTTAAGCAGCGAAATATTACGGATTTTTTCAAGGAATTGACTTAAATGCAAAACAGTGTTGTATCTCTTATAAATTGCGAAATTTTTTTATTACATTTGTTGTTACAGGTTTTCTTTTTAATTCTGTCTAAATAATAAAAATATAAAAAATACATAACATGTGTTCGTACTTATTTAGTAGTAAGGAATTTTTTTTATCTGACTTCGGTTATACCGATATTCGGCTATAGCGACCATTTGAGTCTGGTCCTTTCACCGTCGTTATATCCGGAGTTGACTGTATTTAAATATATATTTTTGTAATGAATAGTTAATACTATATACTTTTAATAAAATAGTTTCTTATTTAAATTAATGTATTTCCCTTTTTTACTTTTTATTATAATATAAAAATATATACTTTACCATTTAATAGATGTACAGCAGGTTATAAAATCACCACTCATGTGTATGGTATACAAATGTTTGGCAATTGGATGCAAGTGAACTGAATTTAGTGGTAACGGAGGACACTAGTATTTATTGAGTATATTTTTTTTCTTGGACACTTTTATTTGATATATATTTTTCATAAATAATACCGAAACGAAAAAAAAATGGTGTTGGTATTAAAAATGCCGAAAAATTACACTTTAAAGTGACAGCGAGAAATGTCAAACATTTTTGGGTTACGTGTGCATTTTTTTCAAATCTTGCTGACGCTATCCATTGGTACTAACAAATTTTAATTTTCGGACCAGTTTCTTCGAAGTACCAAAGACATATTGTCTATTTCCATTCACCCAGTTGGAGTAGATCTAACCAAATCACTTCGTTTTCCAAAGGAACTCTATCAGCTACAGGCAAAATTTCAGAACATCTATAAATTAAAACGAAAATTGAACAACAATAAAAGTAAATTAATTTACCTATTATTTTTTGTTGTCTCTTTGAAAATATATTAATAATTTTTCTTCTATTTTAAATTTATAAATTGATGCCACCGAAGAAAGGTATGATTTTAGAACCAAAAATGTCAACGACGAACAACGTATTATAATTTTGTTTAACAGATTCTTATTAAAAATGGATTTGGATACAGTAAATGCTTTACTTTCTTCATCGTCATCGTCATAGTCAACTTTATCATCATTATCGTCATCGTATTCATTATCAGCATCAAGTTGGGGAGAAATCTTTCTCGGGTTGCAAAATTTATTTTTCAGAACCGAGGAATTCGGTACAAAATTCATAGAATTCCTATCTCTTTTTTTGTACCTAAAGCCTGAAAGTTTTGCATGTTCAACACAATCTTTTTTCCAAAGTAAGGTACCTACAAAACTTTGGGGTCGTATTGTGTGATTTCCTTTAATTGCGAACGTTGTTTAATTATTGTTTGACTCTATTTTGTATTAATGAATAATAAACATAATAGAAAATGTACGTATTCTGTCTGAATTATAATAAATAATGCGAAATTAAATTCTCAAACCGTAACGATAGCCGACTTTTAAAAAATTTCTTTGTTTTGTTTATTTATTAAATTACACATATATACATGTCTGTAACAGAACGTCCATCACAAATATGAAATCTTTTCTTAAATGTATCCAGGGAATCCAGAATCGAATAACCCTCTTAGGTTTCTTGTAGTCACTTGGCAAATATTCCAGTATTCGGTGCAGGTAAAAGGCTACGAAATCTGTGAATTATGAAATTGGATTTTAATGTACATTCAACAAAAATATACAATAACGTACTTACCTATTACCTTTATTTCTTGCATCGCTTTAGGAAGCCTACATATTTCGCAGCGTTCTTGGCGACGTCGAATATGTGGTCATTCCAACGGGGGTTGTCATTAACGCACAACCGGGGATGGAAAGTCTTTCGGTTTCAGCGATCCAAGTGTTAATCATGGATAATGACAGAGTATTGGGGTTTCGCTTCATTGACAGAAGATGTTAAGTATGCTGTCAAGATTGGATTTTAACGAGCTTAACATACGCTGCCGTTCCAGTTCAACGCCGAAGGAATGAATAGGATTAGAAGTAACAGAGAGGAGATCATTTATAAAAATGGGAAAGAGAGTCGGAGACAAAACGGAGCCTTGGGGAACACCAGCATTTATTTGGCGATTTGCGGACTTGAAACCGTCCAAAACAACTTGAATTGAACGTTCCGAAAGGAAATTTCTAATCCATTGAAGAAGGGGAACATTGCTCCCAAATGCACGCATTGTCTACAAGATAGCCTGATGCCAAACTCTGTCAAATGCCTTTGAAATATCAAGAGCAACGACCTTGCTTTGACCAACCATGGAGGTGGAGGAAGATTCACCTTTTTGGGGACTGGCTGGACAAATGATATTTTCCATGGGACAGATAGAAAAGCTTACGCAGTGGTTTTGCCATCGTGGAAGAACACCTCTTCAGGACGATAGGGGAAATATGATCTGGACCAGCGGATTTATGTATGTTGAGATCTCGAAGAACTCTTGCCACTGAACGAGTGCGAAAATGAATTGGTCCCATAGTATATTCTGCGCGCTCTAGTACAGGGGGAGATAGAGCACAATCTGGGAGCGTAGAGCTAGCTGCAAAATGAGCAGCAAGCAGATTGGCTTCATCTAAAGAGCTGATAGCTGGAATGTCATTGCAAATGAGTGTCGGGATAGATGTTGAGGCCGAATTCTTAATATTGTTAACAAACGACCAAAAGATTCTACTACCGGTGGGACTTTGTAGTATTGATCGTATTGAGTATGAATCGGACAACTCATCAAACTCGTTAAAAGTAAGATTTCGGTAAAATGTTGGCTTCTATAAATGAAATAGTAGTGGATTAATTGCCTACGGACGTGAAATTTAAGCCAAATAAAATTAAATTAAGGATTGGAAAATTGGCCGTATTGTGGTTGAAGTTGGTAGGCTACATCACTACGTATTTAGACGGCGAGACCACGATTAGGAAAGAATGATGGCACTAAGTTGTAACCAGGTAGACTAAATTCCAACGGATCAGAATCAGCGCTAACCTGAGTTTCACTCAGTGCCTAACCAGCTTTTTTGTTTTCGGAGACATGGGCATATAGCGAAAACAGATTCGCTCTTAAGCCCCGAATGTTACTCACATCAACTCTAAAACTCCCAAACGTTTCTTGTAATCACTTATAGGATCTATCAGGCTTCAGATCAATGAGTTACGAAATCTATAAAATATATAAATGGAATTTAATTTATATTGAAGAACAACAAACAACAATGCACTCAGCTATTATGTTTCTTGTAGGCTCTTGGAGGAACTATCACGCTTCAAATCAATAAGGTACGAAATCTATAAAATATAGAAATGAAATTTAATTTATATTGACAGACACCAATGTACTTACCTCTTATGTTTCTTGTAGGCACTTGCAGGAACTCTTTCCGCTACAGGGAATCCATTAAATCTATGAATTATAAAATACGATGTTAATATAAATTATATTGAATAACAATAAGAAAAGAATACCTCTTATTTTTCTTGAATTGACTTGGGATACAATATGGAATAAGTTTCAATAACTTTTAAACAAAATAATGAAATAGATATATAAAATAATAAAGAGAGACACAGCCAGCCTCGGATAAAAAGAACAATCTCCCTCAAATGGCAATAAGACCCGGAAAGTTAACGGACATTCGAGTGCGTACCTGGAATGTGCGAACACTCTACACACCAGGTATAACTCCAAAACTTGAGTCCTCTATAAAATATAGAAATGAAATTTAATTTATATTGACAGACACCAATGTACTTACCTCTTATGTTTCTTGTAGGCACTTGCAGGAACTCTTTCCGCTACAGGGAATCCATTAAATCTATGAATTATAAAATACGATGTTAATATAAATTATATTGAATAACAATAAGAAAAGAATACCTCTTATTTTTCTTGAATTGACTTGGGATACAATATGGAATAAGTTTCAATAACTTTTAAACAAAATAATGAAATAGATATATAAAATAATAAAGAGAGACATAGCCAGCCTCGGATAAAAAGAACAATCTCCCTCAAATGGCAATAAGACCCGGAAAGTTAACGGACATTCGAGTGCGTAACTGGAATGTGCGACCACTCTACACACCAGGTATAACTCCAAAACTTGAGTCTGTCCTCTAGCGGTACAAGTCCAACATTACCGCCACTCAGGAGATACGATGGATAGGATCAGAAAGACAAAAGATTGCATGTGTTAGGATGCGGATTCGTGGTGCGAAATCGGCTTGGATACAAAGTAATGGATGATCCGCATCAGAGCTACTTTCCAAAATATTAGCCTAATATGTACACACCCCCCTACCACCGAGGCTGAGAACCCTATCAAGGAGAAATTTTATGACCTCTTGGACGGAGCCGGTCCCGTAAGTAATGGACTTCAAGCCGATAAGTGATCGCCTGGCTATGATCCGCATCAAAGCTACTTTCCAAAATATTAGCCTAATATGTGCAAACCCCCCTACCGCCGAGGCTGAGGACCCTATCAAGGAGAAATTTTATGACCTCTTGGACCGAGGCGGTCCTGGAGTACGATGTCAAAACTATACTCGGGGACTTCAATGCTAAAGTTCGGAAGGGAAAACATCTTCAGCGGATTAGTTGGTAAGCACAGCCTCCAACGGCAACCGACTAATTGACTTTGCTGCAGCTTGTAATAAGGTGATACATAGCATTACGTTTCCGCAACTGAGGATCCATACAGTAACCTGGCGCTCCCCAGAAGGTCGAGCCACCAACCAAATCGACCATGTGCTAATCGACGCGAGGCACGCATCCAATATCTTAAACGTGCACACTTACCGAGGTGCAAACGTCGACTCTGACCATTTTCTTGTTGCAGCTAGATTCAGAGCTCGACTGTCCAACGAGAAGAAGCTGCGAACTGAGCAGAAGTAGAAATTCGACTTTGGACGCCTTAGCATGTCTGGAGTTGCCAGAGCCTACAAAGAGCACGAAACTCTCCACTGTGCGTTCGCCTACCACAGACGCCAACAACCAGTGGTCTCAGTTTCGGTACATCATCAATGAGGTAGCCGAAACCACCCTAGGATACCATCCACCCCAGAGAAAAAGCCTGTGGTATAATGATGTATGCGTATACCGGGAAAAGGTGACAGAAGATGCACATATCAGAACTCTGCAGAGGAAAACTAGGGTGAGAACCGAGCCAGGAGAAGGGAGGTGAAGAAGATCTTGCGCAGGAAGAAAAGAAAGAACGCAGTCTCCCAGCTCAAGGAGATCGAAGAGTCTCGCGACTGACACAACATCCGGAAGTTTTAGAAGAAAGCCAAGCAACTGGGTGCTGGCTTTAAGACCGGAACGCAGGCTCTTCGCAACAGCGATGGAAACCTAGTCTCCGACGCGCCGGTAATAGTAGATGTATTTAAGCAGCATTTCCAGCAGCTTCTAAACGGATAAAATGTAGAGAGTGTGATGGGACAAGAAGAGAACCCACGTTCAGTCAATGAAGAACCAGTCCCCCCGCCCAGTATAGAAGAGGTTGGCTTAGCTATAAGAAAGCTAAATAACAACAGCCGGCTCTGATGGTCTACCTGCAGAGCTTTTCAAATACGGAGGTGATGTTATGGTAGGGCGCATGCCCCAAATCATCAACCAAGTTTGGGTGGTGGAAAGCATGCCCGATGACTGAACCATCAGCTCCATATGTGCCGTCTACAAGAAAGGCGATCCTATGTTTTGCAAGAACTATCGAGGCATATCCCTGCTTAATGTCGCATATAAGATCCTATCCGACATACTGTGTGAACGTCGCAAATATTTTTGCAACACACTAATCGGCACGTACCAGTGTGGCTTCCGGCCCGGCAGATTAACTCTAGACCAAATCTTCACACCAAGTCAAACCTGGAAAAGACCAATGAGTTTCAAGTCGAGATACACCATCTCTTCATCGACTTTAAGGCTGCATATGACAGCATTCATCGTCAGAAACTTTTTGTGGCGATGGCCAAACTCGGGATCTCATTAAAACTGATCCAGATGTGTCGCGTGACACTAGATAACACGCGCTCCAATGTGAAGTTTGGCAGCAGCTCATATGAACTCTCAAACATGCACCGGATTTCGGCAAGGAGATGCGCTGTCGTGTGATTTCTTCAATCTTCTTCTTGAGCAGATAGTGCGTAGGGCAGGTGTCAACACGGAAGGCACTATCTTCAACATATCAGTCCAACTGCTGGGGTATGTAGACGATATAGACATCATCGGTCTATATCGTCATCATCGGAGGCTTTAACGGCTATTGAAGAACCGGCGAAACAAGTTTGCCTTAAAGGGAATGAAGACAAGACTAAATATATGCTATCAACAAACAAACATTATCTGTCCACCGACTAGGACAAAATGTCACTGTTGATAGCAGCAACTTCGAGGTATTTAAGGAGTTCATCTACCTCGGGGTAAACATCAACTCCACAAATCATTGAAACACATGAATCGAATTATATCGGTTTTAATAGCCGCCGCAATGAAATGTCATTTTGAACATTATAACTTGACAAATAAAGTCTAATTGCGAGTTGACAGTTGATAGTAAAGAAAGCGAAATTTTGCAGTGGTGAATAATTTACAATTTAAATAATAAAAGGACTATATAAAATTATATATTGTTGTAAAACAGATAGTTTTATGGTGTTTCTACACAGAAGAAATAGAAAAATAACGAAAAGGGATGTCTGACTGCAATAAATGCAGGTTGGCGATAAAGGGCGAAACGGGCATACGATGTGATGGAGTATGTGGAAAGGTTTTCCACTCAACAGTAAAATGTTCAGGTCTGGATAGCTACAGCAGTGGAGTTCTTGCTACTAATATCATGGTAAGATATATATGCGAAGACTGCATGCAATATATACATAATGCGGATTTGATGGTGAGGGAAATGCAAGAAAGCGTAAACAAAAACACTGATTATCTAAAGCACTATAAGGAAGAGTTCGAGAGTTCACTCAAAAGAAATGAAATGGAAATGAAAACACTTTTGGCGGCGATCGAGGCAAGGTATGCAGAAAGACTAAAAGGGATGAAAATGGCACAAGACGTTTGTGAAAAAAGTGTAAATCAAATGAAAGAAATGTGTAATGTTTCACAAAACTTTAAGGAGGAGAGTGAAAAAATATGTCATGAAGTGAGAAACTGTAACATTAATATGTGCAATGAGGTTAAAAAAATGGTAAACAACAAACAAATAATGGCGGGAAGTCAATTGTCATTTGCAGACACTGTCAAAAAAGCAAATGACAGAACCCAAGAAAAAGTGCTACCAATCATTCGAAAAGAAATGCCACTTATCATAAAACCAAAAGAGAAACAAAATAGTAGTAAAACTAAAGAAGATCTAAATAAAAAGGTTGATCCAAGAAATTTAAGAATTTCAAACATTGAAAGCACACACAATGGCATTATTATAATAGAAAGTGAAAATAATGAAGAGAGAAATAAAATTAAAAGCGCAATCGAACACAAAATGGGTGAAGGCTATGAAATAAAAGTACCAAATAAAGTTAAACCAAGAATAATATTAACAAATATGAAATTTAAAAGCAATGAAAATGAAATCACAGAAAAGCTGAAAAAGCAAAACTCAATAATAACTAACAGCGAGTTAAAATTAATTAAATATTATGAAAACAGGAAAAATAATACCAAAAACTACAATGCTGTAATAGAAATCGACCCAGATTCATTCCCGAAAGTACTAGAAGCAGGACGACTTAGTATTGGATGGGAAAGATGTAAGGTATTTGATGGAATAGAAGTTATTAGATGCTTCAAATGTAAAGGATTTAATCACAGATCAAATGATTGCAAAAAAGAAGAAGAAATATGTTTAAAATGTTTAAAAAATCATAAAACTAGTGAATGCGAAGAAGAAGCAATAACAAAATGCATTAATTGTATGAGAGCGAATGAAAGACTGAATTTGGGACTTGATGATAAACATCTTACGTTAAGTAGATCATGCCCAGTATACTTAAACAAACTAGAAGCGAAAAAAAAGAGAATAGGGTACTAGCAATTAAATATAATCAAAAGTGTATATATTAATATCCAAGGGCTAACAAACAATTTTGAGGAACTCGAAATTATGGCAGAAAACAAGCAATACGAATTTATTATTCTATCAGAGACACACCTCACCGAGAATATTGAAGAAAATGAAATAATAATAAATGGATATAAAAATATACAGTGTTTCTCTAATTCAACACGAACTGGGGGTAGTGCAATATATGTTAAAAACGAATGGAACGTCACAAACATAGTAAAAAAATCTATAGATTTTCAAAGATGGTTTCTAGCATGCAAATGTAAAAATAATGGATTTGAAATCGTTTTAGTTGCAATATATAGATCGCCTAATAGTTCTGAAAGAGAATTCTGTACATTTTTTGAAGATAGTATTGAAAAACTGACTGAAACAACAAGTAATATTTTAATTGCTGGAGATTTTAACATCGATTGGTGCAAAGATCAACTATACAAAAGAGTAATTGAACGGATTTTGAATGACAATTGTCTATCACAAAAAATGGAGGAATATTCTAGAGTTACGCCTACATCAAAAACTATTATTGATTATGTAATAACAAACATGCAAAACATGACGGTATATGCAGATAGGAATCATAAAATATCGGACCATGAAAATATTGAAATTGTTATAAAAACGGAAAGTGTAATAAAGACATATGGAAATACCATTGAAGTATGTAAATACAGAAAAAATCGTTTCGCACAGGAACTTAGTAATTTGGATACAAAATATGATGCGGAAAGAAACCTTAACGAAAATGCTATAAAAATTAATATAATCATGAAGAATACGGCAGCTAAATTTATCACCAAAAGACGTAGTACAAATCAAAAAAATAGGTGGTTCAACAATGAACTTAAAACTCTAAAAAATTAAAAAAATTAAAAAATATCAAAAAGCCAAAATACTTAACAACAATGAAAGCTGGCGAGATTACATACTTATACGAAACAGATACAAGGTTAAATTAAATACTGCAAAGAACATATATATAAACAACAAAATTGCCAAATGCAATGGACAGAAAGAGATGTGGATGCAAATAAAAGCATTAGTATTGAAAAAACATAAAAGCAACATAAAAAATGTAATATTCGAAAGTGAAGAATATCATGATGAAACAATAATAGCTAACAAATTCAACAAATATTTTATAGAAAGTGTAAAAGAAATTAGTAAATCAATTGAAAATACTATATTTAGAAATCACTTAGATCGACACGATAGCGTATTCAAATTTCGCCGAATATCGTTACAAGATTTAAGAACAATATGCAAATCATTAAAAAATAAAGCTGATTTCGATAAAGTAAGCCCTATAATGATACTCGACAACTGGAATAATTTAAGTAACACCATTTTGCAATTAATAAATAAATCACTTTTAACTGGTGAATTTCCTAGTTCATGGAAAGATTCAATGATCACCCCGGTTGAAAAAATTTCAAACACCAACAAATGTGAAGAATTTAGACCAATAAATACTTTAAGGACAATTGAAAAAATATTAGAGGCAATAGTTAAAAAACAACTAATGGAATATATTGAACAAAATAATATATTATCAATTTACCAATCCGGTTTTCGAAAAAAGTATTCGTGTGAGACTGCAGTAAACCATTTAATAAATGAATGGAAAAATTGTGCAAAGAAGACGAAAATAATTGCACTTTTTCTTGATTTTAAAAGAGCGTTCGAAACGATTGATCAGGAAATTTTACTACAAAAATTGTATAAATATGGTATCAGGAATAAGGAACTAAATTGGTTCAGGTCATTTATAACAAATAGAACACAGGGGACAAAAGTTAATAATTCCATATCGGAATATATTAAAGTAGAACAAGGAGTTCCTCAAGGATCAATTTTAGGGGCGCTTCTATTTATAATTTATATAAACGATATGCCAAGAATCATGCAATTTTGCAAAAGCGTGTTATATGCGGATGACACTCTAATATACGCTGAAGGAGACGACACTGAACAATGCAGAACCATGTTAAACAACGATGTGAAACATCTAGTATCATGGCTAAAAATGAATAAACTGAAGCTTAACGAACAAAAAACTAAGTTGATGACAATTAATATAGATAGCGAATTAACTATTGAAATTAATGGGAATTCGATCGAAAATGTTAAAAGCATAAAATATCTAGGAATGATAATAGATAATAATATAAAAATGGAGCAGCACGTCGACTTTATATCGATTTTCGTCGATTTTTTAAACGAATTCGAAAAAGAATGGACTATATAACAGCGGTTAATGTATACAACACTATAATAAAACCACATTTTGAATATTGTTCTACAATTTTGTTTTCATGTTGCACTCAAGGTCAAATCGAAAGATTGCAAAAACTACAAAATAAAGGTATGAGAAGCATCCTGAAATGCAATCGATATACACCTAAAAGGCAGATGTTGGATGCACTGAGATGGTTGGATGTCAAGCAGAGACTGGAACTGAATGCACTTCTCACCGTTTTCAAAATAAAGTATGGCGAAGCACCAGCATATTTAACACGGGAAGTTAGGCTAGTAAGTGAAGCTCAACCTTACAGACTACGAAATGCGAACGATTTCCGACTGAATTTGCAAATGTCAGCAGATGGACAGAAGACAATACTATACAAGGGGATCAAGCTATTTAACATGTTACCAACATATATAAAAACCGAAAAAAATTTTAGAATTTTTAAAACTAAATGTATCAAACATGTAAAAAGAAATATTTAAAAAATTACTGTAAAAATGAAATTATATAGAAAAATTGTAATTATAAATGAAATTATAAAGTATTTAAAATACTAATAAATATATATACTACTACTACTATACTACTACTACTACTACTACTACTAATTTAATATATAACGCACCCACAATATACACTTCTGCTGTGCATTCCAGTGACCTTATGTTCTTCTTCTTCTGTCTATCACTTCCAATAAATTGGAAGACAAAGCATATTATCAAAAATAAAAAAATTCCAAAGCCGCATAAGAAAACAAACAGCTAAGAAAATTCAATGACTAAAAGTACATAGTTTGTAACATAAAATAATTCAAAAACGATTAAAAATACTTTCTACCCACTTTTTTTTATCGAAGCACAGAACTCAGAATATATGTATATTTAATTTAAATTTTTATATGTTGAATAAAAACAATCAAAGAATTTAATATGTATATCAAAAACCGTTCCAAAACTATTTACTATAAATATTTGACACCCACGCATTACTAATTTAGTAATAATACAATAAAATATACATTTTATCGCATTTTATTAACCAAAATGGATAACATAAAACAACCCAAGTATGTTTATTTTAAGGCAAATAAAAAATAGAGAACTATTTCTCATAACCGCAAAAAATATTCGAATTAAATTGTAACAACTTCGTATTTATTGTGTAACTAATTTATTGTTTCATCATAAACATTTACATATCTACGAAAGATGAATTACATAAACTCAACACTTCGCAGCACTTCCCATTTCCCATATAAGCGGTTTTTTGTTGCCATTTGGAAATGTTGCAAAACTGCCGCGCTAATGTCATATTTTTGGCAATTAAACACCATATTTCTCGCTCACGCGTATTCACAGATATACAAATTGAGGGAGGATTTTGCGGACCCTCGCTAGCTGCCTCCAGTTAAGCCAGAGTATATCTACTTATAGTGAGTAGGGTCGCGAAACTCCTTAATAACTTAAAATATGTTCTCAATTTAATGTGCTTCACATATTTTTGTTCGTTTTAGTTTTTTGTTGTCTTTATTAAACTGCTGCAATTTATGAATAAAATCATTTTTCAAATGTTAATTCATCTATAAGTTTTTTAGAAAAAAAAAATTTGGAAAACAGGAAATACATTTTTGTTGAAGATTCTCTATCATCATACTATTAAAAATCTGTAATATAGGAGGAAACGTTAAGATGGGGACTCAACTGAAGACAAATTTAATACACTAGGTCTGAGTATCAGTTAAAAAAAATGTCGTTACTTGTTACATTCGTTACTTTTATTCAATTCCTAATTCGAATGTAACAAATTTTCCTTTGTGTATCTTAAACATTTAATGGAAAATACGAAAAAGAAAAAGAGGAAACCAAAATCACATTCAAAAATAAATAAAATTACATTCATCATTACTAGATTAGGTACCAGAAGGCATGTTTTTATTTCTTATGTTTCGTGCGCTAAGAGAAAAGGAAAAAATATCTACATTCACTTCCCTTAAACCAATTTAATTCGTATCCGTATGCCCACAATCCATCCGCATTTCGCATCGGTACTATTGGTACCACAATGAATATTTGCATGATGTATGTTTTATTACTTTAGATACTTTCGTAAATATACTATACTTTTGGCAAACATGAGAAATCATTTCTTTGTCTCTTTGTGAGGTAAAGTATTGAAAAATAGCATTCGATACATTTTTGTAATTGTAACAATTTCATGCGAGTAACGTTTTCGTTTTGAGAGTAAGAAAACATTACTAGTTAATCAATATAATCCTCGTTAGTAACGAATACAAACGGTTTGCTAAAGCTCTATTACTAGGTTTTCATTCATGATTCATTTTAATATGATCAATATTACATAACAAAACAAAAATTCATAAATATTATATTTATTTTTTACGTTCTGTTACATTTGTTACACTTTTTAAAATATCCAAATTAGGTGTTTTCCGAGCATTTTAAGTGGACCTTTGACTTGCAAAACACATATCTAATGAAAAATGTCTTTCGCAGATCCTGAAATACCTCGATAGTTGATTATGTAGTGAGTGTTGTTTATTAGTGCAATTAAGCCACTTTGCTTTTAAGAAATATAAAACAGTCTTATATTTCTAGTTGTGCATTTTTTATTATTGCTTACATCAGCGTTTTATTTCTCTTTTGCTTATACACCGAACACTTTAAATAATGTTTCCCCATATTTTTATTGAAAGTTTTAATTTTATTTTATTTAATTTTTTCGACCTGATACTCAACACCCTATGTTTTTTTCAAAATATGGAACAGGTAATGACAATTCAACTTCAGCCCGCTTTTACGAATACGGGTAAAATACAATTAACTATACAATTGAGAACCTAAAGATGTTGACAATAAAACTTAAAATCGTCTATATAACATAATCGTCTATATAATATAATCATTCTATTCTCAACTCGAGAGAGAATTTCTCAGCTTGCCTACAAGCTAAGTCGAGCTGGAAATACCCACATAATTGCACTTATATGGGTTTTAACGTGCAAATCAAATGGGAACCGTCCACACATGTATCGAATTATATGGGTTTTAATGGGTTTTCATGGGGGGCGGCTATTGAAATGATATGAAATGTCATTTTTTATAGCAAGAAGTTGGGAACGGTTCATGATTTTGAGCAGATTAAACCTCACAAATTGGGTGTTTAAAATAAACATGCAAAATATGCGGTGAATATGGATTTATAAAAACATACTTACCATACAACTAGGTAAGTATGTTTTTAAACATAATAAAACATAAGGAAAGGCTACAGTCCGCTTGGGGCGAACATTATGATACCCTATCCATATCCCTATATGCCAAAGAAAAAAGCATTAAGAAGATGATGGATAGCATTTTATTTCATTCTATTATACGGGTTTTAAAAAAAATGATTTTTTGAAAAACGCCCCCAAAAAGTGGGCATAGCCAAAAACTTTTTATGGGCGATATGTTGGAAAAAAAAATTGGCTAAATATCTTGTTAAACATTTTTTTTCGAAGAAAACAGCATTTTAATGAAAAATGCCCACAAAAAGTATGCGTGGCAAATAACTTTATATGACAAACTTATAAAGGAGGGCAGTGCCTACATATCTTGTGAAGGCTTAGTTATAGAGTGCTATCTTTTTTCTAAATTGTGGGCGTATGTGAGTATGTGAGTCCAAACTTCAGCTTCCTAGCTTAATTTTAAAGGCCTAAAAATTGCGTACGAACGGACGGACATTGCTAAATAGTCCTGATCATAAATATATATGCTTTTATGGGTCTACAACGAATATTAAGGGGTGTTACAAACTATGGGTGTTACAAACTATGCTTTAAAGTTAATATACCCTTAGGATATATACCCTGTAAATATTTTAAGCCCAAACATTACTAATTTAGTAATATTTATGCAATAATACAATAAAATATAAATTTTTCTCATATTATTAATGGAAAGAATAAAATAACCCAAGAATATTTATTTTAAAGCAGATATAAAATAGAGAATCATTTCTTATAACCGCAAAAAATATTCGAATTAAACTGTAACAACTTCGTTTATATTGTGTAACTAACTTGTTGTTTCCATAAACATTTACATTAAAATAGCTTTAAAGTTGAATCACTCTAAACACTTCGCAGCACTTCCTATTTCCCAACACATTTTCCGAGACCAGCGGGTTTTTTGTTGTCATATGGAAAATTTGCAAGACTTCCCACATTTATTATTGGCGGGTAATTTAACAAATTAGATCTAACTTCATGTGTCTGGCTCACACGTATTCACAGATAATAAAATTGAGAGATGATTTTGCGGCCATTATTAAATATTTTTTGCGTTTTGAAAGTGATAGGGGATTGCAGAGTAGACTATCTGGTTAATTTCTCATCTGTGGTCCCTACTCACTGTAAGTAGATATACTCTGGTATATCTTCGGAGTGCCGAACTGCCTCCTGACGCGTGCACACGCATTTTTCCTCAAGTTGACAAGCGGCCGTGTACACAAAAAAAAAAAACGCTATCGCAAAAAAAAAAAACCACAGTGCGATTCGTGTGTGCAGTGTTCAAGTGGTCATAAAAAAAAAGTTAAAGTGCATTGTGTGAGGGCAATCCCTCCAGTCCCACTTACACTCGTTTGCTGCTGCCTTGCTTGGCTATAGCAAGTGTCGTATGTTTTTGCGTGCACTTGCTATGGTTGAGCAGGGCATCATCTAGCGAATAGCGGGTCGCGTTGTGTAGATTTTGTTGGTAGACCAAGGCAATTCATTGTATGGGCATAACACCTGCAGTGATTTGTTTTGGAAAACTGACGTCAGGATCTACACGGTACGGCCGAGCTTCGTCAGCGTCGGGGTTGAGATTTTTTGTGTTTGTTTTTTGAAGTGAGTAATATTCGTGGGTTGAGATCCAATTTATTTTCTTTTTATGCCCATGCGATTCACAATAAACCAACTGTTTTGGCACTAAGTAAAACACAGGTCAGCATTGATTCCGATTTAACGGAGTTTAGTCTGCCTGTATATACCTTAGTGCCATTATTCTTTTCTCATCGCGGTCTCGCCGTCTATATACGTAGTGATGTACTTCTACCTCAATATGGCCAATGTACCAATCCGGAATTTAATTTTTTTAGCTAAAATTTCATGTCCGTAGGCAATTAATTCACTACTGTTTTATTTACAAAAGCCCTAACCATGACAGGCATTCAACTTATAATGAGTTTGATGCACTGTCTGATTCCATCAGCAGAATTATAACCCATTTTCCTCGTACTGAAATCGTCATTGCGGGCGATTTCAATATACACAATTCAAGTTGGCTTCGACATTCTGGACAGACAACATCCGAAGGAAGGTATGTCGAGATCTTTCTGAGGTTAATAATTTAACTCAGATTGTAAATGAGCCGACACGTTGTACTCCAGCCACACAGTTAAAGAACAAGCTCCTACAAGAACCGTATGGCAATACGAGAAAGCCAGTTGGGAAGCTTTAAGCGGCTTCTTTAGGAGTTTCAACTGGTCGTTGTGCTTCCTCAACAACGACGTGGATGCCGCTGCCGATATGATTACAAATTTAATTCACCTGGGTATGAAACGCTTTATCCCTAACAGGATAAAATTGTCAAATTCTCATACGATCAAAAGTTGAGCAAAAAATACTACAAAGTCCCACCGGTAGCAAAAACTTTTGGTCGTTTGTTAAAAAAATATTAAAAATTCGGCCTCTTCATCTATTCCGACACTCATTTGCAATGACATTCCAGCTGTCAGCTCTTCAGACAAAGCCAATCTGCTTGCTGCTCATTTTGCGGCTAGCTCAACGCTCCCAGATAGTGCTTTGACTCCCCCTTTACTAAAGCGCGCAGAATATACTATGGGACCAATTCATTTTCGCACTCGTTCAATGGCAAGAGTTCTTCGAGATCTCAACATACATTACATTCCTTTGCTGATGACAGTACCCTTAGCTTCGCATATTCGTTTTATGATTCACGTCCCTCATCTTCGGTATGTGCGTTAACGACAAACTTCGTTGACCACATATTCGATGTCGCAAAGAACGCTGCGAAATGTCTAGGCTTCCTTAAGCGATGCAAGAAATATTTCACCCCTTATGATCTGACAACAATTGATAAGGCGTTTAGTCGCCCAAAACTTGAGTACAATGCTCATATCTGGTCTGGTGCACCAATAACATATTTGGAGCTACTTGATAGGATTAAAAAACCTGCGGTAAGACTTATTGGCGATCGAGACATCGCGAAATCACTTGACCCTCTTAGTCATCTTCGTAATGTCTCCTGCCTGTCATTGTTTTATCAGTATTTCCACTACAAGTGCTCAAATAAAATAGCCAGTTGCATTCCACCCCTACAACAATTCAACCGCAATACTCGCCATGCTAGTTAACCCTTAAGCCTGTTTTCGGACGTACTGTGAAATACGAATGTGGAATGCTCTACCACGCTCTGGTTTTCCTGCACATTATAGTTTACAGACATTTAAGACCAACGTGCATCGGTTTCTCCCTTTCTCTAATCCTTTATTTTCTTAATGCCCGCACTGTGTCACTTCATTATAAGGGTATCTAAAGTCCCTTTAGTGCTCGTACATTATAAAAATAGAAACAAAAAATATTAATTTCAGATTGTTAAATATATCAAGTGCATCAAAATAATCAAATAAATAAATTTTTTGAATATTTTAATTAACTTTTAAAGTTTTTTGTATGAAAGCCGATATCTCGTGGCGCTTAAGATGGAATAATGAGGTGAACTACAGTTTGCTTCAGTAGATACAAAAGGGTTGACTATCTTCTTGTTGGAACCACCATTTCAGTCCAATTATTGGTTTTTATACCCTATCCTTCAGGACCAAATCCTAAGACTATCTAGCAATGTCCGTCCGTCCGTCCGTACCCATTTTTTAAAATTAAGCTAGGAAGCTGAAATTTGGACCACATATTCTCTAGGGCTCCGAAATGGTTAAGTGTAAAAAATTTTTGAATACGCCCACAATTTAGAAAAAACCGTTTTAAAGCTTAAGTTAGAGCGATAGAGTGTTTCAACCTTCACAAGATATGTAGGCACTGCCTGCTTTATAAGTTTGTCATATAAAGTTGTTTGCCACGCATACTTTTTGTGGGCGTTTTTTACTAAAATGCTATTTTCTTCGAAAATTTTCATAGAAAGCGAAAAAAAATGTTTAGCAAGATATTTACCCAATATTTTTTCCAACATATCGCCCATACAAAATGTTTGGCCACGCCCACTTGTTGGGGGCGTTTTTAAAAAAAAACTTTTTTTTTGTTTTAAATAATAGAATGACATAAAATGCTAGCCATCATCTTCTTAATGCATTTTTCTTTGGGGCATATAGGGATATGAATAAGGTATCATACTGTTCGCCCCAAGCGGACTGTAGCCTTTCCTTATGTTTAAATATAATAACGCACTCACGCTTCATAAGCATCATGATAATAATTACTTGCGAAACTAAGGTTGGAAAATCCGGATATAATTAATTCGTTATTCAATATGGAAAATCTACTAAATGACTTAATAGTCCATATTGCAATTTTATGAAATGTACTTACATACTTATTTATTCATAAAATCGTAAAATAATAATATGATAAAATAGCAAACAAGAAACCACCATCAATCAATTACAACTTGTTAACAGTAACCCGCACAGCACTTGTAACCGCAGCAAAGAACTTGAATTGAATAACAGGTCAAGTCGTACAGGTACAATACGTGAAATATTTTGAGTATTATCAAATCGAACTGAACAAAGATACATAGCCAGATTTAAAAATTTATTTGAAAAAATAAAAAATATATGTCAAAAGATAGAATTTGCAGAATTTTGATGAACATTTAATAAAACCTATCAAATCGAACAAAAATTTAAAAGAGCTGGTTGAGGTCAGTCGCCAATTGTGCGCGCCATCTAAGGTGGGGTCTGCGTTGTCCCACAGGGGTGGATTCGAAGACTCGGTCTGGCGCGTTGTTGTAAAGGGTGATCCATTTCGAGGTTCCCTACTTTTTTAAAGAAAAAAACACAGAAAATTCAAATTTAATGGAGATTGTTTATTATCATTTGAAAGAAAATTCTTTGGCATTTATTTTTTGAAGATTATGTCTATCAAATGTTGGCCGTTGCTACGTCGCAGATGGTCGATTCGTTGAGTCCAATTTTCGATCACTCGTCCGAGCATTTCGACTGGTAACTGGCAAATGACACGCGTGATGTTTTCCTCCAAGGCCTGAATCGAAGCGGGTTTGTCGGCATAAGCTTTTGACTTTACATATCCCCACAGGAAAAAGTCTAACGGTGTGATATCACACGATCTTGGTGGCCAATCGACCGGCCCAAAACGTGAAATTAGGTGCTCACCGAAATGTTCTCTCAATAAGTCCATTGATTGATGCGATGTGTGGGAAGTGGCGCCATCTTGCTGAAACCAAATGTCGCCGAGATCACGAGCTTCAATTTCAGGCATCAAATAGTCGGTTATCATGGCACGATAACGGTCGCCATTGACGGTTACGTTCGCACCGGCATAATTTTTAAAGAAATATGGACCGATGATTCCACCGGCCCACAAACCACACCAAACCGTTGTTTTTTCTGGATGAAGTGGTTCTTCATTCTCTTCAGGTTGCTCTTCGTCCCAAATGCGGCAATTTTGTTTGTTTACATACCCATTGAGCCAGAAATGGGCCTCATCGCTAAACAAAATTTGCCTCGAAAACGTCGGATCTTCTTGGAACTTTTCAAGAGCCCATAGAGCGAAGCGATGTCGCTTGGGAAGGTCGAGCGGCTTCAGTTGTTGCACAAGCTGTATTTTGTACGCTTTCAATTTAAGATCTTGACGTAATATGCGCCAAGTCGTTCCATACGTCAGTCCGAGTTGCTGCGAACGGCGCCGAATCGACTCTCTACGGTCTTCGTGTACACTCTCAGCTACGGCCGCTATATTTTCTTCACAGCGTGCTGGACGTGGTCTATTCGGTCGAATATTATCAAATAATGAATGCTGGGTCTCAAAATGGGTGATGGTGTTGCGAATAGTACGCTCAGTAGGCCGATTATGTTGACCATAAGTTGAGCGAAGTGCACGAAACACATTCCTCACAGAACGTGAATTTTCATAATAAAGTTGAACAATTTGTAAACGTTGTTCACGCGTAAGTCTTTCCATTATGAAATGCCAAACAATACTAACCAAAAATAACATGACAGCATGACAAGACTCACACGTGATCTGTCAAAAAAGGCTATTGAAAAAAGTATCTCTGCTTGGATCACCCGTTACATACGCTCCACGGGTCCCATTGCATTTTTAGCTTTTTGACCAGGTCAGCGTCGCTCTCAGAAGGTTTTTATTCGATTTTAACAGGGTCCATGCTTCTGCACCATACAGCAGGACCGGGATGATTAAGGTGTAAGGTATCTTCTTGGTTCTATGAGAGAGGGCTTTACTTCTTAAAGACTATTAACATGATATAGATATAGAATAGAACATTTCTATTGCTTCTACCACAAAATCATTATATTAAATTGATGTAACATCCTGTCTAAAAAAAACTGAGTCTGAATTGATTTTAATAGCAATATTTACTATTACAAAAATTTTCCCGCGAATTGAAAAATTCTTGCCGCGAACTGTGACTCTTTATTCACAATCCACATAATACAGATGCGATCCACAAATCCGCTAATGAAAAATTCGTTCGAACATAATCTTAAAATTGACACATCTTGCTGCTAACATTTACAAATCAGATTCGCGGGTACCTGTGACCAAAAAAAGTTGTCATGTGAAAGAAATGTCAGAATTAACGAATATTCGCTTGTTCGCAGTTCGCGATTAGCTCTCATGTGAATGATCCTTTAGATGCCTTCTTAGCCCGAAGAAACAGCGATTGGCAAGAGTTATTATTTGATCTCTGCGCCGATGTCATTTTCCCAAGTGATAGTGAAGACCAGATAGTCTTTAACTACTTTCAAAATGTATCTCTCCATCGTGCCCTCATCATTGTCCTCACTTCAAAAATGTATCTCTCCATCTTGTCCTCACCATTGCGCACCTCCTGCTTCCAGTTGTCCAGACAAAGCGCTCTGGCATCCGCGATGGCTTGGTCTTTAAAACGGAGGTTCGGTCTTCCTTGTTGTCTCGAACCTGGGGGCTGGGATTCGAAGATCCTCTTGACTGGAGCATTGTTGTCCATTCGCTCGATGTGGCCGAGCCAATGTAGTCGACGAGTTTTGGCTGTCCGCTGTTGTATCTTCTCCTCCATTCGCCCTCCTCGCACACAGGACCAAATATCCGTCGAAGGATTTTTCTTTCAAAGGATCCCAGTATTAACTCTCCTTTCCTGCTTATCGTCCAGCACCCGGCGCCGTATAGCAGAACTGGCAGGATAAGGTTCAGTTTTTTTTTCAGTTTTTAATGCTTTTTATTAAATTAATTCAATTATTCTTACATGCTAGACAAAAATGCTTAAAACTAGCTTAACTAACTTAACTATGTTACTTAAATTATAACTTACTGGCCCTATACGGGCGCTCTAAGTTAAACTAAATTAATTACTAATGTCTTTCGACTTAACCTAACTTACATTTTAGATATTAAAATTAAATTACTAGAATAGAAGAAAAACTAAGAAAATTTTGAAAAAAAAACTTAGTAAATGAACATTTTTTTTATGTGGGTTTTTGTCTTAAAAATTAAACTTACATGCTAACTTAATGATTAATCTTAACCTAACTTAACTATGTTGCATAATTATATATGCACTTTTTTTTTTTTTTTTTTTTAAGCCGCGTGCTGTGCGTTTTTTTTGTTTTTTTAAAACCTAAGCCATGTGCCATGTACAACTAAACTATAAACTAAAACTTATATCTAACACCTACTTACACTAAACTATGTAAGCCGGCCAAGGCATATAATATATGTCAAGCCGACTTTCCCGAATCGGATCTACCCCGGATCAAAAGGGATCGACGAGGGAGCTCTCTCTAAAAGCCACCATAGTTGCTGGTGCTGCTTTTCAACATCTTTTCTATCGCGCCCCGATACCGACCGACTGGTTTAGTCTCCGGTTTGGAGACGCTCCTCAGCGCTCAGTGCGACGTCTCTGTTGTAGTTGAGTCGCCTGTCCACAGTTGTCCGGGCAACGTGGAAGATTAACGGTACCGCCGATCTATCCTGGATCAGACCTGTCTGATCAAAGTAGAGGAATGCTTCTGGGGGGACAAAGCCGCTAAGACGCACCCTCTCATGGTACCTATAATTGGGGTAATAAGCCCCGAAGATCAGGTTGTTCGTCGACCTCATTGCCCTCGCAATGTGCCTTCGAGTCATCTTGATCAGGAAATTGTCCACTCTTATCAGATTAGCCCCGCTGTTTAGGACCTCATTGGAATAGAATTTTATGTACTGAGACTCTGGTGTCCTGTATAAGTGAAGGCAAGCCCGAAGGCAGGCCCTCTCAAACACCCGAATCTTTTCCATCCTACTTGCCCCTATGTTGAACCACCACATCCATATGCAAGCATGGGCCGAATGAGGGCCATGTAGCAGATTACCTTCACCCTTGCATCGAGTTGGCTGCTGTAAAACAGTCTCTTTGTAAGGGCAAAAGCCCCTCGGGCTCTGGAGAGAGCAACATCTACATGTTAACTGGCAGGATAAGGGTTCTGTAGAGCATGCACTTTGTCCTTCGAGTTAGGAGTTTTGAACCCATTTGTTTTGCTAAACCGAAGTAGCAGCGGTTTCCTTGGGTAATTCTTCGACGGATCTCTACTAACATGTCATTTGTGGAGTTGATGTTTACCTCGAGGAAGATGAACTCCTTAACTATCTCGAAGTTGCTGCTATCAACAGTGACATTTTGTCCTAGTCGGTGGACAGATGATTGCTTGTTTGTTGATAGCATATATTTAGTCTTGTCCTCTTTTACTTCACTAGTTTCGCCTGTTCTTCAATAGCCGTGAAAGCCTCTATCACGGCACGCTGGGATCGACCGATGATATCTATATCGTCCGCATACCCCAGCAGTTGGACTGATCTGTTGAAGATAGTACCTTCCGTATTGACACCTGCCCTGCGCACTACCTGCTCAAGAACAAGATTGAAGTAATCACACGACAGCGCATCTCCTTGCCGAAATCCGGTGCATGTTTGAAAGAATCCAGATGAGCTGCTGCCAAACTGCACATTGCATCGCGTGTTATCTAGTGTCATGCGATACATCTGCATCAGTTTTGACGGGATCCTGAATTCGGCCATCGCCACAAAAAGCTCCTGACGATGAATGCTGTCATATGCGGCTTTAAAGTCGATGAAAGATGGTGTGTCTCGACTTGACACTCGTTGGTCTTTTCCAGGATTTGCCTTAGTGTTAAGATTTGGTCCACAGTTGATCTGCCGGGCCGGAAGCAACGCTGGTACGTGCCGATTAGTGTGTTGCAGAAAGGTTTCCATCGCTGTTACGAAGAGCCTACGTTCCGGTCTTAAAGCCAGCAGCCAGTTGCTTGGCTTTCTTATAGAACTTCCGGATTTTGTTTCGGTCGCGGGACTCTTCGATCTCCTTGAGCTGGGAGACTGCGTGCTCTCTTTTCTTTCTACGCAGGATCTTCTTCTCCTCCCGTCTCCTGGCTCGGTACTCATCCCTTGTTGCTCTTGTTTTCCTCTGTAGCGTTATAATGTGTGCATCTTCTGTCACCTTTTACCCGTGTGCGCATACATCATCATACCACGGGCTTTTTATCTGGGGTGGTTTCGGCCTAGACCACTGGTTTTTGGCGTCTGTGGTAGGTGAATACACGGTGGGGAGTTTCTCACTCAGGCGCTCTTTGTAGGCTCTGGCGACTCCAGATGTGCTAAGGCGTCCAACGTCGAATTTCTTCTTTTGGGCAGTTCGCAGCTTCTTCTCATTGGACAGTCGAGCTCTGAATCTAGCTGCAACAAGAAAATGGTCAGAGTCGACGTTTGCCCCTCGGTAAGTGTGTACGTTCAAGATGTTGGATGCGTTCCTCGCATCGATTAGCACACGGTCAATTTGGTTGGCGGTTCGACCGTCTGGAGAGCGCCAGGTTGCTGTGTGAATCCTTAGTCGGGGAAACCTAGTGCTACTTATCACCGTAATTCAAGCTGCTGCTGCAAAGTCAATTAGTCGGTAGCCGTTATCTGTTGTCGTTTCGTGGAGGTTGTGCTTACCAACTAATTTGCCGAACATGTTTAAGCATTGAAGTCCCCGAGTAGGCTCCGTTCAAGAGGTCATAGAATTTCTCCTTGATAGGGTCCTCAGGCTCATCGGTTGGGGCGTGTGCACATATTAGGCCAATATTTTGGAATGTAGCTCTGATACGGATCACAGCCAGGCGATCACTTATCGGCTTGAAGTCCAATACTTTGGATCTAAGCCGATTTCCCACGACGAATCCGCATCCTAACACGTGCAATCTTTTGTTACAACTGTAATATATGTCGCAATTTTGTCTTTTCATAGTTCTTGATCCTATCCATTGTATCTCCTGGATCGCGGTAATGTCGGCCTTGTACCGCGAAAGGTCAGACTCAAGTTTTGAGTAGCACCTGGAGTGTAGAGTATCCGCACATTCCAGGTACACACTCGCATGTCCGTTAACGTTCCTGTCTATTTTGCCTCTGAGGTACATTTATGTATATCCGAGGCTGCCATAGTCTTTCGCATAACTAGATGTTTTTTACGTGGTCGGGAAGTTACTCCGACGGCACAACCCCCAACCTGGAGGGCCAGGCCCTGTTCTTGACCCTAGGACAATGGGCCGGTAAT
Source organism: Ferdinandea cuprea (assembly GCA_963576555.1). NCBI lineage: Eukaryota > Metazoa > Arthropoda > Insecta > Diptera > Syrphidae > Ferdinandea > Ferdinandea cuprea. Next base: position 73,099,163 of record OY754960.1, read on the forward strand.
TCCAGTGCCAGTAACCCACTTCGGGGATGTGAGTGCTGCCGTTGACCCATCAAGGGCTCATCCGCACAGAAGCAGGAGTTCATGGTGTTATGCTTAAGTGAGAACGCTTGTGTTCTCATATAATCGCAATCACCATCCTTTTGACCACCATAATAAAATTATGGATAAAATTGTTATTCTTTAAAATTTCGCTTATTAAATCAATTTAAACTCGGTTTTTTTTAGATGTTAGATCAACTAAATATAATGCTTTTGTGGTAGAACCAATAGAAATTTTCAATTCATAAATACATCTAAATTGATTTGTTCGTAATTCGCCAATTCACAATTCGCTCTCATGAGAAAAGTCCTTAACAACCAGACCCATCCTCGTCGCCTTCGTTTCGATGCTTTCAAATGCGCCACCGACAACTCGCCGCGTTCTCCCAATAATGCCAATACCATCAGCATGTGTAGTTAAACGGACTTTTGAAAAATTGTACCTCTGGTGTTTGCTTGTGAGTTTCGGACAATTGCTTCAAACAATGTTAAAGAAAGTACATAATAGCGCGTCGCCTTATCTTAAACCTTTTTCGACATCAAATGGTCCGATGGTGTTCTTGTCGATTTTGACGGAACAGCGATATTTCTCTATCGTCATCCTGCAGTAGCGGACGAGTTTTACGGTGATGCCAAAACTTGACATGGCTTTGGCATAAAAAATTGGAATCATTGAAAACGCAGACCATCCGCAGTCCATACAAATGCTCATGTTTTCAATCCGCAACTAAATTTGTGCGGATTTCAATTTATTGGAGTCAAAATCAAAATAAGAAATAAAGAAAGAGTTAGCTAAAAAGGTATTAAATTTAACTTGTACGGAAAGCTAACATTTTCAGTACTTAATTAGAGACAGGTTTTTAGGTAAACTACCCAAAAGGAAACGAATGAGATTTTAGTGGCCTATTGGCTTTACCTTCTGTATATTGTGCGTAAACATGTAGTTACTATTACAAGTTTTAAGGCAAAATGTTTTTTTTTTTCTTATGAAGTTGGGAAAATTCCAAGATCTCTCCTAATAAATAGTCGTTTTATCCCTTTGCATGAGCCTTGTGTTGCTACTATTTTTCTTCGGCTAATTAGATAAAATAAAATATAGTGTAAACGTCTCTTGATTTTAAATTTAAACTTGGATTTATTAAAAAACGTGTTCCATTTGCAAGTGTTTGGAACCTTGTTACAAATTTTAAAAGAGGTGTTCAGAAATTTATACATCTCTGAGGCATTACCTTTTACAGTTCGGCCATTCTGACCAAACCAGTGATACGGCAACTGCGTTACTTGAAAACCTTCAATATCTTCTATCACATAACGGTCATTATATAGCTTCTTTTTTATAACATATGGACCGCAATACTTAGGTATTAATTTCTTTTTAGTCCCAACCGAAGTGTCCACATTCCAAGACTCAACCAACTTCGCTAACATTGACTTCAAAACTCGGTTTACTCTTTCAACCTGGCCATTCGGCTGAGGAGACGCTACAACAACTTTTATATGCTTAATGTTATTTTCCTCCAAAAATTTACCAAATTCCTGTGACGTAAAACCAGTTCCCCCATCACTAATGACTGTAATATTCAAATATCGCTCCAGAGCTCTTATAATTTGGATATAATTTGACATATTTCGTTAAGCCATCTATGACAGCCAAAATATGTTTACTTCTTGAACTTATGGTGGGCAGCGGGCCAAAGTGGTCTATACGAGGAATGAACGGTGTCAAAAGGCTCGGGCCGTTTCGAAATATTATATAGATTTCGCTCAGTATTTCCCGGGGGCACGGAATGGTAAATACACTTAAGACAATTCCTGATAAACCGATTTAATTTTGTCTTTACATTCCGGATCCAATAATGCTTCTGGATTTGACTTGCGCATTTGTCAACACCCAGATGCCCGCATTTCTCGGGGGTGACACGCATGACGTTTACTTCTAGTTCCTTGAGGACACAAAGTTGACGTCTGTTCTGCGGACCGACACGAAAACCTTACCCATCTTCTAGAACATACCCGGTTACTTCTTCGGCTTCTAATTTTTCTCGGATATGTTCTAATAGCACGCGTCTGTGAAATTTGGATATTCAGATCCAAGTCTTCACTCGTAATTGCTCCGACAGCAGGCACGCGACCAAGCGCATCAACATAAGCCATTCTTTCCCCTTTTCGATGTTCAACTTGATAATTGTAGTTCTTGAAAGCTAAAGCCCACTTTGCTATCCGCGGATTTACGTCTTTGTACTTCAGCGTTTGTGACAAGGCTTCAAAGTCAGTAACAATGGTAAATGGCAAACGACCAAGAAAAGTCTTGAACCGTTCTAGGGCATGTACGATAGCTGATGTCTCTAATTCAAAACTAATTAGCTTCGATTCTTCACCAGTCGTCTTTTTTAAAAAAAGACTACTGGATAAAACTTCTTGTCATCCTGTCTTTGCATAAGTGCGGCCCCAAAACCATGTACGCTGGCATCACAGTGCAACTCCGTTTCCCGTTTGGGATCGTATATTGCCAATATTGGCGACGAAACTAGTTTATTTCTTAGCTGCTCAAAGGCTTTAGTGCACTCATCACTCCCAGAAAACTTTTAATCTTTCCTTAGCAAATTTGTTAATGGCCTGGCAATGCGGGAGAACCCTGGGACGAAGAGACAACCCATTACACCTCTGGCCCTTTTTAGTATTGCGGGGAATCGGGTAAGTGCGAATCGCTTCAAAGTGATTGTCATTAAGGCGGATCCCATCCGGTTTCAACTTTAAGTAAATATATTTCTGAAAGACCGCGGGTGCATTCTTAAGACCGAAGGGCTTACCCATTCCTCAGACACTTTTATATGATGAAACCCTTCCCTTAAATCTAGCGTGTTAAAAATCTTCTTGTTTGCGAAATATTCCAAACATTCTTCGATTAATGGGAACGGAAAGTTGTCATTTACGGTATATTTGTTTAGGGCCCGATAGTCTGCGCACATTCGAACCTGCCCATTATTTTTCCTCACTAGTACTAAGACGGAAGCATAGAGTGAATTACTCGGTCTGACTAACCCTTTCTTCAACAACCGATCGACAATATTTTGTACTTCAGTGCGTTCATAGTACGAATGTCGCTGCGGCGAACAATATATTGGCACATCCCTGGTTAAGATAAGTTTCATTGAATAATCACTAGCTTTCGCTTTAACTTTAGACTTAAGGTAGTGTTCGACCGCTGCCCTGACAGCAGTTAAATGAGCTTCTGGCAATTGTTCATTTATATTTATGTTGTCATTGTTCTCGATACAAGTCCCAACTGCGATCACAAGCCGACCTAAATCAATAAAGTTAACCATACCCCGGTCATCTTTCAATTCTATTATCTCTACTTCGCGACCACCCGAAACATATGAAACACCTTCGGTCGAGACTTCACAATTTGTGTTTACATTTTCTACAGTATTACTTCTTCTATTTAATTCTATCGGGTCTATCTTAACACTATTCTCTACAACATCGGGATTCTTCAATAAATCGAATGACACAAGTGCACTGACAACTTCCTTAGGTAATTCAATATTTTTTTTATTAAACGAAATTTGGTTGTTCAACCGGTACAAAAATTGTCTGTCATAATGTAACTTAAGCCTACAAAGGTATATGATGAATTTTAATAAAATATCGCGTCCAAAGAGCAGCGGTACAAAAGTTTCATCATAATAATTATAATAAACTAATGAGCTACGGTTTTATCGCGGAATTTAATTTTGCAATCTACAGTGCCATACGTACTTAAAAACTGGTTACCCATCATCAGTCGTTCACAGACCGTCGTGGAGTGCAGACTTCTCCGCTATATAACATAATATAAGTGCATCAAGTGTAATTCTAAACACTGACTTTGCAATACGCAGTGTGGTGCAGTGAAGAAGTGGTAGACCGGCACGTGGGAAACCCAGGTTCGACTCCTGGCCGGGGATAACAAGACAGCTTTTTTTAAATTTTAAATAAAAAGTAAACAATAAATCGTGTAGTGGAATAGAAAACACGTGATGAGTGGTACTGAACGGTCCGCGCTTTCAGTAGCGGGATTGGTGGCCGATAACAAAAAAACGTCGGGTGATATGGCTGTACAATCAGCCCACCCAGTACATGTACTACCACCAACAGTGACGTCAACGAAGAGGAGGAGGAAATTATTGAAACCAACTCCCAACTTGGTGAAGCGTCCCTCTTTAGCAGCCTCAGCCGTTAAGCTGCCTGTTGAGGTGAGGGAAGGGGCGCTGCAAACAACATCAGCAGCTGACGAAAAAGAAGAGTTCCCATACGTCTCCGACGGTGGGGAAGGTAAATACACGGGGGCAAGCAACAGCTTCGTTTCCCTCGTTCCTTCGTCAGATTCAGATGATGAAGACGACGAAATTGAAATTCTAAATGGTAGCATAAGAAAGCTACAAGAAAAAGTGCTAGCCATAAAGGCCAAGCAGATGGCAAGGCGCGAGAAGGAGCAGCAGTCCACGAGCCAAAGTGTCGATGCCAAACGACATCAACGGCCACAACCACTACAGCAGCGTGAACTGCCCAAGCAGCAGCAGAAGCACCAACAACAACAACAAAACAAGCCAAAGCAGCAAGTGCAGAGCCACACACAACAACAAGAGCTACAACAACAGCCGAAGCAACAACAAGAGCTACATCAACAGCCGAAGCAACAACAACAACAGCAGCAGAACCAGCAGCAGACACAACAACAACAACAACAGAATAAGCCAGCCAAGGTGCGAGTACCGCCCATCAACACCTACAAGATGGAGTTAAAGGACACCATTGAATTATGTAAGTCGGCCATAGGCAATAATTTTACAATTAAACGATTTAACAGCAATAGACACTCCATACAATGCAACACTGTGGAGCATTATAAAACAATAAAAAATTTGCTTAGGGACTCGACGACGGAGTTCTTTTCTTTTACTCCGAAGGGGGAAAAAATTCAAACTAAGCTTTTGAAAGGCATAGAACCGACCACCGAACCGGAGGAGCTCCTTAAGACGCTCCGTGAAATTAAGTGTGATGGTCTCACATTTGTAGGGGTCAAGCCTTTCACCACAGCAAGGGCCAAAAGGGAGAAACGGAAACTACCGTTCTTCCTGGTTCAGCTGTCGCCCGATAGTACACTGGATGGTCTAAGGAGTATTAAAGTCCTAGACTACCAGGTCGTAACATGGGAAAAAGTAAAGCGCAGCGATAGCATTATTCAATGTGTTCGCTGCCAAAGGTTCGGACACGCCGCGTCGAACTGCGATATGCAGCCTCGATGCGTGAAGTGTGGAAAGTACCACAAAACAGAGGAGTGTCCTTTGGGTCAGGAGGAAGTAGCTGACAAGAGCCAGCTCTCATGTGTACTGTGCAAGAACTCGGGGCACACCGCAAACTATCGGGGTTGTCCTGAGTTCCAAAGCATAAAATCAGCAAATCTGGCTCGAAAGCAGAAAAGCGTGCTGAAAGTCCAAAAGGGTCCCGCTCAAAAAATAACCGTGACTCCCCAAATCACTTACGCCCAAATGGCGTCAGGTAGGGGATCCACGGTACAGCAACAACCTAAGGTTGCGACACAGGCCTCAACGCCTAAAGCACCTGAGGCACAAGGCGAACTGCTGACCATCTTGCTCCAAATCCAGGGGCAGATGGGACAGTTGCAGCGCCAGTTAAATGAGCAGGCGACTCGTGTGGACAGAATCTACGCGCTTCTGCCGAGCCTAACGCACCTCCAATCGTAATGGGTACGACCGCGGCTGAAAATTCCTTCAAGATCCTAGCGGTGAATGTGAATTCATTGATAAGGATCGAACGTAGGGAATCGCTCTTTAAGTTGCTCGAAGACCAAAGTCCTGATGTGTGTCTGATTAGCGAAACCAAGCTAACACAGAAACACAAGATAGGACATACAAAATATAATATCGAAAGAAGAGACCGACCCAACTCCACTCAAGGAGGTGGTGTTGCGATCTTCATCCGTAAAGAACTAAAATATAGTTGCGTGTACAGTGGTGAAGTGCGAAGGTTTCGAGAGCTGGAGGCCTGTAGCGTGTGCATCCCTCTCCATAGTGGAAAGAGGATGTACGTGGTCGCCCTCTATGCCGCCGAAACCACTCAATCGACTTTATTTATATCAGAGCTTGAGACTTTGTTTCGTTACCTACGGCTGCAGTTGGGGGAGAACTTTTTCCTCATGGCCGGAGACCTCAATGCCAAACATAGAGATTGGGGAAATCGAACTCCAAACACTAGAGGGAACTCACTATTCAATTGGTGGGGTCAGCACAATGTCGAGTTTCGGCTCGATTTGAAGGCTACAAATAGTCCTTCGTTTCCCAGAAGCGGTTCCTATCTGGATCTTATGCTATTCGACGAACGGTTACAATTGACTGACGTGGACCGACAAACAATAAACTGTCTGCGCACATTTGCGTACGATAGTGACCATTGCGGACTTAGTGCCGAAATAACGATTCCCAACGAACTTGCGGAATTGGAAGAGTTTGTGCAGGTGTACCCCTACAATTACAGTAGGACACGTTGGACACGCTTTTCCCGAGACGTGACAAGAGCAATCTCCTCGAACTCGCTCTACCCACCGTCCAATAGGAACCTGTCAAACGAGGAGATTGACAGGTACCTCAAACAAATGGACGAGACAATTAAACGAACTATGGACAGTACGATACCTCGGTATCGACCAACTAACAACGTTTACCGCAATGCAACAATCGACGCACTGCACGTGCAAAAAAGTAGACTGCTTACAAGACTAAAAAACTTGCATAGGCAGTTTACTGACAGACAAAACTCGGAAATTAGGACGCTGAAGTCGTTGATAAAGAACATCCAAATATTAATTAAAGCAAACTATAGGCGGTCGGCCAATTTGCACTGGGGAAACAAGATTCGAGCTATCAAGTCTGATAACCCGAGTATGTTCCCACAGATTAATAAAATATTTAGGAGGAACGATTGCAGCGAACTTCCGCGTCTGAAAATCCCCCGAACAACGAACGACTACTTACAGCAGCAAGCATAGATCCAGATAACGCCGTGGATGATGACGACTTTTTTGTGATCGAAGATCCGCAAGAGAAAGTTGAGGTTATAGGAACTATTTTTGAGGAAGTGTATAAGGTAAATGCTAGCATTCGCCCGAACCACGATCTAGAAAACAGAGTCCTTGTGCACAACTTCTACCTTCGAAACGATATAGAGCACTGGCGATCAGAGAATTCCGGTTTCACTGGGTTCAATGACGATAATTTGGCAAATAATGTCATCGCCAATGAGCGGGTTCATCCCCCGTACGTATCGAAGATAGAACTCCAAACGATCTTCGAATCATTGAGAAAGAAGAAGTCAGTAGGAGGCGATGGAATATCGAACATTGTGCTTCGACATCTCCCTCTAGAAGCGGTGGAAATATACGCCATACTGTTCAACAATGCACTGAATAATGCACATTATCCAGAGCACTGGAAGACAGCTGTGGTACACCCGATCCCCAAAAGGGGAAAGGACAACTCCAATCCGGCAAATCTCCGGTCGATAAGTCTCCTTCCAAACATCAGCAAGGTATTCGAAAAAGTCATTAATAAAGCCCTGATTAAGTGGGTTGAGGACAACAAAATAGTTCCGGATAACCAGTTCGGTTTCAAGGCGGGGCATGATACAATACATGCCGCGTCTAAACTGGTGTCCGACATTCAGTGGTACAAAAGTAAAAAACAATGTACGGGTGCCTGCCTGATCGACTTGGAGAAGGCCTTTGATACCATATGGTTGGAAGGACTCTTTTACAAGCTGAGCAGGTTAGGCATAAGCAAACCACTGCTGTACATGCTACTTAATATGCTTACCGGTAGAAAGTTCGTTGTTAAACATGGCAATGTGACTTCTACTGGAGTGTTCGAAATAAAAAATGGTCTGCAACAGGGAGCGGTCAATTCGCCGATCCTTTTCAATATTTTTACAGCTGATCTGATAGGTTCTCTTCAGCACGCGATTGCGTACGCGGACGATTTGATCGCGTACAGATCAGGTCCAAAGATCGACGTCATTGCAACTCTTTTGCAGCGTGACTTCGATAAGATTCAGCGATATTGCGACGACTGGAAGCTGAAAATCAACTTCCAGAAGTCGGAAACTATTCTTTTCAGAACCCCGTTGTCTATGGCCACTAGGGACACTAAAAAGAACTGGCGAAAGCTTTCTATCATTGGAGCACACGGGCGTCCACTTGCGCACAAAAATGTGGTCAGATACCTTGGACTCTGGTTAGACCAATATCTATATTTTAACAAACATGTAGATGTTGCTCTCTCCAGAGCCCGAGGGGCTTTTGCCCTTACAAAGAGACTGTTTTACAGCAGCCAACTCGATGCAAAGGTGAAGGTAATCTGCTACATGGCCCTCATTCGGCCCATGCTTGCATATGGATGTCCTGTGTGGTTCAACATAGGGGCAAGTAGGATGGAAAAGATTCGGGTGTTTGAGAGGGCCTGCCTTCGGGCTTGCCTTCACTTATACAGGACACCAGAGTCTCAGTACATAAAATTCTATTCCAATGAGGTCCTATACAGCGGGGCTAATCTGATAAGAGTGGACAATTTCCTGATCAAGATGACTCGAAGGCACATTGCGAGGGCAATGAGGTCGACGAACAACCTGATCTTCGGGGCTTATTACCCCAATTATAGGTACCATGAGAGGGTGCGTCTTAGCGGCTTTGTCCCCCCAGAAGCATTCCTCTACTTTGATCAGACAGGTCTGATCCAGGATAGATCGGCGGTACCGTTAATCTTCCACGTTGCCCGGACAACTGTGGACAGGCGACTCAACTACAACAGAGACGTCGCACAGAGCGCTGAGGAGCGTCTCCGGTTTAGTCGGTCGGTATCGGGGCGCGATAGAAAAGATGTTGAAAAGCAGCACCAGCAACTATGGTGGCTTTTAGAGAGAGCTCCCTCGTCGATCCCTTTTGATCCGGGGTAGATCCGATTCGGGAAAGTCGGCTTGACATATATTATATGCCTTGGCCGGCTTACATAGTTTAGTGTAAGTAGGTGTTAGATATAAGTTTTAGTTTATAGTTTAGTTGTACATGGCACATGGCTTAGGTAAAAAAAAAAAAAAAAAAAAAAAAAAAAAAAAAAAAAAAAGTGCATATATAATTATGCAACATAGTTAAGTTAGGTTAAGATTAATCATTAAGTTAGCATGTAAGTTTAATTTTTTTAAGACAAAAACCCACATAAAAAAATGTTCATTTACTAAGTTTTTTTTTTTAAATTTTCTTAGTTTTTCTTCTATTTTAGTAATTTAATTTTAATATCTAAAATGTAAGTTAGGTTAAGTCGAAAGACATTAGTAATTAATTTTGTTTAACTTAGAGCGCCCGTATAGGGCCAGTAAGTTATAATTTAAGTAACATAGTTAAGTTAGTTAAGCTAGTTTTAAGCATTTTTGTCTAGCATGTAAGAATAATTGAATTAATTAAATAAAAAGCATTAAAAACTGAAACTGAAACTGGTTACCCATCCCTCTGAACGGATTGGCATCTTTTTCCCATAAATAAACGGGACTGGGCTCCCGACCCGTGAAGAGTCTCTGCCTGAGACAGAGCAGCCTTCCATTCTCTACGGTCCCAGGCACGCTGCTTCCAGTTATCCAGACCAAGCGCTCTGGCATCCGCGATGGCTTGGTCTTTGAAACGGAGGTTCGGTCTTCCTTGTCGTCTCGAACCTAGGGGCTGGGATTCGAAGATCCTCTTGGCTGGATCATTATTGTTCATTCGCTCGATGTGGCCGAACCAATTTAGTCGACGTTTTTTAACTTTTTGGACTGCATCCACATCTTGGTACAGCTCATAGAGTTGGCGGTTGTATCCTCCATTCGCCTTCTCGCACACAGAGCCATAAATTCTTCGAAGAATTTTTCTCTCAAAAGAGTTAAGTATCTGCTTCTCTTTCCTGCTTATCGTCCAGCACTCAGCACCATATAGCAGAACTGGCAGGATCAGAGTTTTATATGGCTTACACTTCGTCCTTCGAGTTAGGAGTTTTGAACTCATTTGTTTTGCCAAACCGAAGTAGCAACGGTTTCCTAGGGTAATTCTTCGTTTAACTCCCTAACCACCTCGAAGTTTCTGCTTTCAACAGTTACGTTTTGTCCTAGCCGGTGAACAGATGTTTCCATTTCTGTTGAAAGCATGTACTTGGTTATGTCCTCGTTTACTTCAAGGCCAACTAAGCGCGCCTGTTTCTCAATTGCCATCGCCACGTAGAGCTCCTGACGATGAATGCTATCATATGCAGCTTTGAAGTCGATGAAAAGGTAATGTGTCTCGACATGAAATTCGTTGGTCTTTTCCAGGATTTGTCTTAGTATGAAAATTTGGTCAATTGTCGATTTACCGGGCCGGAAGCCACACTTATACTTGCCGATTAGTGTGCTGCAAAACGGCTTATGTCGTTCACACAGTACGTTGGATAGGAACTTACATGCGACATTAAGCATGTATATATCGCCTTTCATGTAGATGGGGCATATGGAGCTGATAGTCCAGTCGTCGAGCATGGTTTCTTCCACCCATACTTGGTTGATAATTTGGTGCATGCACCCTACCAAAGCATCACCACCATGTTTGAAGAGTTCCGCTGGCAGGCCATCAGAACCAGCAGACTTGTTGGTTTTCAGCTTTTAAATAGCTATAGCAACTTCCTTTAAACTGGGAGGTGGAATTTCTTCTACATTTCTTCTCTTCTTGCCCTACCACTCTCTCAACATTATGCCTATTAAACAGCTGCTGGAAATGCTGCTTAAACACATCTACAATTCCCTCCGCTTCGGTGACTAGGTTTCCATCAACATTTCGAAGAGCCTGCGTTCCGGGCTTCAAGCCAGCCGCCAGTTGCTTGGCTTTCTTGTAGAACATTCGGATGTTGTTTCGATCGCTAGGCTCTTCGATTTCCTTGAGCTGGGAGACCGCGTATGCCCTTTTCTTTCTACGCAGGTTTCTCTTCTTCTCTTCCCTTCTCATGGCTCGATACTCTTCCCACGCTGCTCTTGTTTTGCGCTGCAGAGCATCTGTATATGTGAACGATCTGACACCATTTTCCGGTGGACGCACTCATCATCATACCACGGGCTCTTTTTCTCTGGGGTGGCTGGTTGCCTACGGTGGTCTCGGCCACTTCCTTGAGATGTTGCGATACTGGTTCCACATGGTGTTTGTATTTGTGGATGGTGAGTGCACAGCGGAGAGGTTCTCGCTGAGGCGCTCTCTGTAGACTCTGGCTACTCCAACCGTGCTGAGGCGTCCAACGTAAAATTTCTTTTTCTTGGCGATTCGCACCTTCTTTTCATTGGACAGTCGAGCTCTGAATCTAGCCAATACGAAAAAGTGGTCAGAGTCGACGTTTGCCCCTCGGTATGTGTGCACGTTGAGGATGTTAGATGCGTGCCTTGCATCGATTAGCACGTGGTCGATTTGGTTGGCGGTACGACCATCTGGAGAGCGCCAGGTTGCTTTGTGGATCCTTAGCCTTGGAAACCTAGTGCTACTTATCACCGTATTACGAGCTGCCGCAAAGTCTATTAGTCGGAAGCCGTTGTCTGTTGTCGTGTCGTGGAGGCTGTGCTTTCCAACTAATCCGCCAAAGATGTTTTCCTTACCGATTTTAGTGTTAAAGTCCTCGAGTACGTGGGCACATATTAGGCTGATGTTGTAAAATGTGCCTTGGATACGGATTACAGCCGCTTATTGGTCTAAATCAATATTCAATATTAAATCAATCAACCAATCAATTGGTCTAAAATCAATGACCTTTGATCTTAGCCGATTTCCAACGAATCCGCATCCTAATACGTGCAACCTTTTGTGGCAACTGTAATGAATCTGCGACTATCCAACGTATCTCCTGGACCGCGGTAATATCTGCCTTATACCCCTCGAGGACAGATTCCAGTTTTTGAGCAGCACCCGGGGTGTACAGTGTGCTTACGTTCCATATGCATACTCTTAAATCATAAGCCGCTGTCGTTCCAGGTCGTGATCTTAAAAGAGGGGGGTCAGTATCCAAGGCTGGTGTCTCTCTCATAACATGTTTTTTTTACGTGGTAGGGAAGTTACCCTGATGGCACAACCCCCAACCTGGTGCGCCAGATCCAAAAATAAACTGAAAATCCTCAATGACCTTAGCCCCAAATATGTCGAAGTAGCTTATATCAGGTATATTCCATAATGACCGTTGACGTCACCATTGATCCAATCCAGTGAATTCATCTGCTGTACGTCTCTCTCTCGCTGAGGTGCCTATATAGCCAGCTTTCTAAGGCTTATTCAGTCAGTCATCATAGATTTAGTAATTATAGTGTTGTTATTTTCTTTTTCTTCAACACTCGCGCTTATAAGTATACCAAGTCAAGTTCGGCTGTATGAGATCAGTATCCGGTGGTTACCGCGGGTAGGTCAAATAAGCACAATTGATGTGTAGAGATAGTTACAACACTTGGGCATATCCAAGATTATACCGATCAGTGGATACCCTATTCTACAACACCCAACCGCGTTGGCATTTTTTCCCGACTTTTTAACAAAGCTACTTGGGCTGCTGGAATCAAATAGGATTTATCCTCAGTGCACTTGTTATGACGATCGACAAAGACAACACTTACCATCTGGAACGATTTCATTTTCTCAGCTTTCTCCTGAAATTCTCTCATCCTCTCTGCCGCATCTCTGAATCCTTCAATGGCCTCACGGTCGCGAGCATTTCTCTCTTCGTGGTGCTGTTGGACTGCGGCAACAGCGGTGTTTTTCTTGGGGCAATTTTGATGGAAATGCCCCATCTCGTGACACTTAAAACATGCGTTCATCGGTCGCCTCGCCTTCAGCCAGTGCGGCTCTAAAAGTGAGCGCGAGCGAAAAACAGATCCAAAAAGATGGGATTTTTGACTCACCCGCATCAATAAAAGCCAACGCTGAGACATTTTTTTACCAGTCTCATAGTTATAGTCCGCATTATAAGGCCAGTTTCTTTACTTTAAAAATTCGTAATCATTTTTACTCAATAGACGCATCGAGAGTGTAAGATATTACACCTCCACTGAAAAACTTACACGTTTTTACATACCAAATTTCTTGTAGTAAGATTAAGAAAACTGTTATATGTGAGGTCGTATGCCGTTGATTTGAAATTTAAATTTTCTTAAATTTACAACTACTATTATTAAACTAAATAAAATGAAAGTTGCAGTGTTTCTGTTTGTATTGGTGCATGGTTGTTGCATTATTTAGAGGTCCTTGAGGCGCTTCTCTAAGGCAAGACCTTCCTCTACTGTGTTGTCCCTCCGAATTGCAGTCAAGTATTCTACGGGCTGGAGCGTTGGTGTTCATTCGCTATACATGTCCCAGCCATCTCAAAGGTCCAATGCGCAGTTTTTTGAACAGGTCGATGTCGCCGTACAGCTCGTAGAGTTCATCGTCGAATCGTTTCCTCCAAAACCCGTCAAGGCATATGGGACCAAATATCTTACGAAGACTTTTTCTCTCGAAACGACTAAGAAGAACTTCATCCGCTTTAAATGCTTCGGAATTATTTGTGCATTCTTTTACAACAATTAATTTGTCATACATATACATATATAGTCAATGTACAATACCGTTATGTAACACATTCCGTAAAAACGTAACAAGTTAAAAAATAAGGCAAATATAATTTGCTGAAAATAAATATTAACATTGTTATTATACAGATTTATATTTATTTCAATTTTTCAAAAATTATATTCAAAGTCCCGGCATCACATAAGCGATATTATCCAAAGTAGCGTGTAAATTGTTATTCAAACCTTTTCGATTTTCTAAACCAGGAATTTGAGTTGTCAAGCAAATCAGAGGGCCTATAGAGCACAAAAGACTATCCAAAAGAACTGAAAGGCTACCAGAAACAGTTATTTGGCCTTCATGTTCTTTAAGACGCTCGCCAATTATAGTCAAGCTGTCACCAAGAAGTTTTAAGTGTGCAGCAATATCAATAGGCTCAATGCCTGTCACTTTGAATGCTCCAGGCTGTGTGACAATATTACTTCCGATTTTTATTGTTGGAGAAAATACGAATGATGAAGATGGTTGAGTTTCTGTAGATGCATTTGGTTTGACAGAAGAATTAGAACTAGACGCGGATTGTTGAGCGATTTTTTTTGTCCTGCTAGTCGTTGCTCTGTTTATAAAAGTCGACTTAGAATGTCGTTGATTGCTATCTTCACTTTGTATCTCCTTATTCTTATTGGCCAATCGCTTAGCGCGTCTTCTCCATATACTCTTTTCATTCGCTGGAACATTGGCCCACATTTCACCAAGTTTCCGTGACGTATTTGCAAAGTCTGAAATATAAATTACTTTTAAAATATAATAAACAAGCCATAGTTAAGTGACTGATTCTTAATAGATTGCCAGGAGCCACACGAATAAAGTTTGAGTGCTGTCATTAGCTAAGGGGCCAGTTATAGCTATCATTGAAATTCATCATTGAACATTTTGTTTTCGTAATTTAAGACGACTGTGTTCCAAATTGTAGAAACAAATATCAGCTGTTCATTGAAATCGATTTCTATCAGTGAAATAATAAAAATCGATTAAAAGAAAAGTTTAAATCAGAATTAAGTAATTTTGTTTGTAGAAAATTTCTATAAATGATTAGCTTCTTTTTATTCCGCTTAAAGCCAATATGGTTTGTTTAGTCGTCTTAAATTACGAAAACAAAATGTTCGAATTGTAGAAACGGTTATCAGCTGTTCATTGAAATCGATTGCTGTCAGTAAAATAATAAAAACAGATTTTAAAAGTTTAAATAAGGAATAAAGCAATTTTGTGTAAGTGATTAGCTTTATTTTGATACCATTAAAAGCCAATATTGTTTGCTTCGTCGTCTTAAAATCGCAAAACAAAATTTCAATGATGCATTTTAATGAAAGCTATAATTGGGGTAGAAATTGTTGACGTGACAAAAAAAAATTCATCAACATTTTAAAAATAAAACAGGAACTGCGAATCAGAGTAGGTGACAATTTTTTCTGTGCGTAAACGAACATTTTACAGGCTTCTTAAGGAAAATAGTACCAAAGGGCACAAATCGCCAACAAATAAAAAAAAAAAAAAACTGATTTAAAAGAAAAGTTGATGACTTGGAAAAGTGTGCCATCAGGCAAATTGTGCATCCAAATAACAAACTTACGACGCTGGATACAATACTGCATAAGGTAGGAAGCAATGCAAGCATCACTAAAATTAGGAGGTCTTCTCTGCATACGGTTTTAACAAAAACAACTAGGTCTTAAATTTACCATCGTCAGCGAAAGAGTGTTCTTTTTGACATCAAAACATTTCAAAGAAAATTTCAATCTAAAAAAGACATGGTAGCCCATAATATTGTTGTTTGAACTCCTCAACATATGTAATGGTTTTTGTTTTTGAAGTGAAAATATTAGCAAAAGAGTGACGTCATCCCATAGAGATTTCATTTAAAAATTCGATTTTAACTTGTGGTTATTTCATTGAGATCTAAAATATTGCATTTTCAGATCTTATCGCCTCAGAAACTATAGTGCTTGCAGTCCGCGGCACGCCTCCAAATTTTCGAAAATCGCATATGAAATAATACCAAAATTACTGAAAAGATGTGCCCAAATGTTCTAAAATTAATTTTATTTTGTTCGTTAAAAGTATAGTTAATAAATAAAAAGTTTTAAATTGGTTCATAAAAAAAGATAACTTCAACCAACCAAGAATAACAATTTTTTTTTGTTCGGTTTGCAGGAAGGAAACATGGTTGGTATGCGATTTTGGAGGAGGGGCAGTAAAGTAAAATTTTATCGATTTGTATTTAATATTGAATTAAGATATGTAATAATTATCAATATTTAATTTACCTAAATGCATGCTCTTGTTTAAAACATTTTTCCGGGTATCTCGCGCCCAAAGCATATATGCCGTAAATCGTGTTTTTCCTTTATCTTTCCGCTGAGCCTTTTCAACGACTACCTACAAAAAAATCAAAACACAATTAATTCCGAAATTTAGGTTTAAAATTATAACTTTAGTACTTTTCCATCTTTGAATATTCTTTTCTTATTTGACTTTTCACTCATGTATAAGCTTTGATGCACAATATGATCACCAGAATTTTCATCAGAGTCGTCGTCATCACCTTCCAGAATAGCATCTTCCAACTCATCTCCAGAGTCAGAGTTATTATCTCCAACGTTCGCATTTAAATCATCTGTATCAAAATCTTCATCAGAGTCACCCATCTCGTTGCCAGACTTTGGAACGAATTCAGGTCCAACTTTATACTGTCCTTTTAAGAGTTTTAAAGATTTCTTTAGTTTAGGTTCTATTTCATCAGGAGAACGAAAATCTAAGAGCTTTGAAGACTTTTTCCGAACTCGACCACTTCTTGATATTCCAGTTATTTCGAATTCTAGAAATAATACATTTTAATATTATTTAGTAACAGAAAGGTAGTATAGGTATGTACCTTTTGAAATGTTAGGCGACTCCATGTCAAGTAATCAAACAAAATACGCAATTGTTTTTATTTACCTTCAACAAGAAAACAACATTGTTTTTATTAACTTCACAAATTAATTTTGATAAGTCCATACATAATATTATTGCAAAGCACACCTAATTGGACATAGGATTCGAATTTTCACATGTATGGGTAGCTCACAAACTTTATTTCCAAATAGAATACCATCTGGCGGATTTACCCGGAACAGGAATGTAAAACGTTAGGTTTGTTTTGCTAAGAAATTATATCTAGTAAGATCTAGCACGTAAATACTATTTACAGAAACAAAAATATATTGAGAGGAGAGCCAACAACTGTATCTTCAGTTCACCATCAATTCTTATCTTATGATCTAATGACGGATTGCGTCGTTTTGTGGAGTTTAGCCAGCATCCAATATGTGGGATCTGAACTACATTTTCTGATCTTAATTTCGTTAAAATCAAATTCAGCTTTTAAATTTTCTAGCTGTCAGTTGGGTTTTTTTTGGTTTCTCATTAAATCAGGGCCCTAATCGCGTAAAATAAAAACAATCGAACAACATCGTTTCGACGTTTTTTTCTCTATAATATCTAAAGAAATAGATAGAAACAAAAACATCAAAAATATATCTCTCGTTCCCGATCCAGATCCCGATCGTTTTCAATTTTCGTGGCCCGGTATGATCTTAAATATCGTATTTTTAAAGATTTAAGATTTCATAATATTTAGTCATTTTTAAAGACAATATCAAATTTTTCATAAATATTGCAAGATATTAGCTCATTCTACAAATAATTTTTTTCATATATAATATGTTTATCATATTTTCAATATTCTATTACATTTGCATAAGCTACTTGACTAAAGTCATTGTGACTAATTTTAAATGCCATGGTTTGGAAAAGTATCTCCAGTTTTGTGATAAATGTGCATATATTTATGTGTGTGTATGCTTTTTCAATTCCAGTTAGCGATGTCAAGGAATGATTTTCGCTACAAGGATCTACCACTATCAATCAAAGAGTAATCTCGAAAATCTACAGTCGATATTAGTTTATATCTCAGATAATTAGCAATAATCCGCGTGCGCGAAACATATGCATTACAAAATTTAATTTCATTGATTTCTATTTACGACAATTCAAACAGTACCGCCCTGTAGGAATAAACTCTCTTACCACATGCAGCAAGTAATGCTCACGCAAATTGTTGATTTCACATTGAAAACAATATCACAGAATTCACAAGAATCACAATATCTCCGGTTCCTATGAACCGATTTCAACGAAATTTTTTTCACCAATTAACTAAACTTTTCAAAAGTAAAACTAATTATATGCTTTTTTTAATTTTGACTTACCACATAAGATATTGTGGTACCATTTCATATGCGATTCTCAAAATTTTGGGGTGGGCCACGCCCAAACGATACCAATTTAGTGCATAAATGAACAGGATTGGAAAAAATTATTGATTTTGGAGAGTATTCCGGTAAAGTAAAATCTAGCCTAATGAATATTTAAGTCCGCAATTAACAGGAAAGCTATAAAATCTCTTAAGAAAGCCAATAATTAATGTTGATTGATTTTACGAATAATAATACACGGTTGATTTTATCACTACCACCGTTGTTCTTTTTGCCACCAGGTATCGCAGGTCAACTGGTTTTCCCTGTTTATTCTGGAAATGGCTTGCGAATGCTGGAATACTTTTGTCACATGCATTTTGTTATGAATTTTGGCGGGAAGCACATTATTATTGCATTCATTTTGTTGATTGAAATTTGACAGTACAGAATAAAATCCGAGTAAAAATGTGTTGTGTTTGAACTTCAGCTTTATAATTACAAAACATTTATTAATGTGGATTTGTAGACGATGGCCACGCCACATAGTACAAGAACAGCATTGTCTGAAATACCCGATCGTCTCGAGCAACTTCGGGTAGCTACAACACCAACAAATCAACTCGCAGACGAACCAACTCCTGCAAATATTTTAAATTCCACCGTTTTAGACAATACAATAAATAATATATCATTTCAAGAAAGCTCCACCAGTGTTGCTTCACCTGATGAAATTGTTATTCGTCAAAGAGGCCGTCGTCGTTTTACCATTACATGGTCTCCGGACAAGTCATCTACCCTAAGTCCTTTTCAAAAAACACCAACAAAAGTTGGTGCACATATGACATTAAGAAGTTCACCCCGTAAACGTCTGCTATTGTCTGATACATCTGTTTGTAAATCGCCGGCCAAGTGCTCCGTAGACTACAATCCTAAGTCGGTAGCATCTTACGAGCTCAGATCACCATGGAACTCTATTCCTGTTGTGAAAAAATTAAAGCTAGACGAGAAACCTATAGCACAAACAAATACAAATACAAGTTTAAATGTTTTACTAAAAGGCCTTAGTCACAATCAACTAATTGAGATGATCGGAAACATCGTTGCTAAGGACCATCATTTGGAGGAAAAAATTCGCGCTGAGTTTCCTATGCCAGATATAGGGTAAGTAATAAATAAAACATTCTTAAGGTTATGTTTAATACGTTTATTTGAATTACACAACAGATCGATGGAAGACGAATTGCTTATTAATAAACGCAATATTTTTAAAAGCCTCCCGACATCACGTTTGTGCAAAAAAACAGATAGTACAGCATATGCTAAGGCTGCTATCTATTTATCAGCATTTAAAGCCACTATTATAAATCACACACGGAAGCTCCACGATTCATCGCACTGGGATGCGCTGCTTGATTATGTTTTACTAGCTTGGAACTATGTACTCGCAACTCCAAATTGGGATAACTATTCTCATAATGCTATACGAAGGCAGTGCTTCAAAGTTCTAACTTGCCATTGCGTAGCATCACTCAAATATGGAGGGTTGAGGCTAGGAACACAAAGGCTTCATAATTTAGAAAGAAATCTAAAAGACTGGTCCAAAGATCATGAAGACGTGCTTTCTTGCGTCGTTGCTCTTAACAAAACGCTGAATCAATTTCGGACAAGTATATAATATCTATGTAAAAAAAAGAATAACTCGCGCGATTATATTTTTTTTATAATATTAAGGAAATTTTATTTATCTTAAGTCTATGTCGTTAATATCTATCAAACAAAGCTATAAATTAAAATATAGTACCTACATAAAATAAATGCTGGTAAAAATAATTTTGCTTATTTGATATTATTTTTTTCTCGCAAAATAAATACTTCTTAGCAATGCGACTTCTCAAAACGAGTAACATTTACGAATGCCCAGATATTTTCTTTGCCTTGGCACACATATAATGTAGATTGTCTGGTAGCATTGAAGAAAGGCTCATCGTTACAGATAAATATAAAAGGGGACAGTTTTGGAAGTGCGGCAGGTGAAGAGACCTATTGCTAATAAGTACTGCTAGTATTTTGCAAAAGCATATTATTTTTGAACTCTTTTCGAATAATTCATTTTTTTGAAATATATTTGACTATAAATGCCATATTTAGTATACCTGTGTATATACTTTCATTTCATGTATTTACATATATTTTTGTTTTGTTTCGAAGTATTGGCTTCAGAAAAATATACACGCAACACCCTCGTTAAAGTAGTGAAATTGCTAATAATACATTAATTAGTCAAAGTACTTGAGTATAAACAGACTTATGAGTCGAAAAGGTTTCAAAAAATGTCATAATTTTATTCATACAATACAAACACTATGTCGTAGGTCTTTCTTACTCCGTATGCTTTTTTTTCTCTTAGCGCATACACAAGGAAATATTTTCCATTTGAAATTTGAGAGAAAAAGCGAAACATTTTTTTTATATAGACAGGCTCGAAATATGATACGATCAGCGTTGCCGCTGGCTTTTGAAAAATGTCAGATTGTTAAATGTATCAACTGTACCAAAATAGATAAATTAACTTTTTTTAATTTTTTAGTTGACTTTTTTAATTTTGTAGTTTTTTGTATGAAGTCTGACGTCTCACGGCACTTAAAATGGATATAAATTTCAAAAGGGAAACCACCATTTCAATCCAATTATTTGTTTTTAAATATAATAACGCACTCACGCTTCACAGGGGTGTGATGTAAGAGTTATCACACAGAAAACTAGGCACCGAAGCGGACCTATTCCGATTCCTGGGGAACCGGTTAAATTTGTACTCAACCTGTAGACAAAAAACCTTAATACTTTCCCTTTCGAAAAAGTGTCCCTAAGAATTTCCAACGACTACGTGAAATTGCCTCGAACTCACGCAATATGTGCGGTATATCCATAACAGCCTGCAGATCACCACAGAACCTGCAGAAGACAGTCTCGAGTCTCTTTGCATGTTTTCGCAAGAGGCAATATATGCCCTTTCAAGATTCCTACTAATATTTTGAGCTTATACCTGCTAAGTTTTATAAACTTCCTGGAGCTCTTACAGTCGAGAAATAACCATAGACTTATTATTTATTGTCCATATTAGAATTTTAAAAATAAGTTGGTATTTATTCTTAAAATTGTAAAATAATTTTGAAATAACAAAACACAAACTTATTTCATGTCGTATATACGTGAAATATTCTCAATGTTATGAAAACGAACAATTGATTCTACCAGATTTAAAAATTTATTTGAAAAAAATTAAAAATATATGACAAATGATAGAATAAGCAGATTTTTAATGAAAATTTGAAAACGTTTTAAATCGATGAAACATAGTAAAAAAAAAGTATCTATGTATCAAATGTTTTCACGAAAGCAAAAATGTATCCAAATTGATACATTTGTATCTTTGTGGCAACTCTGGATACGATATGTAACACTTTAAGTATGTATAGGTTACACCGAAATATCACAGTATAGAAGAAACCTCCTTTAGGATGGGATTTCTGGAGTTCCGTGGAAAAAAGCATGGCATAGCAGGTGGGTCTATAAGCATTTCAATTCAAGTTATGAGTCGTAAAAATTTACGATTTGGAAGTAAATCCTAAACATCTGAACTATTATAGATACTAAACAAATTTTGTTTTAAATTTTTGGGGAGAATTTATTAGCGCAAAAAAAAGGCACAAAGTAAACAAAATGTGCCCTAAACTGAAAATTAAATTATGATTTACAGCTTTTTATTTATAATGGTTTTTTCTTCCAACGTTTACTTTTTTAAAATCTTTTTTTTACATAACCCATAGGGTTATTACTGATTACTTACGCTTTGAGAACACATTAACATGCAGATCCGGTCTTAACACATAGCTTAGAATAAGACATGTTTTTAACCAAAAAACAACAATCCAGAATGAGTAATGAATAGAATAAATTTATCTGTCCTTCTCAACTATTATGACTTGTCACCACTGCAGTTTTAAAGTCGATTAAAACACGTAATATCATGTCTTTAGTTACATATTTTATTTTTTGTTTGGATTATTCATTAAAACCGACAAATTACCTGATTGCAGACTAGTGAATTGTCTTAGTCGTTGTATTCTTCAACACAGTATGTATTTAAATCGGTTTATTATTATTATTAACTTTTTATAAATTGTTTTCCAGCATATCGACTAATCTCTTGATCTCACGACTGTAAAATATATACAAAAAAAATGTAATAGATTTTATATGTACTTATATATTATTAATAGTTTTTTATACATATTTCTTACCCTAAACTAAGGGTATTTTAAAATTTGGTAGCAAATTTGGTAAGCAGATTAACACAAACACACAAGGAAAGTCAAGGCTTCACAGTCCTCTTGGGGCATATTTTTTGACAAAATATCCTAAATTGGGCTTTATTTGGCTGTTAAGAATTTTAAGTCACCAGCTATTTTATAAAGAGATTAACCCAAAATTCCAATTAGATTTTCCAAAAATTATTATCCCAAAATTTAATTATTTTAGGTGTAAATTCAACCACATATCAGTATTATAGTACGTGAAGCAATAACAATTTTGAATCGTTCAAATATAAAGAGCTTTACTTACTTTAATTGAAAAATAAATAGCAACAAAAACAAACAACTAAGGAAAATAAATTTCCAATAGTTATTTGTGCTGTTGTTGTAATTGTAAGTTAATTGCCTTATCACGCATATATATTTCTAGTCAAGCAGGCAACTATCAGTTCTTCCTTTCAGATGAATGAAGTAACAATGACCGTAATAAAAATACGGATTATATTTATACTTCAACATTTCGGGCCTCTAAGGAGTATACGCTCGGACATTGCTGATGCTGTGCTAATCTAATACATATGTATTTACTTTCATATTTTTATGTATATTTATTATAGTGCCAAATAAAGGGTTTTTGGATTTGCGTTGATTTAACTGAGCTGAACAAATGTGTTAATAGACAAAGTTTTATTCTTTCCAAAAGCCTGGTGTATTTGTAAATTTGCCTTAACTATTATAAGTACTCGAATTATAGAAAATATCATTGCCTAAAACACTTCTTGAAATATTGACATTGAAATGAGCTTACATTCTTAATGCCAGATGTTCAGTGGGTTTCATTGATTTTGATATTTCTTCAGTTTTAGCCATTATTGTATACATGCACTTAATATTTGCATCCATGTTGTCAGTAAGTTTATTAACTGAGTTTTTATGTATTTCAACATTATCAGCAGTAATTGAAGATACCTGGAAAATAATATAAAATGAATTAAATACTCTTTAGAAATCATATGTTGACAAACCGAATGAAGTAGATTATATAAATTTTCAGTAAGATTATCAACAGATGCAGCCAAATATTGAGCATCAATTTCTATATCGCTTAATATATTTGAATCTATTTGAGCTAAGTGCGATTGAGGAAAATGTCTTGGCAATATTCCTGTCGATGTTGAAGGAGTACTACTTTTTGATGATGCATTTTGTTGATTTAAGTCTGCAAAAAAAAAAATAATAATTAAAAATATCAGTGTTTCATTTGGCAAATGAATGTTTTGAATACTAAATTTGCATATCAAATCAAATGATCATTCATCGTCCACGATGGTGTAGGGGTATTGTGTCGTCGTTTTGCAATTTCTGCTTGAAAGCCCGGTAGATCATTACCAAGTCCGAATGCTGCTAGGATTTTGATTTTACTCGATATTTTTATGTTTTCTTAAGTATAGAATTGGGAATTTTTAAAATATCTCATTTCTTGCTTTTGTAATTGCATTATACAAATTGTTTTCGAAGTCTTTCCGTTGGAACTAATAAGTCGTATAAATAAAAGATAGGAAGCTGAATTTTGGAACGAATAAACAAAGTTTACGCGGGTTCCAGGACTTGTTGACAAACGCGACAAGAAGAAGCCAACTACGCCGCAAACTCAGCCTGTGTTGCTCTCACTAATCAACACATACAGCCAAATCGATCTTAAACGCTCGATTCTGTAAACTTTTCACCCGCCACTACACTAAGATCAACTCTACTGATAAAGTATTTCTTATACATTAGGTTTGTTCCAACAACGAATCACAAACTAGTTTCTGACTAAATGACCTTTTTTAAAGTTCCAATGACATATTTGGGAAATTTCCTAGACACCTTAAAGTAGACATCAAAGAATACAATACTGAAGGTATTAGCGGAGGTAGACCCTACTCTGGAATGATTTTCTTTTTAGAATATGACCATAAATTGTCTATAAGTCGAACAATAATTCTATATAGTATATGTTTATAGTCTGAGAGACGTTAGTGAATGCTTCCCTCAATTAAACAGTTAAGCGAAGTACAAAAACAAATATCTCACTTCCATGTACAATTTATATACATAAGACCCAAAAGACCCAAAAATTGGGAATTATGTCCCTTCGGCAAAAAAATTCATATTAAACAAAATGCTTGAAATTACTTCATACAAACTTTCATTTTTGTTTGATTTTTTCCTATTCATAAGCACAGAACGAAGGCACGAACTAAAGTCTAAACTAAACTGAAAACGGGAAGGCAAGGCAACTGAGACTGAGAGAGAATTTTACGAATTGTGCATGTCTCTGATTTTTAATCCGCAAAAAATCATCTGACTGTTCTGACTATCAGAAACAAGTTTGCTGATGGGTTTGCAATCGTGTTGGAACAGCCTTATGATAGTTTGAGCTCCTGTTGGAACAAACCTAATATGTTTAAATGTTATAAAATTGTGAAGTTACAAATATAAAAAAACGGGTTTGATATAATATTTGAAAATAATTACATTACATTTGTCTTTATTGAGAATCACTGGCAATCACTTTTTTTCCCATAAAAGGCTCATGCAACTATTGTATACGGCATAAATGATTTTAAAAATATTTGAAAAAACAAAGTTTGCAGATACGCTCATTGTTAAAAAAAATTAAATATGTTTTTTTTGCTTTAAAGAAAAACTACAGTATTCTTGAAACAAATCCGCACTTAACCTCTAATTAAAGCTCTAAACAGTGACGGGCGGACATTGCTAAATCTTCACAACGTTTCTTCAGGTATCAGGTATCTATGCTAAATATTAAGCGGTGTTACAAAGTATGTGTCGAAATACATTTAGGATAGAGCATACTGTTGAGGAAAGTAACACAAATTGGCAGTACAGGGAAGATAGGGATGTTTCTCTCATTCACACACTTTAGTTTTCCGTAAGGTGCTCCTTCAGCTCTTAAAGCTCTTACAGCGTTTCCATAGTAAGCATTTCAAATAAGCAAAATTGGTACTATCATTAAGAAGACCCAACGGACACTGGTAACCCTGAATGCACATCAATTTAATAATTCATCATCATCATAATTAGTTTACGTCAGATACAATTGGAAATTCCCTGTCACAATTGGTATGGCGTAAAAATATGGCACGCTACTGATTTTGAAAATATAAGACGTGTACTGCCAATTTGTGATGGATGAGTATAGTTATATATATTTGGGGTTATAAGCTTAAATACATACCTCGTTTTGTAATCGGACTTGATAGCTTTATTTTATATTCAAGATTCTCAGCTACAAAATGGGTCATTTCACCTTCCTTATGCACTGATCCCTCCAAGCCATAAGAAAATGCTGTAACAGGGAAAATCAGATAATAAACATAATTATATTTATGCATAAACTATAGTAAGTGCTTTTACAAATGTTAAATACATGCAAACTAAGTAAATGCTAAACATAAGGAAAGAAATACTTCGCTGTATCTCTATACTTCGAAAAAAATGCATTGAAAAAAACTTGAAAAAAAAGAAATAAGGAAAGCTACAGTCCTCTTGGGGCGAACAATATGATACCCTATCGGAAAGAAATTCAAAGAGCAGCAAATGATAATCTTAATCTTTTCGCTTTCCAATGTACTTAAACAACATTTGAGGTCACTGCCACCATATTAATATAGTATGTATGATATATTTTATTTATTTTTTTTTAATGTATCAAAAAAGTAAATGTAAAAAACATCAAAAAATGGTTTTTTATCGCAAACTACACGAGGAAATACGAAGAGAACCATCAAAGTTTTAAAATATAAAAAAAAAGTGATGAAACATATTTTAAAACTGTATAATTTGTTACCATATTTAAGCTATTTCTAATTATTAACTTACAACATTTACCTATAAATTTCGGATATATTTGCTATAGAAAGTATATACATTTTTAAAATATATGTAAGTAATATAGGTTGAATGAAATACGGCCTTAAAGCAGTTACGGTACGAAAACTAAACCGTGATCAAACATTTTATGAGAGACAACTAATTATAATGTTTTTCAATCTGAAATTATTATTTTTAAGCATTTATATATTTAACATACATATCTTCAGTTGAGAATTACAAGGTCATACGTAATCGGTATTTCGTATTCACATACGGCTTCGTAATTCTTAGCTGACGATATGTTTATAATGTGCAATAGTTTTAAAGATATGTTTTCGAAACGCTTTGGCCTTTTTTCATTCGATATTATTACACTGAACGTAAGTAGTTGGTGCTCTTACAGAGTTAAATAGTTTTTTGTTGTCTTACAAGTATGTATGTACTAACATTTATCACATAGCAATGAAGCTGGTCTCTCGGGATGATTTCTATCTCCTTCATTCTGGAGCTCGTTGTCTGGAGCACGATTCGATTTATCGTACACGTCTTTGATTGTATCTTCGTAGGAATATTCATTGCCCCGAAAATTATTATAATCGCCAACTGCATTCTTTACAGTCTTAGGTGTACTAAGCGACTGAATTGCAATTTCCGTGTAAGAAGCTGCCATTGCGTCTTCGGATAATACACAGTTCCGACCGTACATATTTGAATCATCCACACAAATTCCTGTATTTACGCATCCCAACATCCGTCTTGTTTCGTACTCACTCATTTCATTACGTTCTACTGTCTTAACTTGTTTGTTAGACCTTTTACATTTTAAACGCGTTTAAAGAAAATAAAATATTATTTGTGAAAGCCCACATGAAATAGTCGTTAGATAGAGCTTAAACTATTGTTGAAATACTAATAGCAATTCTATTTTTTGAGAGAAAACTGATTAAAATAACTGCTCAATTTTATGCAAATATATACATATGAAAACATATTTGACATAAGATTAACCAACCTTAGAAAATTTGTTTTAAAAACAACTTTTCCAAAGACAACAATTATATCCAAATATCAAAAGTCTTACATTTCGCAGCTGGCTTTCCAAATTACAAAAAAATTCTATGATTCGACATACAAAACTATTTAACTGCCTGGCTACATGTTCATGGGAATGAAAGTTATTCCCATGAACGTCGTGGCTACACACAAAAAAGGCTCATAAGAATGAAAGCAACAAGAATGGCAGAGAACGCTGAAATCTGAAACAAAAAAAAAATTCTCTTGGAAAATCGAATACTTTTGTGCTCTCTAGTACCTGTATTCGGACATGACGAGCATTCGCATGAACGTGTAGCCAGGCACTATGATACTTTTTTGTGTGTGTAGCCACGACGCCACATCATTCATCACCAAGAATCCACCGAAAATCCTCTTTCGATTTGAATTCACGGCGTGGGCATGAACGTTTCGATTCCAAACCATATCACTTTTGACAGAAATCCTCATTTGAGATTTGTGTTGGAAGAGTGAAGACCGGATACAGGCACTAGAGAGCACAAACAAAACGCACGATTCACACTTACTGGCACTAATGCCAAAACGTTTGACATTTCACTTGTGTCACTTCGGTGTAGTTGTTCAGTTTTGATTATATCTATTAAATAAAATTATTAAAAAGCAAATTAAAATAAATATTAGTTAATTGATCTTTTTTAAAGATAGCAACCTCCTTCTTTGCCATTATTCAATGAAATGTCGGTGCATTTTTGAAAGAAAAATAAATACTTAAGTAACTGTTTGGAAAAAAATGTGATATATTATTTTGCAAATAAAGTCTGGAAAAAACATAATATGTACATCGAATACAACAAGATTCATTTACTAATGAATATTGTATATTGCCATAAAGGATTGTATTTTTAAAATTTTATCAAAGCCAAACAAAAAGAATTCAAAATGAAAGCTAAAACCGACACAAGAAATGTCATACGCTTTGGTGATATGAAGTATGAATCTCTTTTAAATCTCGCTATAGAATTGAATGCAGAACTGTCACATTGTCAATAAATGGATGGATTTGGAAATTGTCTGACAACTTTAACAACATCTGCACCCAAGCGATTAAATAATAATAATAATAGCCGTAAACGGCCCATACAGGACTCAAAGCCTAACTTCTCCAACTACTGTGTGTGCGAAGATATATTTTTTGACACGAATGGATGGGACCTACAGTTAAATGCCGATTCCGAACGGCAAATAATTTTTTTGAACGTCGTGGTTACACACACAAAAAAGTCTCATAAGAATAAAAGCAACGGTACCGGTGGCCTTTCACTGACAGCAATTTTTTAATGAATGTTTCCAACGATACGTTTGAATGAATGCTACCTATATATTACTAGACCCTTAGCAGATGGGGAACGCTAAATTTTATAAAAAAAAATTAATTCGCTTAGGAAGTTGAATATTTTTGTGCTTTCTGTTATCTGTTATTTTGGTCTTCAGTCTTCCAATGCAAATACCATATGAAGATTTCTGTCCAAAGTGTTATGGTTTGGAACCGAAACATTCATGCCCACGCCGAGAATTCAAATCGAAAGAGGATTTTCGGTGGATTCTTGGTGCAATCTACCCTTTTCTTTCTGACTCACATAAAATCTACCTGTCTCGTGCGACATTTGAATTTTCGGTGAGGGCATGAACGTTTCGGTTCCAAACCGTCACTTTTGACAGAAATCCTCATTAGAGATTTGGGTTCGAAGAGTGAAGACCGAATACAGGTACTAAAGAGCACAAAAGTGTCGATTTCCCAAGAGAAATTTAGCTTTGTTTCAGATTTCAGTGTTCCCCGTCATTCAAATTGCTTTCATTTGAGATTGTTTTGTGTGTGTAGCCACGTAGCCAAGCACTGGGAATGATCTTTATATCGCACGACAGGTAGATTTCATGTGAATCATATGATATGTTCGATTCTCTTGCTATTGTCAGCATTTTCAATCATTTTGATGAAACCTTTTTTATTAGTTAACTACACTTTTTACGATTAAAATAAAATTAATTTTATAACATTTGGACACTCCGTTCCAGAAATGTTGGTACCATTTCATAGGCCATTTTCGAAACTTTGGGGACGTGCCACGCCTAAACGGAGCGCCAAAATGGTTTTGCAGATATGGATTTAGGGCATGAAAAGCAACTGGAATACAAAATTTAAGCGATTTTGGAGGTGGGGCAGTAAAGTAAAATTTAGCCAAAAATAGTAGTTATAGCCGCATGCACACTCCAAATATATTAATTTTCAATAAACGTCACATATGAATGCGTCCGACAGAATTAAAGGCTCATTTCTTTATGAGTGGTTTGAAGTGGTGTTTTTTTTAACTTTCATTCTATTTAATTGTTTGGCACTTTGAATAATGCGTTTAACTAGAGCTTAGCCATAGATAAAATAAAGTAAATAAAATAATAGGCGTAAACGGCGAACGAACCACTGTGGGTGCGAATATATATTGTTTTGGCATAAATAGAACTAACGAAAGTGAACTACAGCTTAATGCCGATTCCGAACGGTTATTTGTTTTTGAGAAGCTTTGACAGTTACTACTTTTGGATGTTTGTCAAACTTTCGCAAGACGTGGTGCAGCGAATAAAAACGTTCTGGTGGTACGAGTTGGATTTGAATCGGAGACCCTCGCTTAGTACTTAACCAGTAAGCAACTGCACCCACTAGCCATATTTAACATCGATCATTTTGCCATAGCTCTATACTTTCGCAAATAATCGCTAAATAAACGTTGGATTTTACAAATCTTCTTTGCGAATTGCCGATTAAGTACGAATTTTTAATTGTTTTTTTTGGGTACCTAGATACATTTCGGCTTGAAAAACGATTAATACTAAATTCTACCAATATACGAGGAGTGCTCCCTATACAAATAGAGCAGTTCCATAATGGTATTTGAATTGCAATTAGCAAACTTTTGGAGCATGTCAGACGTAGAATATTTTAGGAGAAGTGGCATACTTGTTCGAAAAAAGAATTTCAGTAAAACTTATGGAATAAACCGTGTATTTTAAAAGCCTGGCTACACGCATGGTTGCCTTTTGGTAGAATTCTACCAAACTTGGAAGGTTTAATTTTATACTCTATCCTAAGAATATATTCATTTTTACATATACATACATAGGTTCTTTCTTATGATCATATTTAGAGAATGCTTAAATAAAAAACTGTATACATTATACGAATCATGTACCCACATTCCAATTGGTCCAATAAAGAAAATTTTCTTGCCATATGGCCACATATTGACAACTTATCATGCGGTCTCATCCTACCTTTAGTCGCAATCTAGAGGATAAATGTTTATGTGAGGAAAGTCATATAATAATTATGATTTGATTTTAACCAATTTCAACGGTATATTTAAAAACAAAAAATGTATTATTTTTAAGTCACTAAAAAAATGGTCACCATGTCAGATCGTAATCCAACTGCTATCAGCGCTGGATTCGAATATTGGTTGGCGTGGCGAAAGGACGCTATTTTTCTGTGCTCCGTAAATTCAACAAACTAAAAGTGAAATTATCTAAAGACAAAAAAAACCTGTACTATCAGGCGCTTAGTAAAAAACAATTTAACAACACATAAAAAGGTGGGCCGCGAGGCTTTGTATTTGAGGCGTAATATGCCCAAATCAAAACGGAAACCAGTGAGTGAGGACAAAAATGCTACAATAAATTTAAATAGCCCTATAACAACTGAAGCAGCGCATCAGCTTCTGAAATCCCGCCAAAAACTTCATTGCAATATGAAACGCTATCACAACCATTACCACCACAACCAGCACCACCACAACCGCTACCATCACCACAACTCCCCTACCACAAGCCGGGAATTAGCGCGAACTTATGGCAGATGAAGATAGCATGCAACTGGAAGGAATTTCATTTCTGAAAGGAGACGCCGCTCCACGTAGGGACGACAACCGTTTTGCCATATTGAATGACAAAGACTTTAAAATATTTTCGAGGAAAAATAAAAAGGCATCACTGACGTCCAACATACCTAGACAAGCAACGATCAAAGACGAGATGGAAAAGCTTCACATTGGTCACAACAGAGAGGGCCTCAATAGCAACAGGGAATCTACCAGCAGCAATATAGGAACAACCAGCAGCTCCAAGCCAGCGGACGACTGTACTAACCCGCATAACGGATTAACCCAACCCAACAAAGGTAGGTATTGCCCTCCAATCAAAAACGCAGACGTTCGGCAGATTGTGTCGTATTTAAGACTTAAAAATATTAACTTTAGGGTTAGGAATAGGTAACAATTGTAAAATTTACATTGAAGATGTTACGGTATATCGTGAATTCCTTGAAAAGCTTAGGTCCACATCTGAAATTCAGGCATATTCGTTCACCCTTACACAAAGGTAGGAATTGCCCTCCAATTTTTATAAAAAAAACCCGGACGTTCGGCATATTGTATCGTATTTAAGACTTAAAAATATTAACATTAGGGTTAGGAATAAAGGCAACAATTGTAAAACTTACATTGAAGATGTTACGGTACATCGTGAATTCCTTGAAAAGCTTAGGTCCACACCTGAAATTCAGGCATATTCGTTCACCCTGAAGGACAGAACAGCCAAACTCATTTTAAGAGGATTATCACCCGACTATGAGGATTAGGAAATCCTGCTGAGATCAATGATCTGGCCCCTGGTTTTGTAGAAAAAGTGTCAAAATTTTCAACTATCTGCTCCAAAAGAGAAGGATTTGAGTACAATCTCTTTCTTGTAAGACTTTTTTTCGGGTAAGCTTCACTCTGAAGTAATTAAAATTAAATATCTGTTTAATACACAAATCCGTTGGGAAAAACCGAAAGGGAACAGTGGCCCCATTCATTGTAGGAGGTGTCAATTATTCGGACACCTCGCAAAAAATTGCGCTAGTGACTACTGTTGTGTTAAATGTGACAAAAATCATTCACCCGGGGAATGTCCCGTTATATGCCCGGTATATAAAAATGATGCCCTGCAGAGAAGGAGGATTTTCCAGGAATCTAAAGAGAAGAGAGAGTCTGCAAAACCTCGTTGACATCAATTCTCATAAAGCACCTTCTCCTCTTACAGTGTCTTTCGCTAGTCACTTCCGGGAACTGAGTGATAACCCCGCAGTCTTAATGTGGGTAGGAAAAGGTAAACAAAGCGTAATCGGACAATTCTTTGATTTATATAAGGACCTTTTCGGGGTAGATGTTCACACTCCAGAAAATTGAGAATTTCTTGAAAAACTTTGATAGTGGTGATTCAATTCACGAAAAACGCATCCAATATCTGGAATTGATGGATCAAATAATCGTCAGTAATACATAATGTCTATTAATATAACTTCTTTCAACATTTCGTCTTTATTTGAGCATAGCAGGAGGATAGAGCTGAACAAAATTCTCCTAGCTAGCAACAGTCATATAGCCTTCATCCAAGAGGCACATCTTACAATCAGACACATTATCTCACTCGATTCCTTTTTCTGCCTCAGAAATAATGAGAATGAGGGTGTTGCCATCTTCGTAAAAAAAACATTAAATATCAAAGTGTTGTTCTTCCTAATCACCCTTCCTCTTTATTCCCCAGCAAATTCATTTCTATTAAAATTAAAGTTAATCGCCAGACGAAAAATATTCTTCTTGGCTTGATATACATACCCAGTAACAGTACTTCCCTGTATTTCATTGAAGAACTAAACGAAATTGATAGATTATCTGCGTCTTTCGATGGAGCGGTTATTGGTGGAGACCTTAACGCTAAAAGCCCCAATTGGAGTGACGTAATGTATAACCTTATCGGTTAAACTTTAGAAAATTGGCTTCGTTCTGCCCTTCCCTCACTTTCTAACATAACATCGGTTACTCCAACCTTCCCTAGAGGTTCTTCTTTCCTTGATCACTTTCTCGTGTCAAACCACTTATTAAACTCATTAGACAATAACTTCAACATCAGAACTTTACCAACCTTTTCCGACCATTACCCAATTTTTCTTAATCTTATCATCAAACATTTTGAAGTGCCGTATTCTGAATCCTATCTGGGGAAATCATACAAAAACACTTGCTGGCCCGGCTTCCGTGATGATCTAGACATTCTTATCAACCAATCCTAACCTTCACATTCTGTCTGTCTCACAAACAGTGAGATTGATTCGCATATCGAACTTTTTAACTATGCAATTGTCACCACCTTGGACCAACACGCAGACAGATCCCCGTCCTCTTTTAGGAAGTATAAAAATCTTCCTCCGGATATAGAAAGACTATTCAAGTTAAAACATCAATGGGAGAAACAACTTAAGTACATTTTTTATAACAGAGATAATGGCGACTACATTGAACTTTCAAACCGAATTTCTCTCCTAATAAACATCATTAAAAATAAGGTAAAAATCTGGTTAGTTAAACAGCTTATGAAAAGGCTCTCTAAAATTATCCCCGGGCCTTGGGCATTCAAGGAAGTGTTTAGAATCATAGGAAAAAAAGGAAACGTCTTGTGAGAAGGTGATCATTGGCGAGAACATTCTTACCAACGAACAAGAGATTGTAACTGCCTTTAAAAATCATTTCACCAATATATTCCTGGAAAGAACCCCTAATTATGACGCAAATTTAGTTAGTAGAGTAAAATCCACAGTACAACAAGCGAGACAATCGAAGCCTCCTAATATTTTTATCTTTGACAAGAATTTTCAATCAGTGAATCCTCCCTCACAACAAATTTTCACCAGCCTTGAAGAAGTTTCCTCGATCATATGTATATATATCAAACTTTGCGCATAAAATATTTGACAATCATGATAAATAATTGTATCAACAACTCATACTTTCCTTCTGCTTGGAAAATTGCCCATATAATTCCGATTGCTAAATCACCTAATGCCTAATGTTGGGAAAATCGTCGAAAGAATTATCGCTCTTAGTGCCTGGCTACACGTTCATGGGAATGATCGTCATGTCGCACGAGACAGGTAGATTTTATGTGAGTCAGAAAGAAAATGGTAGATTGCACCAAGAATCCACCGAAAATCCTATTTCTATTTGAATTCTCGGCGTAGGCATGAACGTTTCGGTTCCAAACCATATCACTTTTGACAGAAATCCTCATTTGAGATTTGTGTTGGAAGAGTGAAGACCGAATACAGGTACAAGAGAGCACAAAAGCATTTGATTTTCCAAGATAAATTTTGTTTAGTTTCAGATTTCAGCGATCCCCGCCATTCAAATTGCTTTCATTTTTATAAGACTTTTTTGTGTGTGTAGTCATGACGTTCATGGGAATGACTTTCATTCGTTCAACGTGTAGCCAGGTACTTAAACTTGAATCCACGGAAGCAGTTCCAATTGAAATCATTCCTGAGTATCAGTTTTGCTTTCATTCCCATGAACGTGTAGCCAGGCACTAAAGACGATTTTCGCTGGATTCTTGGTGCAATCTACCCTTTTCTTTCTGACTCACATAAAATCTACCTGTCCCGTGTATGCGATTTTCCAAGAGACATTTTGTTTTGTTTCAGATTTCAGCGTTCCCCGCCATTCAAATTGCTTTCATTCATTCGTTTCCGTGCTTAACACAGAAGAATCTGTCCGCTAGATAAGAACTTAGTATCTCATATAACTGCCTTGAAAAGGCCAATTTAAGCTTATGTTTCAAACCCGTATGTCATACTTTATCAAAAGCCTGGAAGACGTCAAGGAAAACGCTAGAACAAATTATTTTCTCCTCTACGACTTTTTCTATTTCATTAGTTATTCTATAAAACTGATCGATTGGGAAGTGCTTGATTCTAAACCCAAATTGGTGGTCAGGTATTAATCGGCACTCTTCATAACAATCGCTTCAATAACATTTTGTCGAATATTTTTGATCTCATATAGAGACTTTCCGGGCTTTGGAACCATAATGACTTCAGCTACCATTGTCGTGGAACGTACAAAAACCTAAACGAGATAAACGAGCATGATTAGTGCTTTCCTAGGCAACTCTTTAAAGACCTGCCCGTAATCAAATCGTATCCAGGAGCCTTGTTCAATTTAAATGTTTTGTATTTCATACCGCAGTTCAGCCAGCGATACAGTTTTTATTTTAAAATTGTCTGGTATCCCGGCTAAGACCGTGTCTTAAATTAGCTCTTGACCGTCAGAGGGCATAAATGTTTCTTCTAAATGCTTGGAAAATATGTCGGCGTCTTCTTTGTCTCCTTTCGCCCATTGGCTTTTTAATGCTTTTCATAGCTTTCCAGAGTGAGTAATTCGAACGAATTCTTATCCGCAGTGAGACCTTCAAGTCATAAAGAGACTTGGTGGTTTGAATCGTTTTCTTTAGAGTGCTACATAGATTATTTAATATCATTTTATGCTGCGGAGCCTTGTTATGTTATGCGCGATTGTTACCAATTTTCTAAAAGAGTCCCAGTTAGTTTTTAAGCTCGTTAGCCTGGGTGGACCTGCCTTTTCCCGTAGGCAGCCGCTAATGGCGAGTGGTCAGAGGAGAGATCGAAGCTTTCCTCAACTTTAACAGAGGTGTCAAACACACCCTTTGCGATAAAAAAAATCTATAAGGGGTGGCGTTTTCGAGGAATCCGACGGCCATAACGGCCTTACCTGTCGAGAAAAAGTCTACCCCGAATTCCATACCGGCTTCATATACGAATCTACCTTTTGATGTCATACATATAGACCCCAGACATGTTTCGCATTAAAATCGCCACATATAACAAAATTTGTACCAAATGAGTCAAAGATATTTCTTGAATCATTTTTGACTATCTTTTCCTTGGAGGGATATAAATAGACGCAATATCATAAGTTTTGCGCTTCTTTTTCAGCGAACTATAATTATTTGCATATTATCTAGCTCAATTTTGTTACTTAGTGAATGTTCTGTGGTGTCTTTTATAAGCAAAGACGCTCCGCCAGGAGAATGTGTTAACTTAAGGGAAGAGAATCCGAAGCTGCGTGCGTCCGTTTTTTTGCCTGACAGCAACATAAAATACACGTTAACTTATGGAAGGTGACCTATAAACACCGAAAAATGTTCAAACGAGCCAGAAATGACTGCAATGTCCACATTAATTTTGTCAAAATCTCCTACGACCAAAAGTTGAAGCAAAAAATACCACAAAGTCCTTCCGGTAGTAAAAACTTTTGGTTGTTTGTCAAGAATATTAAAAATTCGGCCTCGTCATCTATCCCGACACCACTGCGTAAGCTTTTCTATCGGTCCTATTCTAAAGGGCTCTTTCCGAAAAAATTGAAAACAGAATTTGTCCAAACCGTCCCAAAAAAAGGCGAATCTTCCTCTCCCTCCTCCTACCAACCAATTCCACTTATGTCCCTTCTGTCAAGATCGGAATTTAATTAGCTAAACATACGTTGCCGTTCCAGTTCAACGCCCGAAGATTATGGGCGTTGCCCAGGAAACGAATTTGTAAAACTAAGGGTACTGTCATCAGCGAAGGAATGGATTGGATTAGAAGTAACAGACAGGAGATCATTGATAAAAATGAGAAAGAGAGTCGGAGACAGAACGGAGCCTTGGGGGACAGCAGCATTTATTTGGTGAGTTGCAGACTTGAAACCATCCAAAACAACTTGTATTGAACGGTCCGAAAGGTAATTTCTAATCCATTGAAGAAAGGTATCATCGATTCCAAATGCACGCATTTTCGACAAAAGAGCCTTATGCCAAACTCTGTCAAATGCCTTTGAACTATCAAGGGCAACGACCTGACTTTCGCCACCACGGTGAATAAATTGGTTCCACTTTAGATATGGTTAGATATGTCATCAAATCACCAGTGGATCTATTGCTGTGAAAACCGTACTGCCGAGTTCAGGGGACATAAAGCACAATATGGCAGCGTTGAGCTAGCTGCAAAATGAGCAGCAAGCAGATTGGCTTTATCCAAAGAGCTGACAGCTGGGATGTCATTGCAAATGTGTATCGGGATAGCTGACGAGGTATTTTTAATATTCTTGACAAACGACCAACAGTTTTACTGCCGGTGGGACTTTGTAGTGTTTTTTGCCTCAACTGTTGGTCGTAGGAGAATTTGACACAGCTCAAGTCAGACCACGTGTTTTCCTTAGGTTCGATACTCTTTATCCTGTATGGGATAAAGCGTTTCATACCCAGGTGAATTATTTTTGTAATCATATCGGCAGTGGCATCCACGTCGTATTCGAGGAAGCACAACGACCAGTTAAAACTCCTAAAGAAACCGTTTAAGGCTTCCCAATTGGCTTTATCGTATTGCCATACAGTTTAACTGTGTGGTTGGAGTACGAGGAATTCGCCGATATGATACAATGGTCTGACGAACTTAGAGGTGATAATACATTTAAAGTGTATTTATCAGGGTGGGAGGTAAGAAACAAGTCCTGAGTATTGGCATTTTGACTGCTAGTGTCCGGTATCCGTGTCGGCTCATTTACAAGCTGGGTCAAATTATTAACCTCAGCGAATATCTTGACATACCTTCCTTCTGGTGTTGTCTGTCCAGAATGTCGAAGCCAACTTGAATTGGGTATATTGAAATCGCCCGCAATGACGCAAAAAATACGACACTTGCTATAGCTAAGTAGGGCAGCAGCAAACTAATGGGACTGGGACGAGAGGGATTGCCCTAACACCATGCACTTTTTATTTGTTATCAATAGACACTACACAGCACAGCACACACTGCTTTATTTTGCTTTTTTTCAGCTATGATCGCGCGCGCGATTGGCAATTCGATGCAATTCCGTATAATTACTGATCACATACCCCTGTCCCTTTGAACCCACAAACAATTTTTAAAAATGGCGAAAAAATCCTCTGTCAAATTTTCGATCTGTGAATATATGTTCTTACAGTGAGTACACACTCGACAATTAAATAATTTGAAGTCTCACATACACGAGAAATAGGCGGCAGTAAGAAAGTCTTGCAGTGAACGGGAGATACAGGGTGTGTCATAAAAAAAGAGCAAACATCAATTTCTCGTTATTTTTTATTAAACATTTTATAATATTATGTTCACAAGTGTGCTACGCTTAAAAATGTTTGTTTGTTGCTAGTTTTTTTGTTATCATCATTAATTGTTTAATTATATTATTTTCATGTTTACAACAATTGTAAATAAATTCATTTTTCAAAATGTTGAAAATATTCAGCTCAAAGTTTTTAAGAAAATACACGTTAGAAAAACCAAATATAAATTTGTTTTAAAAATTTTCTAACGAGTTTAAGAATTCTTTAGAAGGTCGTCTTAATTTCGCACTCTCATATTCTTTAAAATCTGTAAACACAGGGGAAACGTTAGTTGGGGACTCAATTTCACCTCACAATCGTGGCCTTAAACCATTTAAGTTTTTTTTCAAAATAAAACCTGCGAAATAGTAAAATGCCTTTTCAATTCAGAGGTCGACAGTTTTATAGGTTTTGAAAGCGTAAATCGCATTGTCGTTTTTTTGTTCGAGTGGTTCTATCTTCACTTCAATTTCTGGAAGTTCCAAGTTTGCAGTTGGCTCACTTCCATGTACTTAGCCGAAAAAGATCTTTCAAAAGTAAAATTGAATTGAAATGGAGTCAATAACTTATTATTTCCCCCTCGGTTGCCTATAACAGCAAAGGTGTCTTCCAAACAATCTTGATTAAAATTTCTTGTTATGAGAAATTAATATTCTATTGCCAGCCTTTTATGAAACAATTTTTTTTAGTGACATTTGTCGAATTTTGAAAAAAAAAAAATAATATTCCTCAAAAAAAATATTAATTTTACGTAAAAATTTTATTTGATCCTGGTTTGCAAAAAATAGCCTCCTGAACTTTAGATGAATTGAAAACATCAAATAACTTATCAAATTTTTCAATAATTTCAGCGGTATTAATAGCAGTTAACGATACAGCACCTAAACTATGCTGTGGTCGTAGCACATCGTTTCCTGAAAACAAATGAAATATGGATTACTATAAGGAAAAAGTAATTGTGCCGAGAGTGGTGGATGACTTTTCCGCTGCGGAGGAATTATGCATCTACGATGCTTTTGATGTTTACACATAGCACTTAATGGCTTGTGCATCTGTTTCGGTCGGATTCCTGCCGCAGTGGAGAATTCATCGGCCACAATCAGCACGAACGAAAAAAATTCTTACCTTGTTCCTATGACTGTTGTCCAGGGTACATTTTTTTATTTCTCCAGGTTCTCTTGCTTGTTTTCTTTCATATGCACTATCTAAAGTATGTAAAAGAAAAATAAAATATTGGTCTAAAATAAGTAAAAACTTACCAAAACAAATTTCCTTGACCACATTTTGCAATGTTTCCCTGTTTTGTTTATTTATTTTTTTTCTGTCAAACGTCATTCAATTGGTGGTAAGAAAATTTGGTTTGAAAGGCTTAGAAAAAAAGACAAATTTAAAAAAGAGCAGGACGTCAGGGTTTCTTGAAAAGGGTGGAACGATCTGGGTAGCGGATGCTTAGAGAAACGGGTACGGAATGACCAAGCATATTTGGGAAAGTGGTAGTGGGAGTTAAGGGGGCATTATTGGGCAAGCTGAACAATTAGAAATTTCATC